>CM062370.1:30425437-30800437 GCA_031216125.1 Dalbergia cochinchinensis
TACATGGAGGAAAAGAATGTCTTTTTTTTTTTTAGGCAATAATTTGTATACATATTCATTGTGAGCGGCTGGAAGTTAACATTGCAACCATGGTCCATGGAACAAAATATGCAACAGATCTGGAGAAATGTGTCTTACATATAGGGTCCAAACAAAAAATATTGTGTAATAAACTATTTGTAGGAAACTAAAATAGAGTTTAAAGGTGAAATCTAATGTGCACCTCACAAATTATGGTGTGTGGTACACTATTCAACAAATAATTGGTCTACCATGGTCCTTCAACATAAGCTTCTCTCTCTTCCCTCTCTTCCATTGCTCCCCACCACAACTTCCACTATAACCCACTGCCGGTGACCAAATTTCACCACATTCACACTAGCACAAAAGTAACCTCTATCATTCTTTTTCTTCTTCTTCCTCCTCCTCATGTTCATCACTTTCTATCTCTAGAAAGTATGCCAGGGTTGAAAGGTGGTTGGTCGTTGCCGTTGTGGCGAGGAGGGAGGAGGTCTAGTAAGGGATGTTACTATAGTTTTGGCCAATCATGTACATGGTGGCGGCAGGGAAGCAGTGGTGACAGGCTTCGAGGTTGACGGAGCACAGCGCAGGCTCTCTCTTCATGATGAATTAGCCATCTGCGACAGTGGGACAGACCATCGTGTCATGCTTCCATACCATAACAAACCGGTTGCACCTGTAGCACTAATATGAGTATGGGTTAAGGTTGTAACACCGTAAAAATTATATAAAAATTAATTTATGGTTTATTAGTCATAATTTTAAAAATCTAACAGATTTAGTGATGATGAAGACGGCTCAACGGATGTGTTAAAAAAATTTGGGCCGAGGTAAATAGTAACCTTGAGGGCCCCACAGGCCCGTCGGGACAGCCCAAACCCTAGAATTGAGATCCACAGATGCCCAAAACTCAGGAAACATAGGGTTAGGGCTAGAAATAGTTATAAATATATATTTTATACCAATTATTAGTTTTTGGGCAATGTCTTGGTATCCAGGTGTAGTGTTTTGTCTGTTCGGTAGAGTTTTGATGTGCAATTTTTAACACCGTACAAGTTACTTGGTTGCCAAGTAACCTTTACCAACCACTTTATGCCAAGTGGATGGCAAGGATTGAAACTTGAAAAGCAAGTTTTAATCTTTGTTTCAAGTTTCAATTATTGCCTTTCATTAATCATTATTTTACTCGAGAACCAATATCTCTTCCATTCAGTAGAATTTCAGTACGCGGTTTCAACACCGAAAAAAGTACTTGTTCACCAAGTTAAAGTAAGCTTCTTATCATGAGCCAAGTGGATAGCCAAGATTCATTATTTGACCAACAAATCAAATTCTAGCCATCCATTTTACTATCTTTAAAAATTCTCCTTTACATTATTATAATTAAGCTTCCTTTATAAGCTTTCTCACAAGATAAATATAAACCTATTCTTCTCTAACAAGTCACATCATTTTTGTCCAGCAAGGAGGAAAAAGAAGTAGCCATCATCTCCATTGCCAAGAGCTCTAAGCTTTCATTCAAAGCCCATAAACACTAGCCTAGAGTTGTTAAAACTTCAAAGTTCCTTAACTAAACTTGTTCCACACCTCAATCCCTACAAATCTAACCGATTAGAGTTTTAATCCATCACTATTTTCCCACTTTGGCCCATCACACATCACTGCCAAGAAAGGTTTAAGGGCTGTTTGGAAAAATTTTGAATGAAGAAAAGCACTTGGGGAAGATTGTTTTAGGCAAGGAGCAATGGAGATTCAAGTAGGGCATTTTATACCTCTTTTACATTCAACTCTGTTTTTATGATTTGCCTACTGATTTGGTTGAATATTTTTGATTGAATTGGTTTATTATGTATTGATATTGATGTTTAATTTTTGTGGATGGTTTGATGTTGTGAAAAATGATTTTTGTCAAAAGAGAATTTGACACATGCTGCTAGATTTTCAGATTTCAACAGGATAGGGTTTGGTTACGAATTTTCTGGTTCAATTGTAGTTTTTTCTATGACCTATAAAAACTATATGTTGAAACTAACATATTAAAGACACTCTGAGAATTTTCATGGTGCATGATAAGGATTTTTATTGCTTGAGAAAAATCATGAACCGAAGTTGTAACTATGCTACCTGAGATGTTAACTCGAAGCTATGAATTTTACTAATTTTTTTACCATAGCAAATGATTGATTATTCTTTTGAAAATTTTATAGGAAGTTGATAACATATGGAAGAGTAGCCGTAAATTTGATTTTGAATTGATTCAATCATTTGCTAGGGTTAAAAATTATGAGAACCCTAGTCTGAGTTGTGTATATGTGGTCTCTGACCACCAAATTTGTACAATTTATTTAGCTTGGTTAGAGAACTTCGTTTGCTGTTTAATTTTTATGAAACCTTGTGGACATTGAAGTGTTGCTGAGAATTTTTATCGCCTTCAAATTGATTATTTGATATGCAAATAAATTTGTGCTCCAAAGGTGTGAAATCTGCCCAATTGCTAGAAATGAATCCACGACTTGATTTGATAATGTAATGGCATTTTGGTTCTAGTATGACATGAATACTTGATGTTAGATATTTGTCTATGTGACTTGTGATGTATAAATGCATTCTAGAGGAAGTAAAGATTGGTTTGTGAGGCATGATTGAAATCACAATATGACTGAATGCCTATATGTGTTTTATGCATGCATTGGAAAAAGAAAAGTGAGTGATATATTGAATTAAGTTCTATAGCCATAAGTAAAAATGAGATCCTCTTCGATTTGTTAAGGGAAAATAAGAAACATGAGATCTTTTCGACTTGTCGAAGGTAGATAGAGAGAGATGAGATCCTTTCAACTTGTCGAGTAAGAGATCCTTTTGAATTATCAAGGGCAAATAGAGAGGGATGGGATCCTTTTCAAATTGTCGAGGGAAAACAAAGATAGACGAGATCCTCTTTGATTTATCAAGGACAAATAAAGATAATTTCCCTGCATTTGGCATATACATATGTGTATCATATTGAGTCATTTTGATTGACATTATTTACTATCATTATGAGCTTATGATAAATGTGTATGAAGTGATTGATTTTTAAAAACAACCTACTTTGAAAGTATGGTTTGTAACTTTAAAAAGTGAACCATTGTAATGAACTGCATAATCACCTTTTTTCTTAATAAACCGAAGTGGCTGGGAGGATGATGATGACGGGGATTTTAGTATATGTTTTGGGGATGCCCTACTAAAAATTTTAGAATTCTCGCCTCTATATGTTTGTGTTCCCATGTCATTTCCAGCTTGACCTAAAGAACAATACGGCTGCTGTATAAAAGAACGCGGGATTTCAGTAGTTTAGTAGTTGATGTTTTTACTTTACTTTACTTAGTTGGAGTTATGTGTATATAAATATAATAGAGATTGTATATGTATTCAAGCTTCCTTATGTAATTGACCTTATATTAAACAAATATTTTATATCTTTGTTATATAACTACGATTTAGTTACTTCACGATTCAATCGAAATTGCTATAGATATTTAAGAAAGGTCTGCTAATTAATAAGTAACAACTCTCGAGTAGGATGTCATTACTTAACGATGAGGTTGTACTTGGGAGGATGTTACAAAGATTGAAGATGAATCTGTGATCTGTGTGAGGGTTTGTTCTTCCATGGGATAGAGGAGAGAAGGTGGTGTCCAATTTGAGACATTGACAATGACAGTTGATGATGATGGTGAGTAGGGTTTGAAGGTGGTGATTCTTAGCGGTAGATACGAGGTGAATGAGAAGAAGGTGGTGATGGACTGGTAGTGGTGATGATGATGACGAAGAGTAGGTAATGATGGAGGTGGAGTTAGGAAGCAGGTGTAGTGCTACACCCTAGGTGCTTTTAGCTACAATTCTAAAATGAGCTTACCAATAGGTTTGAAGTGTGGCTAATTACTATTGTACCTGTAGTAGAATTTGCCGAGTTGAAAGCTCATGTTAGGTATGATCACTATCATTAATCGCCATTTGAAAGTACTGGTCTCAGAGCTGTGCAATGTGTGATACTTTATAGAAAAAGGAAATTTATGACGTTATTACCACGGGAGGAAGGAGAGAATCTAAAGGTTTGATAACTATTTGTTCAGTATGACAATCCTCTTTACATTGTGCAATGTGAGACTGAAGAATGAAGATCCTTTCACATATATGATTTTCTTAGAGTAAATGTTCACTTTAGTCCCTGAAATTATTTGTATGATTCACTTTAGTCTCTAAAATTAAGAAAGTATCACCTTAGTCTCTAAAATGTAAAAAAGTGATTTAAATTAATCCTTATACTACTATTCCTGAGGACTAACTTGAATAACCAAAAGGACTAAGTGTGGGACTAAGTTGAATCACTAAATGGACTAATTTGAATCACATTTTGAAATTTTAAAGGCTAAAGTAATACTTTCTTAATTACATAGACTAAAATGAATCACACATACAATTTCAGGGGCTAAAGTAAATGTTTATTTGATTTTCTCATGTTGTAAGCAACATAGGCTCTCATTATGCAACTCAAGTAGTATCAATATGATCATACAATTGTACTGCTATTAGATTTACAAGAGGCCACTTTTACTCTATACAATAAATGATATATATGCATGAAATTTTAAGCTACCTGTAATTTTGCATTTTTATTTTCACTTTAGTTAGCGTCTAACCAAAATTTCTCATGATGCAACAGGGTTCCTCTCTGAGTTCTTCTTGTCACCACGATGAAATGTGATTGCCATTTATTGTAGTATAAACAATTTATAGAATTAGTCATCCAATTAATGAAATGCGGGGGGTTTCCCATTTATATTGGCAACAAGTTTATAAAAAGGAATGAATTCCCATTTATTGTTATAGCTAGTTTCTCTAGTTAAATGCATTGATAATAGGATTTGTCTTCTTATGGAAATATGTTCGTATAACTGTTAAGTAGAATTGCATCATTTTTTGTGTGAAAGCATAATTTACTCAGGTGGTCACCGTCATAAATTTACTCATTTGAACCGATGATTGAACATTTCTTAATTCGAGAGAATCTTTATACAGGTAATTTTTTTGATTATATTTCCTTGATTTAATTTAGCTACTATTATTTCAAAAACCCTCAGTGTTCTTGAATCAATTAGAATACTTCCTTGCGAGATGACCTGAATCACACCCTAGCTACATTTTTGGTGTGATTTAGTTATTGAATAAATTTTTGATTTGTTGTGGGTAGCAATAACCCGCATCAAATTTTGGCGCCGTTGCCGGGGAAGTGGTGCTGATTGATTCTTTTCCTTGTTCGAATTAATTAATTAATTAATTCTATTCTATTCTTTTATTTATTAATTTCTATGTTGTCTTTATTCCAAAATAAACATTTCAATTCAATTTAATTTAAATTTTATTCATCTTTTCTTTGTTCCTTAGTGTACTTGGTTGTTTTATAATTTAATTTTATGATCGGCTCCCTTCCTAATTTTCCCATACTACCGATTAATCCGGAGATTGAGAAAACTGCCAAAAGGCTTAGGAAGGTCACGAGGGAGAGAATTAAATCATTAGACAATGCTTTTTCTTCTTATACAACTAGGGAATTTAATATTTTTTTTATTATTCTCCTAAATTTTCTGATCCTGCTGCTAGTGTTTCAGGAAACATGCTTAAAATAATAGGACCTTAAAGGAGCTCGTTGCCCAAAACTTGAATTACCAACCTTTGGGCATCATTTATCCAAACCAAGGAGCTGACTTTGAGCTCAAATCGGGACTCCTGTACCACTTGCCTAAGTTCCATGGGTTATCTGGGGAAGACCCACATAAACATCTTAAGCAATTTCATGTGATTTGTGTGACAATGAAACCTTAGAAGGTAACAGAGGACCAAATCAAGCTAAGGGCCTTCTTGTTTTACCTTAAAGGAGCTGCTAAGGACTGGTTCTTTTACATCCCCATTGGACAGTTGACAGCTAGGCTAGCATGAAGCATATCTTTTTGGAGAAATTCTTCCCAGCTTCCAGAGTAGCTACTATTAGAAAGGATATCTGTGGTATTCGGCAACTGCAAAGTGAGTCTCTCTATGCGTACTGGGAAAGGTTCAAGGGATTATGTGCCAGAGGTCCTCAACATCATATTTCAGAGCAGCTTCTTATTCAGTACTTCTATGAGGGACTTCTAATTATGGAAAGGAGCATGATTGATGTTGCCAGTGGGGGTGCCTTAGTTGACAAGACTCCTGCTGCAGAGAACTCTCAATAGTTTGGGTCCAAAGCTGGTAGTAGTATCCGTTAAGTAGGTGAAGTCTCTTCGGTTGAGAACAGCATAGTGGAGAAAAAGCTGGATGAACTTACAAAATTCTTGAAAAAATTGCAATGAATCAAGTTCCTCCAGTTAAATCAGTACAAACATGTGGTATTTGCTCCTGTGAATTACATACTTCATACATGTGCCGTTAGTTACAAGAAGACCCCACCTCAGTTGCAGCTTGTAACATATTTAGGCCCCAACATTAGGGTGGATAGCAGGGGTACAACCTATACAACAACACCTACAACTCTGATTGGATAGATCACCTCAATTTCAGGTAGAATGATGCTCCTTAATAACAACAACAAAAATATGTCCAACAACAGTAAAGGCAACAACATAACCAGCCTGTATTCCATCTACCACCTGTCCAACAACTTCCTAGCCCTTAGCAACTTCCAGCACTACTTGCCCCTCCTATCTTTTCAGATGCACCATGGCAGGAGATGATGAAAATGATGATAGAAACACAGAGGAAATAGGAGCATGTCATGCAAGAGATGAGAAATGCAATTGTAAGGCTAAAGAATTCCCAAGCCTAGCAGGGAAGTGCATCCACCATTCCTTTTCAGATAGTTCCCAACTCCAAGGGGAGCATTTCTGCTATTGGTCTGAGGTCTGGTACAGTTTTTCCTGAGATTGCTGGTCCTGCAGACCAGGTTGTGGTTGAGAATCAGGAGGATGGGACATGCAGTCAGAGGTACAGCTAGATGAGCCTACACCCCAACAGAAGCAAACATTAAAGCAGGTAGAAAAACCTATTCTATTACCTTTCCCACAGAAAATTACAAACCCCAAGAGGTCCAATGAGTTGGAGTTGGAAAATGATCTCTTGGAAACTTTTCGAAAGGTAGAGGTAAACATTCCTCTATTGGATGCCATCAAGCAAATCCCTAGATATGCCAAATTTCTTAAGGATTTGTACATCAACAAGAGGAAGATAAAGGACAATTAGAAGGAGAGAGTGACCATGGGGGTGAAAGTATCCTCCCTTGTTCAGCTAGGTCAACATCCTATGAAGCATAAGGATCCATGCACGTTCAATGTTCCCTGTACCATTGGGAACCTTCACATTGGACAAGCTTTGGTAGATCTTGGAGTTGACATTAGTATTATGCCCCATTCAGTTTATGAGGCCTTGGGTAGGAGACAGCTGACACCTACCAGATTGAGAGTCTAGCTAGCCAACCATAGCATCCAGAGTCCAAATGGGATATTAGAAGACGTTCTTGTCTAGGTAAATAATTTAATTTTTCCAGCCAGAGGATGACCTCAATGTTACCGAACACACATTGATCTTGGGAAGACCCTTCTTTAAAACTATAAGAACCAAGATTGATGTGTATTTGGGTACCTTATTCTTTGAGTGTGGGGATATGAAGGTTCAATTCTGCTTATCTAATTCCATCAAACACCTACCCAAGGAGCATTTTGTCTTTAGCATTGATGTCATTGACTCATTGGTTGATGAGGTATGTGTTGGCTTAACTAAGGATTTAGATTAATTGTTGGGGGTGGCACTAGTATTTGAATGTCTTGACTGTGACAGTGTCACCAATTTGTGCAAGGAGTGTACCACTATTGATGCATCTTTGAGTGAGTACTCTTTTGAGAAAACTACAAAACTTCTGGCAGCTTGTAACATCCTCCCAAGTACAACCTCATCCTTAAGTTATGGTGTCGTACTCGAGAGTTGTTACTTCTAAGTTTGCGGACCTTTCTTAAATATCTATAGCCAGTTTGGTTGGTTTGCGAGATAACTAGGTCATAATTATACTAAAATATATAGCAATAAAACCAAACTATTTATTTAATACAGAGTTAAGTACATAAGGGAAGCTCCTCTATGAGCTTTAGCATACCTTTGTTCTCTAACATATTTACACACATATCCATTCTTCTAAATACAACATAACAAAAGCATTAACTACTATACTATTGCACTTTCGAGTTCTTTTGCATAGCAGTCCCTCGGTTCTCTGCATCAACCTGGAGACGACACGGGAACACAAAAACATAGAGGTGAGAATTCTAAAATTCTCAGTAGGGTAATACACATTCATAATGTCATCGTCATCGCCCCAGCCACTTCGGTTTATTAAGAAAACGTGAGCATGCAATATGTACATATCAAATGTTCATTTTAAAATTATAAAATCACCTTTCCGAAGTGGGTCTCTTTTATTATTCAATCACTTAAAACATGTATTTCATAACATTCAACATCATAGGAATTCCTTCAAGACCAATAATTTAACAAGATATACATATACATATGGCAATTACAATGATCCTTTCTGTGCCCTAATAGGGACCTTTCCCGTGCCTTTTATAAACAAAAGGGACCCTTTTCGTGCCCTTTATAAACAAAAGGAAACCTCTCTCGTGCCCTTGATAAACAAAAAGGGAGCTTTTCGTGCCCTTTACATATTAAAGGGCACTTCTTCGTGCCCTTTTTATATTAAAGGGGACTTTGCCGTGCCCTTTTTACGTTAAAGGGGGACTTTATTTTTCGCTTATCACATACACCATCCTCAAGCTCACATATACATGCATCACATTTCAATATGCATGAACATAATTCTCTGATCTCATAATACTTCAAACCTATATATATTATTCATTCATTCCTCATAACATAATCTTGGAAATCCATGGCATGCATTCCTACACATCAACTTGAACCAAATGCCATTAGGTCACTAATTCAAGGCATCAACACAACTTCAGCACATTGGAAGATTTTTCACTCAAGTACCACAATTTATTTCTCATACCAAATGATCAATTCAAATGATACAAAAATTCTCAATGACACCTCAATATGTCCACAAGGTTCCATAAAAATTTCATAATAAAAAGAATTCTCTAAATATGTCAAAAAAATTAGACAACTTCGGAGGTTAGAAACCCCCTATTTACAGCCAACAGCAATAGTTTCCAATTTTATTACCCTACCAAATGATCATATAAAATCATATAAAAATTCAGGGTTGGACTTCAATATGTCCTTAATATATTTTAAAAATTTCAGCTCATAATTCGATCATTTACTAGGGTAATAAAATGTCACAAGTTCATAGCTTCAGATTCAACATTTCAGGCAGCATAGTTACAACTTCGGTTCCTGAATTTTTCAAGGCATTAGGAATCAAAACCAGAGCTCACGAAAACTCATGGAACTATCCTATGATGTTACCTTCAACATATAATTTTTATAGCTCATGAAAACACCCACAACTCCCTCAGAAAATTCGTGAACAATCACTGCCAACAGGAAAACCGAAAATCCAGCAAACCACTTCAAAATCTCTTTTGATAAAAATGATTTTTCCACAACTCCAAACACTCCACCAAAATTAACACATCAATATCATCATATTATCAACCAATATATCCAGAAATGTTGGACCAAACACAATCAGAAAAGTCCAGCATAAAATTGGAAAGAAAAGATCAAAGAAAACCCTACTTTGAAAGCTTCAAAGCTTTATAACTTCAAAGGTTGTTCCAATTGATTTCTCTTCACTTCAAGGCCACCAATTCAAGCCCAAAGACTCCCTTAGCCAGTGAAGAATGATCTCTCAAGGTGGAAAACTATGATGAATTCAAATTCTAATCGGTTAGTTTTGTAGGTATTGAGATGTAGAACAAGTTTAGTAAAGGAATTTTGAAGTTTTAACAACTCTAAGCTAGGAAAATGGAGGTTTGAATTAAGTTTCATGCTCTTTGAAGGAACAAAAATGGAGGTGGCTGTGTGTTTAAGAAGCTGGCCGAGAATTGGTTGACAAGGAGATAAGATTAGGTGTGTTATATTTATCTTGTCATCGATGTAGTCTTTGTATAAATAAAATATGCTTTCTTTCTAATAATAAAAAGAAATGAATGGCTAGGATTTAATCTTGTAAAGCAAGATTAAATCTTAGCCTTACACATGGCATATAAAGGATAAACATTATCCTTTTTATAAGAATAAACTATCTTTCGGTGTTAGAAATCGCACACTGAAATTTCACCGAACGGGTAAAACAGTGTACCCTAGTAATCAAATATTGTCCAAAAATTAATTTCATATATAAAATCTTTATTTCTAACTATTTCTAATCTTATTCCCATGTTTTTCCAATTTTGGGCACCTTCGGGTCCCGAATCAGGGGTTTCGGCTGTCCCGGCAGGCCTATGGGGCCGCAAAGCACTACTCACTTTTTTTTTTTTACAAAACCGGTGGACTGTCCTCATCATTATTAAAACTGTCATATTTTTGAAATTATGACTAATAAAGCTCAAATTAATTTTTAAATAATTTTCAAGGTGTTACACAGCTAATGCCACAAACCCTATCATTGATACATTTAGTAATAACACCCCCATCTCTGAGACTACTTTATTTTCTGAGCTTATATTATTTGTTTCTCCTATAGGATATGATGATTCTACTATTTTAAAATTGTCTAAGCTTACAGGAACAGGTATGCAGCTAGCAGGGCCAAAACTGAAGCCCCTTACCGACCACCTCAAGTATGCATTCCTAGGGGAAGGTGAAATATTGCTAGTTATCATAGCCAATGGCCTTTCTCAGACCTAAGAAGATAATCTGGTTACTATATTGAGAAGGCACAAGAGGGCTATTAGCTAGACCTTGGATGGTATTATTAGGATCAACCCCACCACCTATATGCATAGGATATTTCTGGAGGAGGGAACTAAGCCAGTTGGACAGCCATAGTGCCGGCTTAACCTCATTTATACTTGATGTGGTCAAGAAGGAGGTGACAAGGCTCTTATAAGCCGGAATCATCTATCCTATTTCAGACAATGAGTAGGTGAGCCCAATACAGGTGGTTCCCAAGAAGTCAGGAATCATTGTGGTAAAAAATGAGAAAGGTGAGTTGGTCCTAACCTGGGTACAAAACAGTTGGAGAGTTTGCATTGACTACCGGAGGCTCAATCAGGCCACCCGAAAAGACCATTATCCCTTGCCTTTCATTGATCAAATGTTGGGAATATTGGTGGAGAAATCTCACTATTGTTTTTTGGATGACTACATGGGCTACTTTTAGATTCATATTGCCCTAGAGGACCAGGAGAAAACCATCTTCACATGCCCTTTTGGCACTTATGCTTATAGGCGGATACCCTTTGGGCTTTGCAACACACTGGCTAATTTTTGGCAGTGCATGATGAGCGTCTTTTCTGATTTGCTAGAGGAGTGTATAGAGGTATTTATGGATGATTTTACTATTTTTGGCTCTTCTTTTTATTCTTGCTTAAGTAGCCTAGCTAAAGTGCTACAGAGGTATGTGGAGACTAAACTTGTTCTAAATTTTGAAAAATGTCACTTCATGATGGAATAAGGTATAGTCTTAGGCCATGTAGTCTCTAGCAAGGGCATTGCTGTTGATCCTGCTAAGATAGAAGTTATTACCTCCTTACCTTACTTGGATGCATGCGGGAGATTTGTTCTTTTCTTGGTCATCAAGGATTTCAGCAAGATCGCCTAATCTCTCACCTCCCTGCTGTAAAAGGATGCTAAATTTAATTTTGATGACAAGTGTAAGGATGTATTTGAGAGGCTGAAGAAAGCCTTAACCACCACTCCAGTCATCCAGCCACTTGACTAGAGCTAGCCATTTGAGGTCATGTATGATGCTTCTGATCATGCGATGGGCACTGTGCTTACACAATACGCGGGTAAGGTTCCTTATGTTATTTACAATGCTTCTCGTACCTTGGATGTTGCACAGTCTAACTATATTGCTACTAAGAAAGAGCTTCTAGACATTGTTCTTACTTTAGATAAATTTCACTCTTACTTGCTAGGCTCTAAGGTGGTGGTGTACTCAAACCATGCAACCCTTAAGTATTTGCTAAAGAAATCGAAAGTCAAGCATAGGCTCATTATATGGATGCTACTTCAGGAATTTGATTTGGATATTAAGGATAAAAGTGGAGCTGAAAATTTGGTAGCATACCATCTAAGCAGGCTTGAGCATCTTGACCTGGACAACAGACCACTCAATGATAATTTTCCTAATGAGCAGCTATTGAGTGTGTCTATTGTCCTATGCTATGCTAATATCATTAATTACTTGGTTGCTAGAGTGGGTCCCTCATAATTTTCACCAGCTCAGTTTGCAAAGTTGAAAAACGATACTAAATATTATGTTTGGGATGACCTTTATCTGTGGAAAATACATAGCGACTAAGTAGTCCAACGATGTATTCCCAAGGAGGAATTCGAGTCCATACTCCGATTTTGTCACACTTATGTGAGTGGAGGTCACTTTGGGCCCCAACGCACTGCTAGAAAGGTATCAGACTTGGGTTTCTACTAGCCCATCTTGTTTAGGGATGCCTACAATTTTGTACATCTTGCGAACAATGCCAAAGGATAGGGAATATCTCTTCACGGAATGAAATGCCCCAACAAGCCATACTATTTTGTGAAGTTTTTGATGTCTAGAGCATTGATTTCATGGGTCCCTTCCCCAGTTCCTTTGGCTATGTTTACATCCTTCTTGCTATGGATTATGTGTCAAAGTGGGTGGAGACAATTGCCACCCGCGCTAATAATTGTTCTATAGTTGTCTTTTTTGTCCACTTCCACATTTTCTACAAGTTTGGCATGCCTAGGGCCATTATCAATGATCAGGGTACTCACTTCTACAACCAAAGTATGGAAGCCTTGCTCCATAGATATGGGGTTGTTCATAAGGTATCTACTCCTTACCATCCCCAAACTAATAGGCAAGCTAAAGTGTCTAACCAGGAAATCAAGAGAATCCTAGAAAAGACTGTGAAGCCCAATCGAAAAGACTGGAGCATAAGGTTGGATAATGCTCTATGGGCTTATCGCACTGCCTACAAAACTCCCATTGGAATAAGCCCCTTTAGGCTTATTTTTGGAAAGGCATGCCATTTTCCTTTGAAAATGACACATCGGGCTTACTAACATGGATCTAGGAAGGGCTGGTATAGCCCGGAAGTTGCAATTACAAGAACTGGAGGAGTTGAGGTTTGAGACCTATGAGAACTCTTAGTTGTACAAGGAGAGAACTAAGGTGTTTTGTGATAGGAATACCCTGAGGAAGGAGTTCCATGAGGGGTAACTAGTGCTCCTCTATATCTCTTAGTTGAAATTGATGCCTAGGAAGTTGAGGTCTCGATGGGATGGACCTTTTAAGGTCATGAAAGTATATCCTTTTAGTGCTGTGGAAATTGAGGACCCCAAGTCCAAGGCAATTTCTAAGGTCAATGGGCACCGGCTAAAGGTGTACCATGAAACTTCCATGGATCCTGGGGGTGAGGCCGAGGTTAAGCTAGCTTAAGCCACTTACACTGCCTAGGGGAGAGCCTACACATCCAACTTAGGGAATTTAAAACAAAGTGCTGGGTGGGAGACAACCCACCATTTAGTTGTGTTGTCCTTTTTACTATTTTTCCTTCTTTTTATACATTTCTTTTGTTCTTACTATTTGTAGAGTATGCATATTTACAAGGTTTAGTAAATAGGTTTACATTTGTTACAACAATTCTGCTACATAACTATGCAGAAAAACCATTCTAAGGATCACTATAGCAGTTATAATCTCCATCGAGCACATTCCAGGGACCGTCATAGTGGTCAGGTAAGTTTCTTATTTTCTTGAATTTTCATTTTCTTTGTAAAAAAAAGTGGAGGCCCGGCATTTCACTTAGGGAGGGGCGGATTTATGGGACTGCTATAGCGGTTCCCAACTGCTACAGTGATCAACTGGCCATGAAACAAAAATAAAGGGGGCACGGGGGAGTTTCTTTTTTCAATGTTTTGCAGAATCTCTTTCCTCCATCCCCCATACTCTAATACTCTCATCTGTGGCCCTTTTACATCTCTCTAACCTAATTTCTTTTGCAAATTTTACCAGGTTTGCTCTTTTCCCTTCTTCTTTTACTCTTCTACTGGTTGGCTTTTAATTTTAGGGGTTAATCCATTACTTGGTAGGGGTTTGTGCTATGGAACTTTACTATACCTGCTATGTGTTTGTAAAAATTCCTAAATGAAAATTTACTTTCGCCTTTAGGTTATCTATTTAGTCTTGGTGTTACATTTTGCTCCCTATTCCTTATCTTACTCTCGTGCTCTAATTGGTGACCCTTTGGCTAAATTGTAACCCCTACCATCACCCCATGCTTCCTTCATTACGTTGTCCGGCCATTATCTTGTGTATTTTTCTTATTTGTTTGACTCTCATTGGTGTTGGATTCATGCACTGTTTCACTCTTTTTTTTTTCAGGTATGGTACCCAAGGTTGACTGGGGTAAGCGCCCCCACATTGAAGGCAGTGATAACACTGATGATGATAACCACCCCCTACCCCGGACCCCTTTCGATTCACTCATCTCTAAGTAGAGAGGAAGCATTTGACTGTTATCAAAGATTGCCCGCTTTTGGTGGTATCACCCTTTGATTATAGTGGGGTAGAGACCCTGCTGAGAGGGTCCTCCATGACATTGACGAGCATGGCTAGAGATTTTTCTTAGAGGCCCCAACACCTGTTAATGCTTCTTTGGTGTGGGAGTTTTATGCTAATTGGTGGCGGCCAGCTCAATTTCAGGTATATCTCAGAAGGTGCCAGATTTCGATTAGCTCACATGCCCTCTGAGATTCTTTACAACTCAATGTCACCTCTTATGACCACCAACTTAATGACTACCAGCTACTTATACAATAGCTGGTGGAGATGGATAAAGATGTGATCAATGATAGGATCACATACCCAGGCACGGAGTGGATCCGTAACCCCCAGTTCCTCCCCACTTATTTAAAGAGCTTTCTTTTGAACTTTGAGGCCTGTTTATGGATAAAGATGGTGTTCTCTCATATCCTTCCCTGCTCTTATGTCACCACCGTCACTCTGGATTAGGTATGCCTCATTTATTACTTGGTTAAAAGAGAAAAAAGGCTTATCTTCCCTGCCTCATTTGATGAAACATGGAGAAAGTTCACAGTGATAAGTCCTGCTTTGGCCTACCCTACCCCTCCTTGATCATCAGAATGGCCATGGCCACCACCATCCTGGTGGATCCAGGCAAGGCAATTGTTGTTAAAAATTTGTTCACTAAGGACTCCAAAGCCAAGAAGAAATCTCAGAAAGGGGAGAGAGGGACTAGCTCTTCCAGCCCATTAGGGGTAGCCCTTACTACTATGCAATAGGAGATCACTGAGCAGCTCATAGCTCATGTAACTGCCTCCGTTCAAGCCTCAGAGGAGTGCATGATGAGGAGAATGGCCCGCCTAAAGTTACGTATCCAAGGCATTGACCCCCTACAAAGGAGGAAGCCCCTACTTGCCCGGCATACTAAGCTGCATTTAGACCCTGACTCCGATTCTAAAAAGGATGATCCTGATGCTAAGATTTCAGAGGCAGAGGCCTCTGATGATTATTAAGCTTTCCTTCCCACCACATTAGTTGGTTGCACTTGCCTAGGCACTGAAGGTAGTGCCTTTTTGTAAGTGTGTAGAGGGTTATTTTATGGGTTATTGGTTTACATTTCCACCCTTTGCTCATGTACCTTTAATTTTATTTTATTATTTTATTTTCTTTGTACTTTTCATTATGTTTCTCCTTATGTCATGCATTAAATTTGAAAAAAAAAAATGGGAGTTGCTTAGTTGATGGTTGAACAATGCTTGCACTTTATGACTGCTCATTGTTTTGATTTCCATGTTGCACTGGTTAATCTGATGGTCACATGAGCAATGCAATGGAGCCTAATCTATTTGGCTGGCTAAATTTTCACCTGTGAGCTTTTGGACTTGAATATGATTTCTACTGCTATAATCACTAATTTGTTGATGTGTGTGCACTCTCCTGGAATGGATTCTAGAACTTGCCCAATTCTTGGTTAAAATATTTTCTTCATATTGTCTGGTATGTTGATAATTAAGGCATTTATTCTTTTCACCCACTTAGCCATAGAGCTTACCCTGCATGCATATATCCATTGGTTACCCCTATTTGAGCCCATTTTCCCATTTTTTTTTATTAGCACAATACAAGCCTAAGTGGGAAACAATGAGCAAACACCCAACTTAGGACCTATAGAAGTTTGGTACAAACTAGTATGCGCAACAATCTAAGTGTGGGGAAACCATTGCCGGAGGTGGAAAGAAAAAAAGCTACAAGCCCATGAAAGAAAAAGGTGTGGATTGGTGGAAACCCTTCCAAAAAAAAGGAAAATGTAAAAAAAATAAATAAATTGAATTCCACTAATCTTCCTTGGCAAATAATTACTTGGCCTAAAATCAGGAAACACCATTAAAGCAAAATGACAGTAAAGGCAATTAGAGGTTATGGTTTCTCTCATTTGGGTACTTGTGTTGCACCTTACTTTTGCAGAAACTGAGTTTAGCCCATCTTTCTCTTTTACCCCACATGTACCTAATGTAACATCCTCCCAAGTACAACGTCATCCTTAAGTCATGACATCAGACTCGAGAGTTGTTACTTATAAATTAGCGGACCTTTCATAATTATCTATAGCCAGTTTGGTTAGCTCGCAAGTTAACTAGGTCATAATTATACTAAAATATATAGCAATGAAACCAAACTATTTATTTATTACAAAGTTAAGTACATAAGGGAAGCTCTTCTATGAGCTTTAACACACCTTTGTTCTCTAACATATTTACACACATGTTCATTCCACTAAATACAACATAATAAAAGCATTAACTACTACACTATTGCACTTCTGAGTTCTTTTGCATAGTAGTCCCTCGGTCCTCTGTGTCAACCTGGAGATGACACGGGAACACAAAAACATAGGGGTAAGAATTATACAATTCTCAGTAGGGTAACTCCCCAGTTACACATTCATACTGTCATCGTCATCGCCCCAGCCACTTCGGTTTATTAAGAAAGCGTGAGCATGCAATATGTACATATCAAATGTTCATTTTAAAATTATAAAATCACCTTTCCGAAGTGGGTCTCTTTTATTATTCAATCACTTAAAACATGTATTTCATAACATTCAACATCATAGGAATTCCTTCAAGACCAATAATTTAACAAGATATATATATACATATGGCAATTACAATGATCTTTTCATGCCTTTGACATAATAAATGGGACTTTTCCGTGCCCTAATGGGGACCTCTTCGTGCCCTATTGGGGACCTCTTCGTGCCCTACTAGGGACCTCTTCATGCCCTATTGGGGACCTCTTCGTGCCCTTTTTATACTAAAGGGGACTTCATTGTTCACTTAGCACATACATCATCCTCAAGCTCATATATACATGCATCACATTTCTATATGCATGAACATAATTCTCTGATCTCATAATACTTCAAACCTATATATATTATTCATTCATTCCTCATAACATAATCTTGGAAGTTCATGGCATGCATTCATACACATCAACTTGAACCAAATGCCATTAGGTCATTAATTCAAGGCATCATCACAACTTCAGCACATTGGCAGATTTTTCACTCAAGTAGCACAATTTATTTCTTATACAAAATGATCAATTAAAATGCTATAAAAATTCTCAATGACACCTCAATGTGTCCACATTGTTCCAGAAAAATTTCATAACAAAAACAATCCTCTAAATATGTCAACAAAATTAGACAACTTCGGAGGTTAGAAACCCCCTATTTACAGCGAACAGCCATAGTTACCAATTTTATTACCCTACCAAATGATCATATAAAATCATCTAAATTTAGGGTTGGACTTCAATATGTCCTCAATATCCTGTAAAAATTTCAGCTTATAATACGATCATTTACTAGGTTAATAAAATGTCACAAGTTCACAGCTTCAGATTCAACATTTCAGGCAGCATATTTACAACTTTGGTTCTTGAATTTTTCAAGGAATTAGGAATCAAAACCAGAGCTCAAGAAAATTCATGGAACTATCCTAGGATGTTACCTTCAACATATAATTTTTATAGCTTATGATAACATCCAAAATTCCCTCAGAAAATTCGTGAACAATCACTACGAGCAGGAAAACCGAAAATCCAGCAAATCACTTCAGAATCTCTTTTGATAAAAATGATTTTTCCACAACCCCAAACACCCCACCCAAATTAAAACATCAATATCATCATATTATCAACCAATAAATCCAGAAATTTTGGATCAAACACAATCAGAAAAGTCCAGCATAAAATTGGAAAGAAAAGGTCAAAGAAAACCCTACTTGTGAAGCTTTAAGGCTTCTAACTCCAAGGGATCTTTCAAAAATAATTTTTCTTCACTTCAAGCCTTCCAAACAGCACCTAACCCTTCCTTAAACAGTAGAGAATGATAGCTCAGAGTTCAGCTTGGAGATTATTTCAAATTCTAATCGGTTGGTTTGATAGATTATGAGGAGTAGAACAAGTTTTGTGAAAGGATCTTGGTGTTTTGTCAAGTTTAGGCTAGGGTTTATGAAGCTTCAAGTTTGTTAATGGTGGAATGAGAGAAAGAAGATGAAGTCTGATGTATTTGGAGCTCTTGGCCAAAATTGATGGTGTTGGAGTGATAAGATTGGTGATTTATCTTTATCTAGGTACAAAACTAGTCAAAATGGGTATTTATTCCTTTTTCAAAATGAAATAATGAAATGGATGGCTAAGATTTGGTTTCTTGGTCAAAGAATAAATCTTGGCCATCCACTTGGCTCAAGATAAGTGGCTCATATTAACTTGGTGAGCAAGTAGCTTTTTCGGTGTTAAAATCGCACACTGAAATTCCACCGAACCGATGAGTTATTGTCACCCAAGTAAAATATAATAAATCAAAGGTCATGATTAAAACTTGCTTTTCAATTTTCAATTCTTGTCATCCACTTGGCATAAAGTGGTTGATAAAGCTTACTTAGCCACTAATTATGTGGCATCTTAAAGAAACATGTTAAACTTAGGATGACTCAGAACATAAGAATGTAATCCTTTGAAACCGCCGAATTAAGGGTGGGGACAATGTGATTCTAGCCCCCTAAACCCGTACTTAAAGTCGGGAAGTTGACTTATCCAAATGGATAAAGTCTAGATGCTAGTGACGACTAGTGTGGTATGAGCTCATAACCTAGAGTTTTCTCAAAAGGGAGAAATATTAGGCGCCCGATTAAGTAAAGGTTCTTATGTCACCTAAGTAACCCAGTTATATGATTTATGTTCCAAGTAACCCAGTTATATGATTTATATTCCATGTACCAGTTATATGATTTATGTTCCATGTACCAGTTATATGATTTATGTTCTACGTACCAAGCTACATGATTTATGTCTATGATTTTAGTATATAGCCTATGTAACACAAGTGCCATGTTAAAAAGAACGGATCCTCGGAAAATGAGATTTTGGAAAACTCATAATTGAACCTATGTATGTCCATTATTTTATAAATAACCCGAGATTCCTGGAGACGTATATGATGACACCTAGGATAGAAGGAAAACCCTACTGAGTTTCTTTAGTAAGAATCTCACTCCCTCTATCTTTTCCTTTCCATTGCGTCTTCAGAGCGAGATAGCGACCTTCGTCCTATTCATTGACACTCCACGGTGGGAAATCCACCACGACCCGGAGTATGGGTCCTATCATTTTGAGGGCCGATGTACCTTACGTGTATTCATGTTCGTTGGACGGCCATTTTCGCACCGTGTCTATAGCTACCACTTCACCCCGGCATCCCCCTACGACGATCCCGCAATTTTCGAGCATGCACGACCACAATGGGAGCAGAACCTGAAGGCCCCCTCTGACCGTTCAGCCGATATGCCGGTGTACGTGCCGCTGACGTAACACTTGGACGAGGACCCTATAGGGGATGTCCCTATGGGTCATGAGGACTCTGCCCCCACTCCACCGCAGCGACCGACGGGTAGCGAGGAGACGGTTACCTAGCATCGGAGGGTTCCGGCACCAGGACCACGACCTCGACGTGGGCGGCCCATCCAGTCCCAGGGCATGCCTGCACCGGCCGAGTTCCGCCCATGGAATGGCTACGTCCCTCCATACCCGTGATCTCATTGCATAGACGGAGGGTAGACCTTAGTGCACGCACACCACTAGTATGGATGAAACCTCTTTTGTGTTGAGGTTATCCATCATAGATTGCACGGGGGTCGAGATGTTTTCTTTCAGTTCTTTTCGATGTGTTTCTGTATTCTGATGTATTTATATTTACATTATATACTTGAAGAGTCCTGCCCAATGGGTAGGCATTTTATCTATGAGGTATTTCAGTTATGATTGATGTTATGTTCGATGTTATGTTTTGGAGCCATTCCTATGTTATCGTTCCGCATACTATGATATCGACTCGTGAAGTTACGCGCGGCTTCTATTTTAAGTAATGATTTCAAAAAAAAAAGTTGGCTCATATTTTCGTTAAGTCTATTTTCTAAGGAAATGATCCATGTCAGTAAGTAACGACTAATATTTGGCCTAAGTACGTACTAGTAGTATTGGGTCGAATATTAGGGTGTTACATTTTGGTATCAGAGCAGTTCGGTTCTCACGAGTTCGAGGATTGGACTGACTATGCTTCTTAAGCATATTCCGCTAGAAATGTCATGAATAGGAAGTTTTAGGATTAAGTGATATATGACTTCTGTTTGTTGCACGTGCCATGGTAACTTGCTCACTTTACTAGGAGGATTGGGCCTGATCAACTTAGTGTTGCTGTTTTGTGTATATAGGGACCAATGGCACCGCGACGACAGTCTAGGACTATGCCAAATGCTGACCAAGACAATGCGACTGCTGCTGCCGTTCGTCAAATGGCTGCAGCCATGACACGACTATTCGAGCGAATGGACCAACGTGAGAATGTTGCACCAGCGCCTCATCGCCGAGATTCCGAGCATGTTCGCTTCGCGAATTCAGAGGCGAATCCACCCACCTTCAAGGGAACTGCTAACCCAAACCATGCCGAAGAGTGGATCCGAAACATGGAGAAGATCTTTGGCGTGATACCATGCTCTGAGGAGCAAAAAGTGAGGTTCGCCACATACATGCTCGAAGGTGATGCCAGTTGCTGGTGGACTGGAGCCCAGAGGCTGCTGGAAGCGGCTAATGAGGCCATCAACTGGGAAGTATTTAAAGTTCACTTCTATGAGAAGTACTTCCCAGAGTCTGTTCACAACGCCAAGGAAGTGGAGTTCATGCAATTGTTCCAGGAGAATCGGACGGTTGCACAATATACCACCAAATTCGAGGACCTCATCAAGTTCTCAAGGATGTACCAGGCCAACCCTGACGAATTACTGGAAATGTTTGAAGTACGAAGCGGGGTTGAGAGCAGAACTCAAGGTAGCGGTCGCTCATCTAGAAATCAGGGACTTCCCAACCCTGGTGAACAAATGCCGCATTATTGAGGAAGGGCAACGGGAGTTGAATGCGACAAGGTCCGGCAATTCCAGCAACAAGAAGCTGGCACCTCAAGGCCAGCAATTCAAGAAAAAGAGGTCGCAGAAGTTTCAACCCCAACAGAAGTCCCAATCCGGGTCCAAGCCTCAGGGATCTCGGAAGGACTTCAAACCAAAGAACAACAACAACCACCACAACAACAACAAGAACAAGCCCGCGAATAATAAGGGGAAGGCACCTCAAGGGACATCTTCCACCCCACATACGGAGTGTCCCAAGTGCGGCAGACCCCATGGAAGCTTGCCGTGTCGGGCCGAGTTAGATGTGTGCTACCGATGCGGAGAATCGGGACACTACTCCAAAGATTGTCCCAAAAGGAACCAGCCAACCCCTAACCCCAAGCCGCAACGTCAGGGAAGGGTCTACACCCTCAATGCGGAAGAGACGACGATGTCCCCAGATCTCGTTGAAGGTAAGTATGAAATGAACGATAAAAACCTAGTTGTACTGTATGATTCTGGCGCAACCCATTCCTTTATATCATATTCTTGTATAGAGACCCTAGGTTTGACTGTGTCTGAACTCCCCTTTTTTCTTGTTGTCTCTACCCCCACTGGGAAACCAGTTAGAACTAGCAAATGTTGTTTGGAATGCAGTTTCATTCTAGAAAATAGACCGTTTGTTCTAGATTTCGTATGCTTACCCATGAAAGGACTAGAGGTAATTCTGGGCATGGATTGGCTTTGGGCCAACCGTGTGTTGTTAAACTGCTATGAGAAAACCATCACCTTTCTCCCTATTCCCCCTGAACCTAGGGAAACCATGAGAGTATACCTAAATGTTGTAGACCTAAGCTGTGGTAAGGATGAAAAAGGTTACATTCTTTTGGCCGCTAATGATGTCGACTTTGAGCAGAGCATCGAGGAGATACCCGTAGTAAGGAACTATCCCGAAGTATTTCCAGATGAAATTCCAGAATTTCCCCCTAAGAGAGAGATTGAATTCCCAATAGAGTTACTCCCAGGTACCGGACCCATATCCACAGCCCCATATAGAATGCCCCCTTTGGAATTGGCCGAGTTGAAAACCCAGTTAGAAGACCTTTTGGAAAAGAATTTCATTAGGCCGAGTGCATCACCCTGGGGAGCCCCGGTGTTGTTTGTGAAAAAGAAGGACGGAAGCATGAGGATGTGTGTCGATTATAGGCAATTGAACAAAGTAACGGTGAAAAATAAGTACCCTTTGCCTAGGATTGACAATTTGATGGACCAGTTGAGAGGTGCGGTAGTGTTTTCTAAGATTGACTTGAGGTCTAGTTATCATCAGATTAGAGTTAGGGATGAGGATATACCCAAGACGGCTTTTCGCACTCGATATGGACATTTCGAGTTTGCGGTTATGTCTTTTGGATTGACCAATGCTCCAGCTGTTTTCATGGATTACATGAATAGGATCTTTAGACCCTATTTGGATAAGTTCGTGGTTGTCTTTATAGATGATATACTCATTTATTCAAGGACCCACGAAGAGCATGAGCAACATTTAGTCATAGTATTAGAGATTTTGAGGGAGAAGAAACTTTATGCCAAGTTGTCTAAATGTGAGTTTTGGTTGGAAGAAGTGAAATTTCTAGGGCATGTAGTGTCTAGAGGAGGAATTGCAGTCGATCCTAGTAAGATGGAAGCAGTGATGAATTGGGAACAACCTAAGACCGTGACTGAGATAAGGAGCTTTTTGGGATTAGCTGGCTATTATCGTAGGTTCATCAAGGGATTTTCCCAGATCGCGCTACCTTTAACCAAGCTTACTAGGAAAAATACTCCTTTTGTCTGGACCCCAGATTACGAGAAAAGTTTTCAGGAACTAAAGCATAAGTTGACTTCCACCCCAGTCCTAGTTCTCCCCGACCCTAAGGAGCCTTTTGAGGTATACTGTGACGCTTCTGGTAAAGGTTTGGGCTGTGTCTTGATGCAAAATAGGCAAGTGGTAGCCTATGCATCGAGGCAACTCAAGCCACATGAAACAAACTACCCCACCCATGACCTAGAATTGGCAGCCGTTGTGTTTGCTCTCAAGATCTGGAGACACCATCTGTACGGGGTAAGGTTCGAGGTGTTCTCCGATCACAAGAGTTTAAAGTATCTTTTTGATCAGAAAGAGCTGAACATGAGGCAAAGGAGGTGGATGGAGTTCTTGAAGGATTACGATTTCGGATTGAACTACCATCCCAGAAAAGCTAATGTTGTAGCCGATGCCCTAAGTAGGAAGTCCTTACACTTGTCCCACTTGATGATTAAGGAGGATGAACTGATTGAGGCTTTTAGAGACCTGAACCTAGGAATAACCATAACCCCTATGGGTATGAGAGTTTGCCACCTTAGTGTGTCAAGTGATTTCCGTGGGAGAATCACTCAAGCCCAAAGGGTAGACGACGAGTTTCAAGAGACCCTAAGGGCGATAAGGCGGATAAACTGAAGGGTTTTGTCCAAGGGAAGGATGGTATGTGGAGGTTTGAAGGACGTATATGTGTACCTGCTAGTGGTGACCTCCGGAAAGAGATTCTTAAGGAGGCCCACAAGAGCAATTTTTCAATTCATCCAGGTGCCACCAAGATGTACCAAGACTTGAAGAAGATGTTTTGGTGGCCCGGATTGAAAAAGGATGTTTGCAATTGGGTTAGTAAGTGCCTAGTATGCCAGAAGGTAAAGATAGAGCACCAAAAACCCTCTGGTATGTTGCAACCCCTATCGATTCCCGAATGGAAGTGGGATAGCATCTCAATGGATTTTGTGACTGTACTAGCAAGGACCCAAGCGAATCATGACGCTATATGGATAATAGTGGATAGATCGATGAAGTTAGCCCACTTTCTACCTATTAAAGTGACATATTCCTTGGATAGGTTAGCACAATTGTAGATCCAAGAGATTGTGAGACTAAATGGAGTGCCGTCGATGATAATCTCGGATCGGGATCCGCGGTTTACATCACGGTTTTGGGGAGCCTTTCAGAAGGCGTTTGGTTCGAAGCTGTGCTTAAGCACGGCTTACCACCCACAAACAGATGGCCAATCTGAGAGAACAATCCAAACTTTGGAGGATATGCTTAAGGCATGTGTTCTAGACCAGAAAGGGAGTTAGGACAAATACCTGCCACTGATCGAATTTGCGTATAACAACAGTTACCACGCGAGTATCGGTATGGCACCGTATGAAGCCCTTTATGGACGAAAATGTCAATCACCCCTATGTTGGTACGAACCTGGAGAGCAAAGTCTAATTGGACCAGACTTAGTGAGGGAAACGACGGAACAGATTAAAAGGATTAGGGATAGGATTCTTACTGCTCAAAGCCGACAGAAAAGCTATGCGGACAAGCGGCGTAAGCCGATTGAGTTCCAAGTAGGGGAACATGTTTTTCTCAAGATAACCCCCACCACAGGCATAGGTCGAGCTATGAAGGTGAAAAAGTTAAGCCCCAGGTTCCTTGGCCCATTCAAAATCCTCAGTAGAGTAGGGTCTGTAGCATATCGCATAGCCCTACCCCCAAATCTATCCAATCTCCACGATGTTTTCCATGTCTCCCAGTTACGAAAGTACCAGTCTGACCCAAGTCATGTGCTAGAGCCAGAACATGTACAATTAAGGGATGACCTGACATTTAACCTGCCTCCCACGAGAATTGTGGACCGAGGAGTCAAACAGCTGAGAAATAAGTCGATCTTAGTTGGTCAAGGTCGCGTGGGGACGCGGGAAAGCCGAAGATTTCACATGGGAGTTGGAGGCCAACATGCGAGCACAATACCCCGAGATGTTTTCAGGTAATGAATTTTGAGGACGAAATTCTTTTTAAGGAGGGGAGTAATGTAACGCCCCGATTTTCGCTAAACTTTCATAATGACCAAAATGCCCCTGAGGTCATTTTTACCCGAAACATGAGGACGGCCGGCTTTGGCCATCCTCATAGGGTTCATATGTTATATGAAGGGGATTGTATGAGCATGAGTGCCTAACAAAGCAGGAAAACCTCATTTCTGAGATTTCTACGCGTAAATGACCAAAATACCCCTGTAACAGAATTAAGGCAGTTTTAAGTTCCGTTTCGACCCGGACTTTGTTCTAGGTTCAAAACAATGATTTTAAGGCATGAACTATGTTTGTTTAAGTCCCGGAGGTTCCGGGCAACTTTTGGTGAAAATTACGGTTTTGCCCCTGCATATCGCATTTTCAGCTTAATGAGCCGTTTAACTCCAAACCTAAGCAATATTAAGCTCTAATTAAAGGTTAATTAATTTCCATAATTAATCTAGAGCCAAAACCATCATTTAGAATTAATTGGAACCTACAATTGCTTAGGAAAATTCAAATCTCATCCTAGTTTTATTCTTTAAAAAAGAATAAGAATCTGTGAATAGTGTTGAATAGTGTTTCCACTATTCACATCAACTTTTCTTTTCAAGACAAGTTGTCACACCCACATCACTAGTCTTAGAGGTGTTGACTCCCCTAATCCTTCTAGACCACCTCTAACCTAGGGATTTGTGGTTTTAAATAACCTATTAGTGCACCTAAGTACCTACTTAGCAACTTTTAATCCTAAGCCTAATCTATGTCACACCAAAGTACACTTCTAGAACATGGTTTAAGGAGATATTTCTCCTCCCCAAGGCTGCCAAGAATGGTGCCATTTCTCCCTAGAAAACCATCAAAAAGTTAGTCTATGTGTTCAAGCTATCTTGTGACATATGTCTTGAACACTTTCAATCAATGATCAACTTTCAAGAAAAATTGTCACTCAAGACTCAAAGAATATTTTATATGGTCAATCAAGGCTTTCAATTCATTTCTAAAATGAAAATAATTATGTCTTTCAAACTCAAAAAGAATGATTTGTTTTTGTGGTCATTCAAGCTTTCCATCAAACTTTTTCAAGACAACATGTCTTACAACACATTACCTATGCTTTGGAATTTAAGTCTAGAAAATTTTCTCCTCTTTTTGGGCATGAGAAGCACGGTTTCTCTTCAAATTTTGCAGCCCAAAATTTTAAGTTTTTATGCATTTTTAAAGGTTTGAAAATAAGGTACATGCTAGCTATACTTTAGGACATGCATAGCTAGACTTTTCACCATGCTTTGAATGACTTTACACCATGCTTTGAACAAGATTTTTCCTCCCTCATGTGGCTGTAAAAGTGGCCGAATTCTTCCCCCCAAAAGACCTCCAATATTCAATTCATTTCACTTCTCTATAAATAGGTAGCTTAGGGAACTTGAAGCACCTTTGTTCATTTCACTAAAGCTTTGAGTTAGAGCACTTTGAGTTTCTTTCTCTCAAGTTCAAGAGCTCATCCTCTCCAACCTCTTCATCTTCTTCACTTCCTCTCAAATCCCAAACTCTAGGTAGGGAGCTCTTCAAGAATGCTTTCTTTTATTTTCATGCTCAATGTTTATCTTGCTTGAAAGTTGTGTTGTTAGTAAGTTTTTCTCCCGAGCATTTTTTTCGGTTTCTTCTTTTCTCTTCCTTTTCATTTTCGGCCTTAAGGCCATGGTAGTGAGAGCTTGATGATGAGTGCTCTCAAAGATGAAACCATGAGTTCATCTTAAAGTGAGGCCTCTAAAGCTTGAACCTTTCTTAAGAAAAGTTCCATCATTTCTCCTTTTTCTTTCATTTTCGGCCTCAAGACCAAAATGAGGAGAGCTTGATGATGAGTGCTCTCTTGGGATAACCATGTGTTCATCCTAACATGAGACCTCTAAAGCTTGAGTTTTGTTTGAGAAAAGTTTTATCTTTTTCATGTTTTGGTTAAGACAAGGCTATGTTTTTCATGAAAACTCTTTTTGAGCTTTTTGTTCCTAGATGTTTCGGCCATGGAGGCTTAAGGTGCTTGGAAAAATGGTAGCTTTGTAATGAGTGCTTCATGTTGGCCTTTGTCACATGAACAAACTCTAAAGCTTGAGTTTTTCCAAGAAAGGTTTCTCTTTTTCAAGTCTTGGTCAAGAATGAGTTATGTTTCTTTGATGTCTTGAAACTTTCCTTTTCTTTTGTTTAGGTTTCGGCTGTGGAGGCCTCTTGGACTTGAAATATGAGAAGCTTGATGATGAGAGTTGTGTGATGATGTTTGCCACATGAACAATCTCTAAAGCTTGAGTTTTCAAAAAAATAAGTTTACTATTTTCAAGTTTTGCTCAAGGCATAGTTATGTTTCTCTTGAACCTTGAAAACCTCATTTCTTTTCCCTTGAGTTTTCGGCCTTGAAGGCCTTTGGGACTTAGAAAAATGGTAGCTTGATGGTGAGGGCCTCATGTTGATGTATGTCGCATGAACAAAACTCTAGAGCATAAATTTGATTTCTAGGCCAAGTATGTTTCGGTTTCTTTCCTTTATGTTGGTCATGAGTTTTGTGTTGTTAATAAATGTAGAGCATTGTAAAAATACTCAATGATGAGGACTTGAGATGTTGGTGTTTGAATCACCAAAATCTTGGTCCCTAGAGTTCAAAAATAAGGTTGTTTCCTCATGATGAGGATTCGGCCACCTCATGGACTTTGAGGATTTGATTTTCTTTTATACAACTTAGCAACACTAGTGTTTTCTCTTCTTGTGAGGATGAGTTATGGGTTGAAACTTTGTTTCCTTTAAAGTCTTGCAAGAGCTCTAAACAAGATATAAAAGAAGTTGCATCCACGTTTACGTTTATGCTTTGCACTAGCACGTTTATTTCTTATGCCATCACTAAGACCCAAGATAATGAATGAACTTGCACAATGCACATTATGTTTCAAGCTTTGCATCTCATTTTATATTTCAAGTCATCACTAAACTCTAAGAATAAGAATGGAGATGCATTTCATCTTTTACTTTGTGCTATCACTTTGTTTTCTAAAGGACTATAAAATGAAATGCATAGCACGTTTATTCTATGTCATCACTTGAAACTTTAGAGCTCAAAGACTTGCCCATTTCATCTTAAGAAAAGAATTAAATCAAGGAGGTATCTCCTTAAACATCATTCGGCCATGTGGTGTAAATGGCTCTAGGATGAGTTTCATTTAACTACAAGGGCCTATAATGCATGTCTTAGAATTTTTCTAAGCTTTGATGCACTTAACCAAGGTTTTAAACATGTTCTCAAGTTTTGAATCATTGTCAAGAGCAAGCCGAAATGGCTGCTGCCCTTGATGTTCCATGATGAGTTTTGGCAAAATAAACTTTGATTTTTCATGGTCTTGAAGTCCCAAAAAGGTTCCAAGAGAAACTAGCAAGTTATATGGTTGAAAGAAAGTTTTTTTCTCATGATTTTATGCCTTAAAGGTTTTCGGTTCTGCCTTAGTAATTTCAGCACCTTAAATTCTGTTTTGGGTGGTCTAAATATGTTGTAATACCTTGCCAAGTATGTGATAATTGTTCTAGACTCTTTAAAGCATTATTAGTGACTTTGTTTGCTTAATATGTGAATTCTAGAACTAAAAGGAATGGCAAAATGAGTTTCTACCCAGCCTTGATAAAATATTTAGAATCACATTAGATTATGTCTAGATGTGTGGGAGTGACTCATAATTGGCCTAGGTATTAATTATTGCACCATAGAAAAAGTAGGATGCGAGAAAGGGCTTAAAATGCATTTTCTAGAACACGTAATTCATCAAATATGAACAACTACATAAAGCTGTCCAACCATAATTAATTAGGATTTAGAACTTAATGGATTATGGTAATGAGGTTAATCAATCCCATAAACATACTAGAAAGTAATGGGAAAGTTTGAGGTTACCCGATTTAGGGATTTTTACCTTAAGGGATGATTATGCGCCTCTAAGTTTGATGATGAATTGATGTGTTAGCTCATGACGTGTATGGTGCCATGTGAACTATTATCCCTATGTGATAGCTTGTATTAACATGTTATTATTTCTTTAAAAGAACTTTGGAGATGCCGAGGTAGTAATTATGTGCTATGCATTAATTATGTGTCATCTTAAAGAAACATGTTAAACTTAGGATGACTCAGAACATAAGAATGTAATCCTTTGAAACCGCCGAATTAAGGTCGGGAAGTTGACTTATCCAAATGGATAAAGTCTAGATGCTAGTGACGACTAGTGTGGTATGAGCTCATAACCTAGAGTTTTCTCAAAAGGGAGAAATATTAGGGCGGCCCAGTTAAGTAAAGGTTCTTATGTCACCTAAGTAACCCAGTTATATGATTTATGTTCCAAGTAACCCAGTTATATGATTTATGTTCCATGTACCAGTTATATGATTTATGTTCTACGTACCAAGCTACATGATTTATGTCTATGATTTTAGTATATAGCCTATGTAACACAAGTGCCATGTTAAAAAGAACGGATCCTCGAAAAATGAGATTTTGGAAAACTCATAATTGAACCTATGTATGTCCATTATTTTATAAATAACCCGAGATTCCTGGAGACGTATATGATGACACCTAGGATAGAAGGAAAACCCTACTGAGTTTCTTTAGTAAGAATCTCACTCCCTCTATCTTTTCCTTTCCATTACGTCTTCAGAGTGAAATGGCGACCTTCGTCCTATTCATTGACACTCCACGGTGGGAGATCCACCACGACCCGGAGTATGGGTCCTATCATTTTGAGGGCCGATGTACCTTACGTGTATTCATGTTCGTTGGACGGCCATTTTCGCACCGTGTCTATAGCTACCACTTCACCCCGGCATCCCCCTACGACGATCCCGCGATTTTCAAGCATGCACGACCACAATGGGAGCATAACCTGCGGGCCCCCTCTGACCGTTCAGCCGATATGCCGGTGTACGTGCCGCTGACATAACACTTGGACGAGGACCCTATAGGGGATGTCCCTATGGGTCATGAGGACTCTGCCCCCACTCCACCGCAGCGACCGATGGGCAGCGAGGAGACGGTTACCCAGCGTCGGAGGGCTCCGGCACCAGGACCACGACCTCGACGTGGGCGGCCCATCCAGTCCCAGGGCATACCTGCACCGGCCGAGTTCCGCCCATGGAATGGCTACGTCCCTCCATACCCGTGATCTCATTGCATAGACGGAGGGTAGACCTTAGTGCACGCACACCACTAGTATGGATGAAACCTCTTTTGTGTTGAGGTTATCCATCATAGATTGCACGAAGTCGAGATGTTTTCTTTCAGTTCTTTTCGATGTGTTTCTGTATTCTGATGTATTTATATTTACATTATGTACTTGAAGAGTCCTGCCCAGTGGGTAGGCATTTTATCTATGAGGTATTTCAGTTATGATTGATGTTATGTTCGATGTTATGTTTTGGAGCCATTCCTATGTTATCGTTCCGCATACTATGATATCGACTCGTGAAGTTACGCGCGGCTTCTATTTTAAGTAATGATTTCAAAAAAAAAATTTGGCTCATATTTTCTTTAAGTCTATTTTCCAAGGAAATGAACCATGTCAGTAAGTAACGACTAATATTTGGCCTAAGTACGTACTAGTAGTATTGGGTCGAATATTAGGGTGTTACATGAAGGGTTAGTTTTATGCTTGATGGGAATTATATGTGCCTTATAGGTAAAAATCGCAATTCTCATTTTTTTTACCGTACATAAAATCACTGTTTATCCCTGCAGTAATTTTACATGAAATTATATAATCTTTGAATTTGGTTTTCACCCAAAGGTTTAAAATGATTTCAAGTGTAATTTGAGAATTTCCAGTAACTACAGAGAGTTTTTACGTGAAATTACCTTTTTACTCCTAATTATGCTAAATAGGTGTACTTGTGTAATTAAGGTAATATTAAGCTCTAATTAAACTCAAATTCATTAACCTTGAGTTAAAAATTAATTACCTAAGGTTAAAAATAATTATTTGAGGTAATTAGAGCCTAAAATTACCTAAGGTAAAATTAAATTACCTTTCTTTAATTATAAGAGCTCATAAAATTAGTAATGTTGAGATCAAAGTTAAGATTATAGTTTTGGTAAAATCTAGTACATTGACATTTCCTTATCCTAAGTTTAGAACTTATGTTACAAATTGATTTTAACTCATTTGAAATTAACTTCATTTACTAGTATATGATTACTCTTTTTACCTTGTCTTGATTTATCCTAAACACTTAACCTTTTACCATTTTCACTAATCTATCAATTCCTAACCTTTTACCTAAGTAAGTATACATCTAATACATGATTTACCACTTGTAAAACAACACCAATCTGATCCAAATGCAATCAGAAGCCAGCACCCTTTTATGCCCCATTACATCATATTTTAATTTTTTTCGAACATGAAATCACATCCAACCTTATCACCATTTCTTTAGCTTTCTTTTTCATTATTTTTGGTTATGTTTAATCAAAAGAAAACTCACCCATTTCAACCATGTTGTGATCAGCAACAATGTCTCCCATTAGCATCACATTTTAGTGTTTTCATCCATTATGCATAAACAAAACTATTACAAGAATAAAAGCATTCTTTTTCTATGTTTTCTTTAATTGAAAAATAAAATAAAACCTCCATTTTCCAGCCACAAATGCAGTGGCCATACAGCCCTCCTTCGCCTATAAATACATACTCTTCAATTGCCAAAATGTTCACACAAACACTCATAACCTTAGCACTTGCTTACTTAATAGTTTCCTTGCTCAAAGTTTGCTTAAAGTTCTCTAATTCTCTCAATACTTCAAGCTTTCTTCTTCTTCCTCATTCACATCCAAAAGACTCCATTCCTAACCTCCAACCAAGCTCTAAACCTCAAGCATACACATTCCAACTATAAATCAACTCTTAAACATAACCTTTCCATTATCAAACACAAAATCACAAGAAAAATCTCTCCTCTACTAGTTCTTATCTTGGCCAAAATTGGAGGACTCATCAAGGACATATTTTCTTCTTCTAACTTCTCTAAAGATCAAGCATTATCTTTTGTTAACAAGAAACAACTTGGTAGGGATTTTATTTCATGTTATATCCTTGTTCTTTGCTTATAATTTAACTTTTAATGAGCTTGATGATAAGATCATGAAATAAGGTTCTTGGAACCATGATAATCAAGGACTCTAAAGTTCACTTCCTTTTTTAAGATTAATTGAGATTAAAGAGTTTAATTCTCTAAAAGTTTTGAGCTTAACAAGATAATAAATGAACTTGCATCCATTGTTTATGTTTCAAGCTCTTGCATATCATGTTTAAATTTCAAGCCTTGCATAATTATATTTAATTTCAAGTCATGATCTTAAATCTTGAAGATAATAATATGAATTTGCATTCTCACGTTTAAATTCCAAGTAATACATTTCATGTTTATATTTCAAGTTATCACCTAAACTTTGAAGATCTAAAAATAAAACTTGCATCTTCATATTTATATTTCAAGTATTGCATATCATGTTTATATTTCCAAGTCATGATCTAAATATAAACATGTTTATATTGCATAATTATATTTAATTTCAAGTCATGATCTTAAATCTTGAAGATAATAATATGAATTTGCATTCTCACGTTTAAATTCCAAGTAATACATTTCATGTTTATATTTCAAGTTATCACCTAAATTTTGAAGATCTAAAAATAAAACTTGCATCTTCATATTTATATTTCAAGTATTGCATATCATGTTTATATTTCCAAGTTATCACCTTATAATGATAAAGATTAAAAATGGATTGCATGGCATGTCTATGATTCTTTCTATCACCTAAATCTTTAAAGCTCAAAACTTACCTCTTTAATCTTAATAGGAATTTTTATGGATATATTTAAATTATGTTATTTTTAGCCTCTTGATGCTCTTGATATTAAGGTTGGTTTATTTTATTTTTAAGGCTTTGATCTTGTCTTTAAATTACTCAATTAACTTTTGTTAGAATTAGAAATTCAAAGATGTTAAAGATTGTGTTTTTCTCAAGATTTTGATTAAAAGAATTAGGTTACTAACCTGATTTAAATAAAATGGTTACGATGCTGATTTAAAAGGTTTGGATGTGTATAAATTACTTATAATTGATGTAAAAATTATTTTTAGCATTTTTGGGATGAACTAGTAAATAAAAAGGATCAAAATTGTGTTTTTATAAAGCTTTTAAAATGCTAATTTTCTGATCAGTGTTCGGACCTATTCATCACTGTTCACCACTATTCACTACTGTTTATTGCTGTTCACACACTTGAGGATCACTAATAATTGTCATAAAAATTGTTCTTAGCATTTTAAGAAAGTCTAGTAACTAGAAAGGATTAAAATTATGATTTTATGAAGCTCTAAGGAGACTAATTTTCTAATTCTATTCAAGGATTGTTCAAGGTTGTTCACATTAAAAGTTGTTTTTGGTATCATAGATGCATAAAAGGGTAATTACAAGTGTTAGATTGGGTCATTTTGCAAAATGTGGAAAGATGTGTTTTGAACTATCAACTATGTTATTTCAGCCAAATGTTTTTAATTAGAACAACTAATGATGTTGAATGTGTCCATGTGTTCAAAATACCATTTATAATGTTTAGAAATTTTTTTAGAAGTTTTGGCTACTATTAAGTGTTCAAAATGTGTGATTTTGCACTTCAACCCCTAAAGTGTGTTAAAATTTGGTCTATGGCCTTAAAAGGTTTTTTTTATGATGAGTTTAAATGGTTTCTAATAGTTATATGTCTCTTGAAAGTATTGGTTAATGTTAAAGATTTCTAGTTTGTGAGAATATGTTAAAAAAGGATATTTACGTTTTGACCCATAACCTTTGAGAAATTGCAATTTGACCCATTCGGGGCTTAAGCATAAATATCGATAATTTTGATGAGAAAAATGTGAATGATGTCTTGTGAAGGCTATGTTCATGTGTTGAAATTTACATGGCTTATGGATATATGCAATGAAATATGATGCATGTTTTTGTGGTTTAAATTATGGCATGTTATGATTATGCTTGATAAATTGAGATGCATGATTTCATGAAGTTTTATGAGCATGAAATGTTGAAATGATAAGTTATTCATATTTGCATCTCTATATAACATGCCAAGATTAAAGGTGACATAAGACACATGGAAATGATTCTCTAGACTCCCCGAATTAAAGGTTATGAGAAGTGATCCAAATAGGAAATGATCTTTTAGACTCCCCGAATTAAAGGTTATGAAATGTGATCCTAATGCCCCCTATCCCGTACTTTAAGAGTTGGGAATTTAACTTATCAAAAGGGATAAGATTACGCTAGTGATGACTAGTGAGGTATGAGCTCATAACCTAGAACTCTCGAGAAAAGAGAGAATATAAGGTGGCCCCCCAAGGAAAAGAGAATAAGAAGTTTAAGTCACCTGTAAGAATGATGATCATGATTCTATATTCTTTATATCATATGCATTGTTTTATAAATTCTATGATATTTTATATAAGATATTGACATACATTCTTGACTAGTATGTTGCATTCATGACATTAAGATTCATGCTAAAAGTACGGGCCTCGGCTAATGGTATTTAGAACTTAATAAATGAACCTTATATATATGTCCACCATTTTAATAATGAAACCCGAGGTTCTTGGGAACGATGACGATGACACTTGTGTTAGAATCAGGAAGCCCTACTGAGATTCTTGTATAAGTTTCTCATCCTTTTTCTTTTTCATGTCGTCTCTAGACAAGGATGATGGAGTAGTTCGTGATTTTCTTTGAGATAAGGACAAGGGAGCTACATTATAGACAAGAGATTTAACGGAGATAGTTTCCCTTTGGATATTTGCCCTTAGAGTGATCGTATCTCATTTATCAGTTTGTATTCTATTGATGGATATATAATGATGTCCTTATGTTCATAGGACATCACTATTATGATACAGTTATTGATATGTTATTATTATTTAAGTTATGTTATGCCATGGTTGTAATATGTATTTACCTGTTATTTGTTTCTAACATCTCTCTTATGCAAGCAAGATGAATGACGTTAGATACTTAGTATGCACGGCTCATGTTTTGGTATTTAAGTTCCAAAAAAAAAAAAATTACCCATATTTTCACTAAAGTATCTTCAAGAAGTCTTGTGTTGAAAGCTAGAACAAAAGAGTAATAAATAATAATTAACTTAAATGCGTCCTAGGCGTGTTGAGTTAAATATTAAGGTGTTATAGTAAGTGTCATTGGATTCTAACTTTTCTGAGTGTATTCGCTAACCTCCGTTTGACTAGGTCCTAGCATTCCATGTGCTTGTCATTCATCATGCATTATTAGAATTAGAGGTATCTTGCATTTTCATTCTTACCGCTACATTTGGGTTCTATGCATGAGGACATGCACTTATTTAAGTGTGAGGAGGTTTGATGGGTTGCATTTATGCACCCATTTTACATCCTAACTTTCAATATTTTGCATTCGAATTGTGCTTAAGTGATATTTAATTGGTGAATTTATACCTTGTCCTCATTTTGCATTGTTGAATAACTTCATGGATTTTAACACCATTTTGAAGCACATAATTGTATTTGGAAGTTGACTATACTTTTAACCTTTTGTGTGAGCATTGTTGAGTAATAGGAACTCTATTGGTGTGCCAAAGCAAAGAAAGGAACTCAAGGACTTTGCCAAGGGAGCAAAATGTGAACTATGTTGAACAAGACTGCTATAGCAGTCTCCAACCACTATAGCAGTTGACAGAGAGGAGAATTCTTTAGAACTCATGAGCATGAAAAGCCAGGACCGCTATAGTAGTCATAGACTACCATAGCAGTCATAAGCGACCTTACTCCATCATGTCAGCAAGCTTCTATGCTATGATATAGAGGCTTGACTAATATTGAAAGGGATTATAACTTGTAACCTAACTTTTAGTTTTTGCTTTTGAACTCTTTCTCACTCTATTCTCTCTCAAAAAAATTTCTCACTCTCTCTCTAGGTTTTAAAAGGTCTCAATCGTTGTTGGTTTTGATTTTTTGGATTGCAATTTACAGCTTTCCTTCAACAAGGATTGTGACACTCCCCCCATAGAGAAGTAATCTCTGTACCATGCACAGGGATAACTGAGAATTAAATTTGTTCTTGGGGTTCCCAATTTCAATTGCAATTCATGGTTAGTTTTTCTTTCCCGCTTGTTCTCTGTTTTTAATATCAATTGCAAAAATTATTGTAATTGTGTTCTTAACTGTTGTTTGATTATGTGTTCATTTGTGTGCATAATCTGGATATCATTGGGGTATTGGGTCAATTGATTAAATTACATCCAATTGCTAAGGGATTGAAATTCACTCTGTTAGGAATTAGGCTGCCGTAATTGATGATCAAACTAGCATAGGTTCATAGAGTCACGATTGTGATCACTAGTTCAAGTGTTAGTTAAACCCTTAGTGGAAATACGTTCGTATGACTGTTAAGTAGAACTGCATCATTTTTTGTGTGAAAGCATAATTTACAAAGGTGGTCACCGCCATGAATTTATTCATTTGAACCGATGATTGAACAATTCTTAATATGAGGGAACCTTTGTGCAGGTAATTTTCCCATTATATTTTCTTGATTTAATTTAGCTGCTATTATTTCAAAAACCCCTAGTTTTCTTGAATCAATTAGAACATTTCCTTGCGAGATGACCTGGATCGCACCCTAGCTGCATTTTTGGTGTGATTTAGTTACTAAATAAATTTTTAATTTGCTATGGATAGCGACAACCCACATTAACCCCTACTTCAAGTATTATCCTAGTTTCCCATTTCCAAGGTCAAATACCCCTCAGAAATAGAACTCTTATCCTCTTTCAATTACACAAATATTTTGAAAAGTTACATTTAAAAACACCATATATAGTTAAAGCTCCCTACTCCCAAAGTCAGCCTCACCAACCATGGAATGAAGAGAGGTAAGCCTAAATCTGCATAGAACATACATGGAGGAAAAGAACATCTTTTTTTCTAGGCAATAATTTGTATACACATTCATTGTGAGTGGCTGGAAATTATCATTGTAGCCATGGTTCATGGAACAAAATGTGCAACAGATCTAGAGAATTGTGTCTTACATGTAAGGTATGTAATGTCCCGATTTTCCGAGGTGCAAAATGACTAAAATGTCCTTGAGGTCATTTTTGCCAAGGAATCGAGGACGGCCGGTCCAGGCTATCCTTGAAGGGTTAGTATAATGCTTGAAGGGGATTAGATATGTTATGGATGATATTAAAGGTGAAAACCTTAATTCCTTGTTTTTCCCGTACGCGAAATTACCAAAGTACCCTGAGATAATTTAACACAAGATTAAGTGATGAATAAACCTGGTCATCACTTGGGAGTTCAAAATGTTACTTATAAGTGTTGCATGATATCCAGAAATGAAATTACCTTTTCGCCCCTAGTTAGTGCTAAATGAGCTTAATTAAGCAATTAAGGAAATATAGGTAATATTAGGCTCTAATTAAAAATAAATTAATTTTATCTAGTAATCTTGAGTCAAAATAATTATTTGAGGTTAATTAAAGCCTAAGATTGTTTAGGAAAATTCAAATCCCTTTCTAAGTCAAAAGACCGTCAAAGACATTATGTCATATCATGGGTAAATAGTGTTTTCTCTCCGCTTTTCCCTAAAATTAAGAAACATGTTGGAGTTTGAATTTCAAACTAATTGAGCTTAACTCCACCAAATGTTCAAGACCACTCCTTAATCATGTGTTGAAAAGCCTTAAATACTTGGTTACTAGCCCAAACACCTAATTACCAATTCTTAACTTATTTCCTAATCAAATCTATCTCTAATTCATGTCCTAAACACACATGAAAAATTGGAATTTCCCCCCCAAATGGCCAAGGAAGGCTGCGGCCTTCCCTCCCCCTTTTTCATCCTCATATTTATTTTTTTTCTAACACAAAGAACTCACACTTTACCATTTACTTTTTTGTTCAAGTCTTGTTGTCAAAAAACTCTCTTTTTTCTCCAACTCAAAACTCTTTTCTTTTTCCTTTTCCACCTTCAAGAAACCTTCATCCTCAACCTCCTTTCAACCTCAAACTAGCATATCTCCACCATAGATAATCTCCAAGACACATAACCTTTCTGTTTTAAGACACAAAAGCTCAAGAGAAATCCTTCCTCTATTCCATCTTGCCTTGGCCGAAATCCCATTTTGCTCCAAAAGAAGATTTGTTCTTCTCATTTCCTTGCAAAAGATCAAGCTTTTTCTTGCACAAAAGAAAACACACTTGGTCATGATTTTATTTTTGAGTTCTTTCTCTTATTCTTCCTCTTTTTCTCGGTTTTGTTGATTGGTTGTTGGTCAAGACCATAGCTTGATGATGAGGGTTTTGATGTTGGTTGTGTTGTCATCATATATTTGACCTCTAGAGCTCAAGGCTTGATTTTTGGTTTTAAAAGAATATAAGAAATGGAATGTTTGATGTTTTCTTTGGTTGTTTTCTTTTGAGCTTGATGGTGAGTCCAAGAAATGAGGTTCCTAGAACCACGGTGTTGATGGACTCTAAAGCTCGTTTCCATTTTGTAAGATTGAATAGGGTTAAAGAGTTTCATTCTTTAAAAAGTCTTGAGTTTGGAGCTTAATAAGATATAAAAATGGATTGCATTCATGTTTATGTTTCAAGCTCTTGCATTTCATGTTCATATTTCAAGCTTTTCATATCATATTTATATTCCTAGTTATCACCTTAAATCTTAAAGATAAGAAAATGGACTTGTATTTTCATGTTTATATTTCAAGTCTTGCATGTTTATATTTCAAGTTCTCACCTAAGCCTTAAAGACTTAAAATGAACTTGCATTCTCATTTATATTTTAAGTCTTACATATTATATTTATATTTCCAAGTTCTCACCTTATAATGATAAAGATTAAAATGAGAATTGCATAGCATGTTTATGATTCTAGCCATCACCTAAATCTCTAAAGCTCAAGACTTGGCTCTTTCATCTTAAATGGAAATTTTGATCATAGATACATTTTGATATATATATATATATATATATATATATATATATATATATATTGGCCACGTGAAGATTTGGGTTTTGAAGTTGGTTTTATTTTATTTCAAGGCTTGAAAATTGTTTCTATGATGTATAAAGAAAATTTGATTTGAAAGAATGTAATTGTATTTCATGAAGAATTCGTCTTGGGTTGTGAAAATATGAGTATGATTTCAAAGGAAATGTTGGAGTGATATTTTAAAATGGTTTTAGAATGAAAAGGCAACTTAAAGTATATCAAAACATTAGTTTTTCAATTTCTAGAGTTGCTAGTAATCGATTACCACACATTATAATTGATTAGCAGGATATTTTGATGTGGAAATGAGTTTTTAACTCTAGTAATCGATTACCATACACTGTAATCAATTACCAGGATGTTTTTGGTGCCTAGGATGAGTTTTTTACTTTGGTAATTGTGAACACCGTATTTTTGTCCTCAATTTACTTATTTATTTTTATTTTTTTCATTTTAGCCTTTTCCTTTTCCTTTTTGTGTGCTTTTGAAATTTGAATTTAACTTCTAACCGACTCAACAAAAAATAAAATCAGATCAAAATCTCAACTGGCTCAACAAAAATCAATCAGAATCCTAACTGACTCAACCCTAACTGACTCCTAAAATCTCTTTGATCTGCTCTCTATATAATAATTAATCATGCACAATAACAAAAAGAACAACACAGAAGCCAAAGCTACTACTGATTCAGTATTCCTTCCCTTTGCCTCCATTACCACTATCACAGTTTCCCTCTGAAAGATCATCATCATCATCATCACAACTCTCTCATCAAGCCATTGTGAACCATCATCATCACATCAAAGAAATTAACCCACAACCACTCACCATATCATAAACCCATAAACCAAAAATTAAATCACAACCACTGCAGAATCCATCACCGTGCACAACCACCTGAATCAAATATCATGGCCAATCGCGCGAAGCCCAAGAGCGTAACCAGCCCGATTCTGGTATACGACCTCATTTTAAAAGACCAGTTTTGCTAAATCAAAAGGCTTTTCAATTTTGGCCAGAATTAAAATTGGTGGCGACTCTATTTTTTAAATTTATTTCTTTTAGGAATAAATCACTTTGTTGTCATTTTATTATGGCGCCCTTCAGTTATGTTGTAACAGCCTGCTGACTCTATTGGGGATAATTAGAGAGTCAAGCCAACTATAGTTAATTATGCAAATAATTGTAATTTTATAATATTTATTTTCCCCTTCATAACACCTTTGTTTTGTTTTATCTTCTTTCTTGTAAATAATTATTTATTTTATCTATAAATATTTGTCATTCAAACCTTAAGCTAGTGAACTTCTTTTATTTTATTTTAAGTTTTTTTTGTATATATATTCTTTGGACTTTACTGTGTAGTTTTAGGACCTTTACTTTCTATGCTCCTTGTACACAGTGCACAATCACTTATCTCACACATATTTTTGGGCCCTATACCCAGGCTTTGGAAATCCATAGGGCTAGAAGGGGTTTTGACGTTGTCATTGTGAGGCTAACTTAAGCTTTCTTGATAGTTGTTGATTTTTCCACTCAGATTGTTACCAAATTTGCGAGCCACCATATTATGATTTCATGTCCCTATGGTTGGGTTTGTAAAGTTGGGTCCTTATCCTATCGATAAGCGCAAACTGGGGACCTTAAATTTTAGGGACATAGATCCAACCGAAAAATCATGCACTTATAGATTGAGCCTAGTAGCTATCCAAATTAGCGTCTTATCCTTAGAAGTACTCAACCATTAGGTCTCACTCTATTAGGACACAAAGGAACATACTTCTCTCTTTTCTCCATCTCACATATTGTACACCCATTTCAAACATGCATGTATGCAACATAAAAAAGAAAAAAAAATCATTTAGCATATATTCACTTTCCTTCATTATTAAAAAAAAAAATCATTTGACATGCATTTTCATGCATTCATAAAAAATGACATACATTCATGCATACATTTTCTTTCAAGCATAGTTCACCACAAAAAAAAATGGCATGCACTCATTCATATATTTTTTTCATGCATAGTCCACCTCCAAAAAAAAAAGGCATGCATTCTATTACATGCATAATTCACTTTCATAAAAAAAAACAATCATGCATAGCATTTTTTAAGTCATCCAACATATATTCATGCATCCATATTATTCATTTTTCACTCATAATAGCGAAAAAAAAGGGAGGACACTGAACAAGCATTCTCATTTCTCATTCATCATTTCTCTATATTGCAATATGTATAGTATGCATTCTCATAATGTGATATTATACATAGAAAAAAATAAAAAAAAAAGTATCTCTTGTCTTAAATCATTCATCGCATGTATCCATGACATAGCATATATTTGCAAGTGAAAACCAAAAAAAAAAAATCCAGTTGACATGCATTTTCTTTTTTTATATATATTTGACATGCATTTTTCCAAACACTCATGACATGGCATTTTCTCTTTTTTTTTTGTTTTTTTTTCCTTATGGTTAATTTTTTTTCTCTCCCAAATACAATTCAAAGGTTTGCTATCTTCAAGCATTGCTCTTTCCTAAAAAATTTAGTCTAGTCTTAGCAAAAAGAAGGGTGCAAAAAAAAATTATGGCTGTTGAAGGCAAAAATCTAAGTAAGGAGATTGATGATCTGAAGACCATGATGCTTGAATAGGGGGTCATGTTCAAAAGGCTCTTGAGATTATAAAGAAATCCAAGGGAGATGCTAGAAATGATGAGGACGACGTAAACAATAGCAATGTAATCCCCTACAATGAGAAGGGGAATAGACCTGAGATGACAAGAGAGATAGAGCGATTAAAGCTTAAGGAAGAATTGGAAGAAAGCATGCAGGAAAAGTTCCAAATGTTGCAAGGGCCTAACCCCCTATGGCTCGTTGAACATCAATGACCTATGCTTGGCTCCAAATGTCATCATCCCCAAGGATTTCAAGATGCCTGAATTCATCAAATTTGATGGTAGTGCCAATCCTATCAGGCACCTCTGAATGTACTGCACCAAAATGGGAATGTGGTCTAAAGATGAGAATTTCCTAATCAATTTTTTCCCTGAGAGTTTGGATGGGGCTGCATGGGAATGCTACATGCAGATTGATCAAACACAAATCACATGTTGGGAAGACTTGGTTCAAGCTTTTATCAACCAGTACAAGTTCAAATTTGAATGTCGTACCCACTAGGGATCAACTAAAAGGGTTGAGAAAGAAAAATAGTGAGATGTTCAAAGAGTATGCCCAAAGATGGAGAGCTATGGCTGCTAAAGTTGTTCCGCCAATGTTAGAGCAAGAGATGTGCTTGTATTTCATTCACACACTAGAGGGCCCATTCTTCAAAAATATGTTGAGGACCCATGTCAGGGAATTCGTAGATTTAGTGGAAATCGGAGAAAGAATTGAAGTAAATATCCAAGAGGGGAAGGTGGAATTAATAGAAGATGAGTTAGACAAGCCACAACCTAAACAAGGGTCACTGTATAAGAAGAAAAAAGACACTGTGAACTTCATACAATCACAACAGCCGTCCTAATCCTGTAAGCCTACCTTTCGAGCAAATTGTAACATCTTCCCAAGTACAACATGATTTTTAAGTCATAATATCATACTCGAGAAGTTTCTTATAAATTAATGGACCTTTCTTGAATATCTATAGCAAGTTCAATTGAATTGTGAAGTAACTAAATCGTAGTTCTATTAACATATATGACTAAGAAACAAACATTTATTGCTTATAAGGTTGAGTACAAAAGGAAACTCTTCTATGAGCTTTAATAGACATCTAGTCCGTGTTATAAATACAGACATAAACATATGACTAAGTACAGTATATACAAACTTCAGCTGTAAATTACTGCAAATCCGATTTCTTTTCATAAAGTAGCCTCCTTGTTCTCGAGATCAACCTGGAGATGACACGGGAACACAAACACATAGGGGTGAGAATTCTAAAATTCTCAGTAGGATAACTCCCCAATTACACAATCATAATGTCATCGTCATCACCCCAGCCACTTCGGTTTATTAAGAAAGTGTGAGCATGCAAAATACATATCAAATGTTCATTTTAAAGTTATAAAATCACCTTTCCAAAGTGGGTTTCTTTTATTATTCAATCACTTAAAACATGTATTTCATAACATTCAAGATCATAGGAATTCCTTCAAGACCAATAATTTAACAAAATATACGTGTACAAATGGCAATTTTGATGATCTTTTCGTGCCCTTGACATAATAAATGGGACTTTTTCATGCCCTAATTGGGACCTTTCCGTGCCCTTTACATAATAAAGGGAACCTTTTCGTGTCCTAATGGGAACCTTGCCATGCCCTTTACATAATAAAGAGGACTTTTCCTTGCCCTTTTTAGATTAAAAGCGACTTAATTTTTCACTTAACACATACATCATCCTCAAGCTCACATTTCACATTTCTATATGGATGAACATAATTCTCTGATCTCATAATACTTCAAACCTATATATCATTCATTCATTCCTCATAACATAATCTTGGAAGTCCATGGCATGCATTCATACACATCAAACTTGAACCAAATGTCATTAGGTCACGAATTCAAGGTATTATTATAATTTTAGTACATTGGCAGATTTTTCACTCAAGTAACACAATTTAATATGCAATTCAAACCATCAAATCAGAGGCTATAAAAATTTCCAATGACAACTCAATGTGTCCACAAGCTCCAGTAAAATTTCAAAGGAAGAAAAGTTCTCTAACTATGTTAACAAAATTAGACAAATTCGAAGGTTAGAAACCCCCTATTTACAGCCAATAGCCATAGTTTCCAATTTTATTACCTTACCAAATGATCATATCAAATCATACCAAAATTCGGGGTTGGACTCCAATATGTCCTTAATATCCCATAAAAATTTCAAGTGATAATTCAATCATTTTCTATCGTAACAAAATTATACAATTTTACAGCTTTAGTTTCAATGACTTTGATAGCATAAGAACCATTTCGGTCTCTGATTTTTTTAAGAAAATTTGACTCAAAATAAAAAAACCAAGAAAATTCGTGGGATTAACCCAAGATGTTAGCTCCAACATATATTTTTCTCAGCTTATGAAAATGCCTACAACATGCTGAGAAAATTCGTGATCACACCCTGCCTGTAAGAAAACCGAAAATCCAGCAGCCTAGTCAAAACTTCTTTTGACAAAAATGATTCTCTAACCCCATCCAAACACCTCACTAAAATTAAGATATCAATATCAACATAAAATCAACCAATATAACCAGATATTTCGGATTGAAACCAGTCAGAATTTCTCAGAAAATGTTTGAAAGAAAAAGGCCAAAGACAACCCTTCTTGAATCTCCATAGCTCTTTGCCTAGAACAATCTTCCCCAAGTGTTTTTCTTCATTCAAAATCCTTCCAAACAGCCCTTAAACCTCTCTTTGGCAATGATTGATGATGGCACAAAATGGGAAAATAGTGATGAATTAAAATTCTAATCAGTTAGTTTTGTAGATATTGAGGTGTAGAACAAGTTTTGTGAAGAAAGTTTATGGTTTTAGTAAGTGTAGGCTAGGAGTTTGGGAGATTGAAATCAAGTTGAAGCTCTTTGGAGGAAAGAACAATGGTGGCTGTATTCATGGGAGACTTGGCCGAGAATGAAGAGCTTGGAGGGATAAGGTTGGTTGACTTATTTATTACAAAGTAAAACTTACATATTATGTAATATAAATCCTTAATTCTTTCAAAAAGGAAATATGATGGATGGCAAGGATTTAATCTTGTAATTCAAGATTAAATCTTAGCCTTGCACTTGTTCCTAAAGGATATATATTATCCTTTTGTAAAGATTAAACCATCTTCCGATGTTAAAAATTGCACACCGAAAATTTACCGAACGGGTGAAACAGTGTACCCAGGAAATCAAACATTACTCAGTATTTAATTCTAAGTATAAAATTTTTATTTCTAACTATTTCTAACCTTATTTCCATGTTTTCCCAATTTCAGGCACCTTCAGGTCTCGAATCTTGGGTTTCGGCTGTCCCGGCGGGCTTGCGAGGCCTGCAAAATACTATTCACATTTTTTTTTTTTACAAATCCCTTGGACCATCCTCATCATTGCTAAAACTGTCTGATTTTTGAAATTACGACTAATAAAGCCCAAATTATTTTTTAAATAATTTTTAAGGTATTACACAAATCATTACCCATTATCCACACCTTATCTATCTCTACACACTACCCATCTCAGTCATATCAAGTCAATCACATCTCTTCCCCTCAACCATATGCACCTTTCAAACCCATGCCTTTCCAGACCATGCCTTCAAATCACCAAAGATCCCCTCTCTACACTACTAGTCCTAAACCACCAAGAAACGGCCACCCCTTGCCCAACTTCAAAGTAAGCAACTCCAAACTGTTTGAGAGCTTACGTCATGCAAATCTATTAGCTCCACATCCTGCTGGTGTTGTGACGCCACCATATCCTTATTGGTTTAATCCAAATCATGCATGTGAATATCATTCCAACACTCTCGGACACTCAAATGATGATTGTAAAAACTTTAGAGATGTTGTGTGGGATCTGATAGATGTCAAAGCTATCGAAGTACAAGATACAAAAGCAAAAGAAGCCGCTATTGGAAGTGGTGCCTGAATGTGTTGTTAAACATGGTTACAGCTTTACTAGATTTGTCTTTATGAGTTTGCTTATGTCTTGAAACCTATTCATGATTATGTGTGGTTCTTTTTCAGCCATTATATCAATCATTTCCTTTTCTATCATTGTTATTCTTTCACCTTTTTCTTTTTCTACTTTTCTTTTCTCCTTCCTTTAACACCGAGACAGAAAATAATCGAGAAGACCCATTAATTGATTCTTGTGATACAATGAGCTTGACTGAGCATGATCATGATGAAGATCCTAAACTATGCAAATAACCTGTTCAAGTGTTGAGTCATGTAAAAACAAAAGAAAAAAAATCAAAACATCACCATCAACTAAGGATACAGTGTGGCCTCAAATGTTTTAGTCGAATGACTTAGTCATGAAATGTCATAGCAAGTAGACAACCCAGGCAAATATACAACACTTTGCAAGAAAGCACTGTAAAGAGGAAGTTGGGCAAGACACTCAGTCAAAGCACAAAGAAAGAAAAAGGCTCGTTGGATTAGGAATTGAAAAATGAAAGAAAAATTCCAAGAAAAAGTTAGAGCACAAAAAAAAGGAAGAAAGAGCTCGCTAGTTTGAAGTCTCAAAAAAATGAAATGATGATCTAGGCAAAAATTAGAGTAAGAAATACCCATTAGGTTGAAAACCCAAAAGGACAACCTAGAAAATGCATAAGCTAGGAAAGTCTACAAACAAGGACTTTTGAAAGGGGGGCCCAAACTGGGGCAATTTGATTTGGTAATGAATGATCAATGAAAAGGCATTCGACAGAAGAGCAAAAAAACAAGTTTCACATACAGATTTGCTGGTTGCATAGCAAAGGATTGCAGTCTTGGTCATGACTTTAATCTCAACGTAACCAAGTTATCAATGAAATGGGTCAATTCAAATAGATTTGCACTTTTTCCAATCTTTCATTCCTCATTTTCACCTTTCTCTTCCTTTTTCATCATTATCAAAAGGTGTGTTCTTTCAAGGAACACATTTTACTTTGCCCATCTTTTTCTTGAATCACACATAATCATACAAAGTCAAAAGGCATTAGCTAACAAAGTTTATAAGAAATCTCGATAGATAAAAAAAAAAAAAAAAGAGTGCTCGCTAGATCAAACACCTGAAAATGTGGTCTAGACAAAAGTTAGAGCAAACAAAAGGAAAAGCTCGCTAGGTCAAAAATTATTAATGACGATCTAGGCAAAAGTTAAACTAAAATCAAGTCAGGCTCCAATATAGGATAGGGGCAAGAGCTGAAAATAAAATCCATGAGTTGTCCAAAAGAGAAAAGTGGATTGTCTACAAGAAAAGTCAACAGTAGTGGCTTTTTAAACAAAATGGCTGATTTAGAATCAGATTAAGTTTTTCTGAAGAAAAAAATGATGTTTGGATACAGCAAATTGGGGCAAATTTTTGTTTTCCTCTCCATTTCTCTTTGTATGGTTTTCCTACCATAGGTCATTCATCTTCCCTATTGTCAAAGCATAGCATCATCATTCCCCTCCCCCCTCCCAAAAAAAAAAACGGGCAATTTGCTTCTCATTCTCCCTTTGCGAAATTGTTGCATCATTCAATGATCCGAGTTTCATCATCATCATCATATCATTCATCACGTTATATCATCTAGGACATTCATTATACTCATGCAGTCGATATTTTTATGCTTTAAACTAGGGCAAATTTTTCCTTTATATATTTGTCTATAACATTATGGCATCACATTTTCAATCACTAGGTCACCTAGGACATTCATAATTTTCATACCCCAAATGGGGAAAAAAAAACTCTCTGTGTGGAGTTATCTTATCATTTACATTAGTAAATTATCCAGGCATAATTATCATAATCATTCATCATACCATCATAGCATAATCATTCTTAGGCATTTGCTTTTCTGCATCATAAATCATTGTCTTTTGTAAATATCACATACCATAAGTAGACATCACATATCACACGTGTAATATCCCCTGCTGCTTTATTGATTGACGACTGTCCCCACAAACCAACACGGGTCTTTTTAGCGTGCTTTGTCCTCACTCACATGCTTCCTGGGAAAACTTCCTAGGAGGTCACCCATCCCAAAATTGCTCCAAGTCACGCACACTTAACTATGGAGTTCTTTAGTGATGGGCTACCGAAAAGAAGATGCATATTGTTGGTATAGGTAGTACAAATCAATTCATATAAGCCCTCCTTAACTGTATAGTCCCATACCTACACAGTCTTAGGATCCCTCTCATTCGGGTGTGTAATCGGTTCATTCATGTACCCCTCCGCTTGGAAGTCTGCCAGGAGCTACTCCTTGTCTGTGCCTTCTTGCACGGGCAATCACTCTTCGACTTCATCCCCGGGCGTTACATGCCCACCAGCTTCCGCTTGGTTCGTCCCTAAACTACACCATACTGGGGGAGGTGCAGGCTCTGATACCATTTGTAACATCCCCTGCTGCTTTATGGATTGACGACTGTCCCCATAAACTAACACGGGTCTTTTCAGCGTACTTTGTCCTCACTCACAAGCTTCCTAGGAAAACTTCCTAGGAGGTCACCTATCCCAAAATTGCTCCAAGTCAAGCACACTTAACTATGGAGTTCTTTAGTGATGGGCTACCAAAAAGAAGATGCATCTTCTTGGTATAGGTAGTATAAATCAATTCATATAAGTCCTTCTTAACTGTATAGTCCTAGACATACATAGTCTCAGGATCTCTCTCATTCGGGTGTGTAATCGGTTCATTCATATACCCCTTCACTTGGAAGCCTGCCAGGAGCTGCTCCTTGTCCATGCCTTCTTGCACTGGCGATCACTCCCCGACTTCATCCCCGGGCGTTACAACACGGACCATTCATTTCCATCCATCATGCCTTTTTCACTTTCTCTGCAAGTCATTTCCTTTGTTCACACTGCCAAGCATTTAATTTTGCATACTTGCACAAACACGCAGCATTGTATACCATTTATTTTCACATTCTTTCAGCACAACAGGTATTTAATTTTCTGTTTCAATCATCAGCATTTACTTTTATATCTCGATCCTTATCATTTACTTTTCTGTCTATCTCTCGATCATTTCCTTTGTCTTGGTCCCAATCATTTACATTTCTGTCTCGATCATATCATTTATTTTCAGCACTATCACATCCTTTACTTTTCAGCAATTATCACATAATTTACTTTCAACAATTATCACATCATTTACTTTTTGCAAATATCACATCATTTAATTTTCAACACTATCACATTATTTAATTTTTACAATTATCATATCATTTACTTTCCAGCAATTATCACATTATTTATTTTCAACAATTATCACATCATTTAATTTTTAGCAAATATTACATCATTTACTTTTCAATACTCTCACATCATTTATTTTCAGCAATTATCACATCATTTTTTCATCAATTATCACATCATTTAATTTTTGGTAATTATCACATCATTTAATCTTCGACAATTATCACATCATTTACTTTTCTGCAATTATCACATTATTTATTTTTCAGCACATCAAACTTCTATTTTCACATACTTTCAGTACTGTCAATTTTACTTTCACATATTTTCAGCACTGCCAATTTAATTTCATATACTTTCAGCACTATCAATTTAATTTCACATACTCTCAGTAATGTCAATTTTACTTTCATATATTTTCAGCACTGTCAATTTATTTTCACATACTTTCAGCACTACCAATTTAATTTCACATACTTTCAGCACTGTCAATTTTACTTTCACATACTTTCAACACTGTCAATTTTACTTTCGCATAATTTCAGCACCGTCAATTTAATTTCACATACTTTCAGCACTATCAATTTAATTTCACATACTCTCAGTAATGTCAATTTTACTTTCGCATAATTTCAGCACTGTCAATTTAATTTCACATACTTCCAGCACTGCCAATTTAATTTCACATACTTTCAGCACTATCAATTTAATTTCACATACTCTCAGCAATGTCAATTTTACTTTCACATACTTTCAACACTGCCAATTTAATTTCATATACTTTTAGCATTGTCAAGCTTTTACTTTCACATACTTTCAGTACTGTTAAGCATTCACTTTCACATACTTTTAACATTGTCAATTTAATTTCACATACTTTCAACATTGTCAATGTTAATTTCATATACTTTTAGCACTGTCAATTTTACTTTTGCATACTTTCAACACTGCTAATTTAATTTCACATACGTTCAACACTGGCAATTTTACTTTCACATACCTTCAGCAGTTTTAATTTTATTTTCACATACTTTTAGTACTGCCAATTTAATTTCACATACTCTCAGTAATGTCAATTTTACTCTCACATACTTTTGGTAATGCTAATTTAATTTCACATACTTTCAACACTATCAATTTAATTTCACACACTTTCAGCACTATCAATTTTACTTTCATATACTTTCAGCATTGTCAATTTAATTTCACATACTTTCAACACTATCTTTCACATACTTTCAACACTGTCAATTTAATTTCATATACTTTCAGCACTATCGTTTACTTTCACATACTTTCTGCACTGTCAATTTACTTTCACATACTTTCAACACTGTCTTTTACTTTCACATACTTTTTGCACTGTCAATTTACTTTTACATACTCTCGACAGTGTCATAAGTTTACTATTCACTTTCACATGTAGGTTGAAACAAAAAGATATGTTCATATCTTTACTAGTTTCTTACAAAGAAAATATCAAAAACTACCATTTTTATATTATCTGAGTAATAAACAAGTAAAGAGGAGTAACTGCGAACACCATATTTTTGTCTTCAATTTACTTATTTATTTTTTTCTTTTCATTTTATCCTTTTCCTTTTCCTTTTTGTGTGCTTTTGAAATTTGAATTTAACTTCTAGCTAACTCAACAAAAAATAAAATCAAATCAAATCTTAACTAGCTCAACAAAAATCAATTAGAATCCTAACTCACTTAACTCTAACTAACTCCTAAAATCTCTTTGAACTGCTCTTTAGATAATAATTAATCTTGCACAGCAACAAAAAGAACAATACAGAAGCAAAAAATCATAGCAACAACGAAGCCAAAGCTACCGTTGATTCAGCATTCCTTCCCTTTGCCTCCATTTCCACTGTCACAGTTTCCCTTTGAAAGATCATCATCATCATCATCACAGTCTTCTCATCAAGCCATTGTGAACCATCATCATCAACATCACATCAAAGAAATTAACCCACAACTACTCACCATATCATAAACCTATAAACCAGAAATTAAATCACAACCACTGCAGAATCCATTACCACCGTACACAACCGCCTGAATCAAATATCATGGCCAACCGCGAAGCCTAGTAGTAGAACCAGCCCTAGTTACAACACTGCGACCTCATTAGTCCCACCAACAACATCCACCACCAGCGCACAGCAACACGCCACCCGCGCCAGAGCCATCCCTGTGAACCAGCCAGCTTCGGTCGCAAAGTCATCGCTGCCACGGTGGTCGTCCTTCGTGCTATTCCGGTGTTACCACCACCTTATAGTCCCTATTCTTATTTGCTCCCACTTTGCTTTAATTTGTTAGTTGTATCAGGTTTGGTCTTCTTTTTATTCTAGTCTTATTTTATTTCCTTTATTTCTTTTTCTTTCAATCGTTCTTGGTCAGGTCCCTTTTATTTTTCTTTCTTTCTTTATTATTTTATTGCTTTCCTTTATTTCATTTTGGCATCAGGATCTTATTATTTCTATTTCGTTGAGTTTGTTTAGTTTAGGTGGGTTTGGGCTTTGCTTCTATTTCGTGAATGACTTGTTTAGGATTGTAATAGTCAAGTTTTTTTATCTAAAAAAATGTATATTTTATTCTATACAACAACTTGTGATATTGATGTATGACTTGTCATTCTTAAGTTTTACAAGATTGTAAAAGCTTATTATATAGCGAATGCTATCTAGAGCCTTGTGCTAATGTGGAATTCTTTCATTTTGTTTTTTTTTTAAATAAAATCCACCAAACACACACTTATTTTCTATAAGAACGAAATGACTTTGAGTTTCTCATTGTACTAGAAGATACGTCGGCGTAGCCCATAACTATCAAGCCAAAATAATTTTTTTTTCAAATTTTGTTCTCCTCTTTTATTTATTTTATCCTTTATTTTCTTTTTATTTATTCATTTATTTATTTGTATATAATATTTTTTTGGGGAAAGATAAATATCATTGAAGTTATAATTAATTTTCATAATAAGCTCCAGGGTAACCGTATTTATATAAATGTATTAGGGGTGCAGTAGAATTAAATTTTCACCCTTTCCTAATCATAATTAGACTCCCGGACTCAAATTATTTTCAAAAGAGAAGTTTTACTAAATCAAAAGGCTTTCCAATTTTGGCTAGAATTAAAATTGGTGGTGACTCCATTTTTAAATTTATTTCTTTTAGGGATAAATCATTTTGTTGTCATTTTATTATGGTGCTCTCCGGGTTTGTTGTAACAATAATCGATTACGCAGCCCATATAATCGATTACCAGCAACCTGAATGTTATTTGTTTTGAAAATTTTAACTGTGTAATCAATTACCAACTCATGTAAGTGATTACCAGGCCCAAAAACGTGTAAATGAGTATGTTTTGAAGAGAAACATCCTTTGGGATCAATCCCTAATGGTCTACATGAGATAATATGAATGGATGACTATGCATGTTTGATTTTAAATTATGTAAATGATGATTTCTAGTATGTTGTATATATCCTATTGAGCATAACATATGCATTAGTTGAATCCGATCCTTGAATATGAGGACATGATTATGTCTATGATATATGTGTTGTTGTATTTTATATGTGCCCGTGGTTTGTTCTTATCTTTTATACGCGAGGTGAATGCCATTATTTATTCAATATGCATAGCTCGTGTTTTGTTTTTAAAGTTCAAAAAATGAGAGGGGGGAATGCGCTTTACCCCCCTGAAGTTTAACTTGTGTGCAATTTAAACCCTGACATTTCAAAGTATGCAACCCAACCCCCTAAAGTTATCAGACCATGCAAAATGGCCCTTCTGTTAGTGTGCCATCCAATTCTTGCTGGTAAGTGTCATATGCTCCTCACATGCCACTTTTATAGACAAAAATACCCTTCCTTAAATTTAATTTTCCAACCAAATTTCATCCCCACCCAAGCAAACACATACCTCTGATTTTAGAAACCAGTCTCTCAGCCTTCAAACTCCACCTTATCGTCTTCACCCTCCCTAACACAATCGAACCCACCATGACACCATACCACCCCTTTGAACATCATATCTCCCTTGTCCACCATCTGTTACTTTCTCTTTCTCCATTGCAACCCTTAAGCCTACCCCAAATTCATTTGTTCTTCGAAAAAGGTTGCAGAATCGCACTTCCAAGACCAACTGCAACCCCTACACAAAAAAATCACAAAACAACCACCACTCCATAGCCACAATATTAATCTTCCAGTCCAATAACATAACCCAAAAACAATCACAACCCAAAATCAATTCTTAATACAACACAATCCATAATCAAATCAGAGTCACAACCCAAAATCAATTCTTAATACAACACAATCCATAATCAAGGTTGCAGATCTGCCATACTAATAGCCATCGCATCAGGCCGCGATCATCCTTAGTTTGCCGGTGCACCCTCACCACGAGCACCACCATGGTTTTTTCCTTCACCATCGTCCACCCAGATATGCAACCAATAGCTTTCGCTACTCGTCTCCACCACCAATGCTGTTACACGGTTGTCGCCACGCCACCGATAAGTATCTATGGACTTCAAGCGACACAAATGAATAGTAGATCCAATAAAGCTCGAATGTAGTCACAAGATCAGAGCTCTGATGGACCTGCAACAACAATAATGATGACGAACAGAGGTGCTGGTGCAAGGGCAACTGTGCAGCAATGAAGCAAATCGAGAGATATGAGAAAATCAAATGAAGAAGAACAAAGCAAATCAGAGCATGGAACAGAGGATTTTCACTGTTTTTCAGAGGAAAAAAGATGATTGAAGAAAATGGAGAGATATGAGATCCATGAGATATTTGGAGATTTAGGGATTTTTGCTAGAAAAAAATAAAAAATAGACGAGAAAGAACAAGAAAATGTATGATAAGTTTCTGAATATGTGTTTGGAAGAAAAGAAAAAGTGAGATACTGAAAAAGAAAATTATGAGTTCAACGAAGAACTCAAGTTGGCAGCAGAGTTAGAATGGAAAATCAAGTAGGGGTATTTTTGTCCATAAAGTGACATGTGACGGGCACATGATACTTAACAGCAAGAATTGGATGGCACACTAATAGAAGAGCCATTTTCCACAGTCTGATAACTTAAGAGGGTCGAGTTGCACACTTTGAAATGTCAGGGTCTAAATTGCACACAGGTTAAATTTCAGGGGAGTCAAGTGCATTTTTCCCTAAAGAAAATTCACTTATATTTTCACTAAAGTATTTTCAAGAGTTTAAGTCAAAGACTAGAACAAAAGAGTAACAACTAATAATTAACTTAAATACATCCTAGGTGTGTGGGGTTAAATATTAGGGTATTACAGGGTCCAAAAAAAATATTGAGTAATAAACTGTTTGTAGGAAACTAAAATAGAGTTGAAAAGTGAAATTCAATGTACACCTCACAAATTATGGTATATGGTACACCATTCAACAAATAATTGGTCCACCATGGTCCTTCAACATAAGCTTCTCTCTCTTCCTTCTCTTCCATTTCCCTCCACTATAACCCACTGCCGATAGCCAAGCTTCACCACATTCACGCTAGCACAAAAGCAACCTCTGTCGTTCTTCTTCTTCCTCATGTTCATCACTTTCTGTCTCTAGGAATTATGCCAAGGTTGAAAGGTGATTGGTCGCCACCATTGTGGCGAGGAGGGAGGAGGTCTAGTTAGGGCTGTTGCTGCGATATTGGCCAACCATGTACACGGCGGCAGTAGGGAAGCAGTTGTGACGAGCTTCGAGGTTGATGGAGCGCAGCAGAGGCTCTCACTTCTTGATGAATCGGCCATCTGCGATGGTGGGACAGACCACCATGTCCTGCCTCTATACCATAACAAGCCAGTTGCACCTGTAGCACCAATAAGAGTATGGGTTAAGGTTGAAGATGAATCTATGTTCTGTACGAGGGTTTGTTCTTCCATGGGAGAGAAGAGAGAAGGTGGTGTCCAATTTGAGATATTCATGATAATGGTGAGTAGGGTTTGAAGTTGGCTATTAGTGGTGGTAGATGCGAAGTGAACGAGAAGAAGATGATGATGGACTAGTAGTGGTGATTATGATGATGAAGAATAGGAGATGGTGGAGTGGAGTTAGGAAGCAGGTGTAGTGCTATACCCTAGGTGCTTTTAACTACAATTTTAAAATGTGCTTACCAACAGTTTTGAAGTGTGGCTAATTACTAGTGTACTTGGAGTACAATTCATCGAGTTGAAAGCTCATGTTAGGTATGATCACTATCATTAATCGCCATTTGAAAGTACTGGTCTTAGAGCTGTGCAATGTGTGATGCTGTACAGAAAAAGGAAATTTATGACATTATTACCATGGGAGGAAGAAGAGAATGTAAAGGTTTAATAATTATTTGTTCAATATGACAATCCTCTGTATATTGTGTAATGTGAGACTAAAGAATGAAGATCTTTTCACATATAATATGAGTTTTTCAAAGTAAAAGTTCATTTTAGTTCCTGAAATTGTCTGTATGATTCATTTTAGTCCCTAAAATTAAGAAAGTATCACCTTAATCCCTAAAATTTCAAAAAGTGATTCAAATTAGTCCTTATATTACTATTCCTGAGGACTAACTTGAATCACCAAAAAGACTAGATTGAATCACTTTTTGAAATTTTAGGGGTTAAAGTAATACTTTTTTAATTTTAGGGACTAAAATGAATCACACATACATTTTGAGGGATCAAAGTGAATATTTACTCGATTTTCTCATGTTGTAAGCTACATAGGCTCTCATGATGCAACTTACGTAGTATTAATATGATCACACAATTGTACTTCTGTCAGATTTGCGGACGGCCACTTTTACTCTCTGCACTAAATGATATAGGCAGATTCTTACTTACAGTCACAAGTCAATGCAGTCACTGTAGTCGCCCTTTGTGTCCAATGGAAATGAGGCACTTTTATGTGTGGTCCCAACAATGAGGAGTTATTTTTCCCTTATGATTTCGTCAAATTTAGTTATTTTAAATATTTAATGTTTATATTTTTAAATTATTATTTTGTAATTTTTTAACAATTCGGATGATCCAAATTGTATAGTGTACAGGGCTTTTTATTTTATTTGTCTTTTCCTATTTTTTTATTTTTATTTTGTTAATTTTACTTATTTTTAATATTTATTTTTATTTAATTTTTTAAGAAATTGTTTGTGTACAGTGCTATTTACAAAATTCGGGTGACCCGAATTCTTTGGTGTCAACAGTAGTTTTTTTATTTTTGTTTTCATATTTTTTGTTTTTTTCAAATTTTGATATTTTTTAATATGTATTTTGTAATATTTTGTATTATTAGTGAACAATATTGGACCCTGTTCATTTTAATTTTTTTTATGAATGAGGTTTGTGAAGTTTTTTTTTTTGCTTTCGCCTTACTTTTTTAGTTTGTTTTAATTTTAATTAATTTTTAATATTTAATTTTGTTAAAATTTATTATTTCAATTATTTTAATTTCTTATTTCAATTTTTTTTGTTGAATTCGGGTTATTCGAAATATATTAAGTGAACAATGCCTTTTTTTCTTTTGTATTATTTTATTTTGATTTTGTCAAATTTAGTTATTTTTAATATTTAATGTTTATATTTTATTTTATTTTTAAATATGAAGTTTTTTCTCTTTTAAAAAACATAACGTAAATGCATAAATTACTCTCATTACATCTTTAACTATTTTTAGCTGCAATTAACGAATCACTAATGATAATTCTTCAAATAGCAACGTGTTATATTCAAAAAGGTCCACGTTTCAACTCTATCAAAGACATTGACCAATGCTTATATGAGAGTAGCCACCAAAAGTATAATATCCTGATAATATTTGACATATTTATTAACTAAAATAGGTCTTTTTTATCATAATTTATAATTATAAGTTTTATATTCATGTGATGAAAAAGTATTTTATTCAATTAATGTGTTAAATATTACTAAAATATTATATTTTTATTTTTAATAATTATGTATATATCTCATATTATTTTTTATCACTCAAAATAATGAACTAATATCTATAGGAAATGCTAGTATAATTTTAGTGAATCTTAGAAGAGATCAATGATAATTTTATAAAATAAAAAAATACTTAATGTAATTATGCTAAACTTTAAGGGAGTTTAGTGTAATTTTCTTAAATAAACACGGCTAAACAAAGTGTCATTAATAATCACTTTAAATATTATCTAATATTAAAACTCTTCATTAACAGCTACCGTGCCTCAAAAGTACCGCCAACATAGGATCCGCACAGCCATAGACCTGGCAATTGCAGCAAAGGTATTGACCAACCAATGTATGCAAGTAGTCACCAATGATATATATACACGAAATTTTAAGCTGCCTGTAATTTTGCATTTTTATTTTTACTTTAGTTAGTGTCTAACCAAAATCTCTCGTGATGCAGCAGGGTTCCTCTCCGAGTTCTTCTTGTCACCACGATGAAATGTAATTGCCATATAGTGTAGCATAAACAATTTATAGAATTAGTCATCCAATTAATGAAACGTGGGAGGTTTCCCATTTATATTAGGCAACAAATTTATAAAAGGAGATGAAATCCCATTTATTTTTACAGCTGGTTTCTCTAGTTAAATGCATTGATCGTAGGATTTGTCTTCTGGACATGTACGACATAAGTGAAGCCATGAGCTTGTGTTGGAGCTTGAAACCTTGAACTTGAATTGGTTAATGTGCGTTGATCATGCATTGGGGTATTAACGATTACAAGTTCAGGGTGTAGAACTTCCACTTATACCTCAAAACAAATAATGCTCTCTGAATTTGCATTTTTTTCATTAAAAAGCTACAAGTTACTGACCAAGAATATCTTTTGTTCCCAGTTTGTGCAGCAAAAAACTGCAAAGATGTCTGTGCATCAGTTTGGGGCATGGGGAAAAAGCCCGCTGGAGTGCCAACAGAGTACTCAATGGTGTTCACCGACGCTCGCGCAAACAAGAAGACTCAGAAGACCGATTTGGCAGAAGCCAAGCGTCTCAGCCTTGAGAATGAAAGGACTCCCATGAACACCAATCCTCGTCATGGTCATGGCTATGTTCACGCTCATGCTCATGCTCACGCTCCCGCTCGAGGATCCTCCTACCATGTTGAGAACATTTTCCTAATAGTTTTTTCCCCCCTGTTTTCAGTTGCACAATATTTATGGTTGTCATTACTTGATGATTCTTTTTGCGAGTTTTAAATTCCACCTATATAATATACCCTTTGATCTACTACTTCACCTGGCTTTGGTCCATGCCCCCTTGATCAACGCTAATTGTTAGGTGCGACATTGTCAAAGAAACAATAAAGCATAGCATAAACCCTTATACTCACCCTTATCCTGTATGATTCCGTTTTCCTTCTGAAGTGTGATCATGTAAATGTGCATGTCATTTGAATGTATGCTTGCTTCATCTGGACTATGCTCCCTTTCGCATTTCTAATTCATTAGCTGTTGAGAGACAGAAACTGAGAACATGAAAGACAGAAGAAAAGTATTATGGATTCAGCGCAATCAATTTCTAATTAATGACCTTAATGAATGTGCAGGGGAGAAAGAACGCTCTCACCAACTTAAATTGCTGTATTAGGCCATGATATAAGATCCCAAATCGCTCTTTGATTTTCAGGTATATAGTGATGGACTCATGGTATATATATATATATATATACCCACACACTAGCGCAATAGGCGCAGCGACTTCCATTATATCTTAGTGTCCTATATATTGTACAATCCATTATTGAAGTTTTTGCTTTTTTTATTTGTTTTCTTTTCGACACAGACTAATAAATATACAGAGCAGTTTTTGAGGAGACCATGCTTCTACCATGGGCACAGTCGAGTATCTCTCGGCGAAGCAACCTTAAGTTCATCATTACTTCAGCACTTACCCAAACAACTCTTCCAGTTTTCCTCAATCAAGTTGTTTTTATTTTTTCATAAAAAAATGTAAACTGCAATATAAGAACAAGTCAAATAAAAAGACAGAGACTAAACTCCATATATGCTTCATTTCAAAGTATCCATACATCATAGCATACCATATGGTTCTTGTCAACCGAACATACTCATTCAATATATTTGGCCACTACAAGATGTATGGCGAAAAATCTGTTTAGAAGATTTTCTTCTCCTTTGTTTTTTTTCAACCATAACGCATAATCTAAATTGAAACGGAGGGTTAAGTAGAAAATTTATGACGCTTACCAACTATTGCTCAATATCTGCAGACTTACAGTTGCAATTCATATTAATGTTGAAAAATTCTGACTTCCAATTCAAGGCACTGGGATTACTTTCTGGGACTACTTTCTATTCCTACCAGTAATTCAGCTCTAATTATCTCTATGTAATGTATCAGATTTGAATACTGTAAGTGAAAAAAAAAAAAGTTAGTAATGGCAATCTACAATTGGTCGACCCTACCCTAGATCACTAAACTTCAAGTACTGTAGGTTAAAAAGATAAAATACTTACGTAAAGAGAACATGAGATTGATGAGAGCATCGATAATAAATAGATAAAAAATAATTGAAAGTATGTCATGACTGAAACCATCACCTAATACCTTCCTCAACCCTTTTCTTTGAAGGAATGTTAAAGCACTTTTTGGTCCTTCAGAAATCGGGTGTATAAATGATGAAGAGCGGAGATGCGACTGAAATGACGCATTTTGGCAGAGATAGTCCAGCAGGGGCGACCTGAGAACATACGAGCAGAGTGCCAGAGACACAGACAAACATATCAAATACATGCTTGTATTATGAACCTCTAAGCATCCTTCATGTGTTCTCAGAACGCGCCTGTCAAACCCCTCTACCTCATTGTCCATCTTCGGATGTGTGTTTGCCTCAATTGGAACCTTGAACAAATCAATCATGTTTTGGCAACGGTTATGATTTCATATATATATTTATAATAACTTGGTACTTGTTGGGTTAATATGTACTACACCGAAGTACGTGCAACATGCGCTAACGAAATGTATACAAAGTCTGCACTATGCAATGGCAGTACAACTTTGTACTACTAAATATTACCTTTGGATTTCGATGTACTGCTATGTTTAGTGTGGGCTAATCAGAAAACAAAAATGTTATTTCAACGTTAAAAAATGGGATATCCACTTTTAAGTGTTAAAATAGTAATATTAAAAAAACAAAAGTCAATCAAGGCCATTACTCATATGCCTAATGGGGTCAATACCTAAGATGCCGATGGTAATGTGAAAATCTTTGTAATCAACACGTATAGTACAGTGGCATAGTTAAAAGCGAAAAATAGTTATAGTGCCAGACGGGGATGCAAGTGCTGATATCATGAGTTGTAGAATCCATATACTAAAATACTCCATCTTATTTTCATTATTAATGATCTCACCCCAATCTTATTATTTTGGCCTCATATTTTATTTTATCCTTATACTGTACAATATTGACACATACACTCCTACCATTAGTGAAATACACTATAACTTTACAAGGTATTTACTAAACATTTTTAATTTGAACACAAGTTTGATCCGAACATAGTTTTTGACATTAACTTAGTTGTAATATATTTTATTTCAACACAAATTTAGTTCTAATATTTTTTATTATGATATCAATTTAGTCATCTAATTATAATTGACATTTAATAGAATGGTTGAATCAATATCAAAATTAAATTGATATAAAAAATTTTAAAATTGAAATCAAGTTAAAGATATTAGGGGCAAAAACATTATTTACTCTAGAATAAATGTTTTATATATAAAATCAAATCACATTTTATATAATTGTTGTTTCAATCATGAGATTTAGTTCATAAATTAAATCAATTAAGACAATAATTTTAATTATATCAAATTATTGAATGTTCGAATTTGCTATAATGATCCTTTTTATTTTTTCTTTTTCTTCTTTTTTTTTTCAAAATTTGGACATTCCGAATTTAGTGCATATGTTTTTCTTCCCTTCATAAACCACTCTCAATTATCCTTTTTATTTTTATTTTATTTTTCTCTTTTTTCTTTCAAAATTCGGACATTCCAATTCATTGGTGAATTTTTTTTATTTGAGAAACATTTTTAATTTGAACATCAATTTGATCTTAACATAGTTTTTTATAATATTTTTATTTCAACAAAAATTTAGCTTTAATATTTTCTATTATAATATTAATTTTGTCATCTCATTATAATTGACATTTAATAGAATGGTTGAAGCAATATCAAAATTAAAAATATTAAAAATAAATTGATGTAAATTTTTTTATTAAAATAAAAATGAAGTAAAGTTAAAACTATTAGGAGCAAAAATGTTATTTACTCTAGAATGAATGTTTTATACATAAAATCAAATCACATTTTATATGATTATTATTCCAAGCATGAGATTTAGTTCATAAATCATCAATTAAGACCATAATCTTAATTGTACCTACAAATGAAGCAATTTATGGAATTTCAATATTATACCTGCACAACCCCTACCAAAAAGATTTAACTTTCCAAATGGAGCAATTTTATGGAATTTCAATATCACATTTGCACAACCCCTATGAAAAAAAATTTAAATAAAAAAATTGCAATTAACATAAATATGATCACCATAAATTTTAAAATTGACAACAAAAAAAGGGAAAAAAAATATAGAAGTGCCTAATTTGAGAAACTTCATAGCATACATGTTTCTAAAGCAATGGGGTCCATGGTGGGCTAATTTGTAGTATACAATGTGCAACATAGAGAGCTTATGCATATAATAATGAGGGCTTGAATGCTAAAGTTTCATATTCAACTAATTATAAGCATAGGTTGATGAGAAAGAATGCCATGTGTTCAAGCTGGAAAAATTAAGTTAGAAACCATTAATGTCAGAAATCAAAATTATTGTCCAGATTTCTGATCCAAATTAACGGATAATCCATCAAGCATTGAAGCAATATCAATTTGATATACCACATTGGTACAATCAACAGTAAAGAGGGTAAATTCGTAGAGAATGATGAATTACATACCTTCAAAACTTTAAGAAACCTTACCATAGATCCATGAATGATGAGCCATTTACATTTTTAAAAATGTTAAAATTAAAAATGTTTAGTAAATACAAAAAATTCACCAATGAATTCGGAGTGTCCGAATTTTGAAATAAAAAAAGAAAAAGAAAAAAAATAAAAAGGATCACTGTAGAGTAGTTTTTGAAGGGAAGAAAAACAGATGCACTAAATTTAGAATGTCTGAATTTTGAAAAAAAAAGGAAAAAAAAAGATTACACTGAATTCAAAATGTCCAAATTTAAAAAAGAAAAGAAAAAGGATTTGTACTGAATTCAGAATATTCAAATTTTGAGAAAAAAATAAGAAAAAGAAAAAACAAGAAAAGGAAAAGAAAAAAATAAAAAAGGATCACTATAGTGTGTACTGAATTAGGATATTCAATAATTAGATATAATTAAAATTATATTCTCAATTAATTTGATTTATAAACTAAATGTCTTGGAATAATAACTATATAAAACGTGATTTGATTTTATATATAAATCATTTATTCTAGAGTAAATAACATTTTTGCTCCTAATATTTTTAACTTGATTTCAATTTTATTTTAATAAAATTTTTTACATCTATTTAATTTTGATATTGATTCAACCATTATATTGAATGTCAATTATAATGAGATGACTGAATTAATATCGTAACAAAATATATTAGAACTAAATTTGTATTGAAATAAAAAATATTACAATTAAGTTAATGTCAAAAACTATGTTGGGATCAAACTGATGTTAAAATTAATATTTAGTAAATATCTTGTAAAGTTATAATGTATTTCACCGATAATAGTATTTGGTATAAAGTTTAGTGTATGTATCAATATTATATCGTATAAAGATAAAATAAAATACGGGGCTAAGCTGGGGTAAGGTCATTAATAATGAAAATAAGGTAGAGGGTTTTAGTATTGAATTTCACAATTATTGTGATATCAGCACATGCACTTCGTATATTGCCTCGCCTGTCACAACAACTGCTTTTCATTTTTAACCGTGACACTCCGCTATACGTGTCAATTACAAAGCATTCCATGGTACCATCGACACCTTAGGTATTGACCATGCTAGGTATGTGAGTAATACCCGTCAATCAATATGGCAATACAAAATATCTTTGGAATTTGTGACGCAAAAAAAATGAAATGCACTTTTTTTTCTTCTCTAAATTACTATTTGAAAGTATATTACCCTAATTAATGTGGCTTAAGTCGGATCACCTGAAGCAATAAAACATTGATATGTCAACAACCTTTAAAATGCTAAAAATAAAAGGAAGTCTATCCTCTCGGTGGGGTTTAAGACGTGTTATGATGAGAAGAAAATGCCAATAATGTGTTTATTAATAAATTTATTGTTCTGTACCCAAAAGAAAAAAATTGTTTTTTTGCATGTGCTTTGTACGGTTTACATTTGACCAAAAAGTAAAGTTTATTTTACCACAAGTGTTAAAGCTACTTTATACCCAAAGCGATAATCAAACTCTCAACACTTAGCTAACGAAAAAAAGATTTTTTATCATCTCATCTGATCCTTTGGTTAAAAAAAAAATAAAGAAATTGATTTCATAAGATAGATGTTATAAAATAATAAGAAAAATGAAGTCTTTGTAAACAAAAAGTTAATTTTTTTTAAGTTAGTATACTTTTAATTTTTAATAAATAATTATCATAACATAAATATCTTTATATTGAAATTATACGATTCATAAATGACTTAAAAATAGTAATTGAGATAATAGACTTTTCATAATTAGTTAAAAAATATTACACTTTTATTATAATTAATAAAAAATTTGGTAAGAAACATTACATTTTAATTATTAATTAATAACATAAACAAATTTTCTTAATTTTCAAAATTTTCACTGAAAAATTCTGTCATGTTTTTACCAATATTTTAATTTTTACTTAATTTATATTTTTATAAAGTAAGCGCTCATTTTGTTCTTTGAAATTCTATGCGTGTTTTACTTTAATAGTTTAATCCCTAAAATTAAGGAAATAACTATTTAGTCTTTGAAATTGTAAAAAAGTGATCGATTCAAGTTAATTCTTAGGATAATATTCACGTGGACGAAATTGAACACCAAAATAACCAATTTGAATAACTTTTTGTAACTTTAAAGACTAAACTATAAACTTCTTAATTTCATAGATTAAAGTGAAGCATTTATTTATGTAATTTACAAGAATCAAAATGAATCTTTACTTTTTACATTGTACACTTTGACGTGAATAATTTTACATCAATAATTATTGCAAATTTAAATATTTGTACATTAACATTTTTTTAAAAAACTATACTTATAAAATAGAACTAGTATGAAATTAAAAACATTATAAAAATAATAGAAACTTTCGGTGAAGTAAAATTAGAAATTGAAATCAAATTTATGTTTTCAAAAAAGAATTACAAAGAAACGTAAATAATCTCCACGTTAAAATTTTTAATAAATAAATATAAAAAAATACGTTAATACATTAATACAAAACAGCAATACACTTTAAAAATAAATTTTACAAAAAGAATTTATATATGATTGGCATAGTGACTAACCATCTGTAAACGGGTAGATTCAGTGGAATGGGAATCACCACAGTCGACCAAGCTACCCTTCTGTGAGGTTCCACTGGCCTTGGCCTTCAATGACTTCTTCCGGAAGTGCTAGGCCCCAATACACAATCACTCTAGCTTGGCCTCAGTCAGCCACTTGAGATTCTCATCTCCAGTCGCTCCCGGATGTCGTAATAGTTTGCTTTTTCCCTGTTTTTAGTTGCACAATATTTATGGTTATCATTACTTGATGATTCTTTTTGGGAGTTTTTAATTTCAACTATGTAATATACCCTTTGATCAACTACTTCACCTGGCTTTGGTCCATGCCCCCACTTGATCAACGCACATGGACTATTGTTAGGTGAAGCGTTATCAAAGAAACAATACAACATGGCATAAACCCTTATATTCACCCTTATCCTCTATGATTCCGTTTTCCTTCGAAAGTGTGATCATGTTAATGTGCATGTCTTTTGAATGTATGCTTGCTTTATCTGGACTATGCCTCCTTTGGCATTTCTAATTCATTAACAGTCGAGAGACAGAAACTGAGAACATGAAAGACAGAAAAAAACTACGATGGATTCAGCGCAATCAATTTGTAATTGATGATCTTAATGAATGTGCAGGGGAGAAAGAACGCTCTCATGATATAAGATCCCAAAGCGCTCTTTGATTTTCAAGTTATATATTGATGGACTCATGGTAGTGAATGTGCCTGTGGCTTTATACACTATATATATATATATATATATATATATATATATATATATATATATATATATATATATTTGTAAAACCGTTTTGACACTATTTGTCATTTCTTCAGTTCATTCCGGAGAACTTTTTTCTTAATTTTTTATATAAAGGTTCACAAATTAACTTGAAATTTTGAATAAAATTAGAAACATAATTTATTCATCCTAAAAGTTTTTGTAATTGATTTTTATCTTTAATTTCATTTGCAAAGTTATTAGTAAAGTCTATGAATCTACTTATAGGAGTTATTGTTCCTTGATAGACATCAAAACCTAAAAACCTACCCTTAGGCTAAAATAATTTCATCATTTTTGTTAAAACTACTAATCCGTTGTCTGCTATGATTTCATAGAATTTATTAAGATATGCAAAATGTTGAGTTATTGACTCAGAATAAACAAGTACATCATCTACATATACTAGAGTAAAGTCATATCTCATTCATTATATTTTGAAATTTCTACGGAGCATTTTTTAATCCTTGTGGCATTCCATTCCATTCCATTCATAATGCCCAAAGGGTATTACAAAAGCTATTTTGTAGCTATCTAACTCTTGGACTTCTATTTGATAATATCCAGACTTCATATCCAATTTTGAGAATATTACAGCTTTATTTATTCTTCCTATTACACCTTTTTTGTTTGGTAATGGATATCTATGTTAGCTCAAGAACCCTTCTAAGAAGTGATAACAAGTTTTGAGTAACAACAAAGCCAATTTAAATAAAATGCTTTGAAGAACGACTAATGACTATTTTGAGTTTCTTGAAGAATTAAAGCAGGTTCTATTGTTGAGCAAAGAGTAAGGCTTACTCAGACGAGGATAAATTTTACTCTACATATATAAATATGTTTATCTCATATTAAGAGATATGAACTAAAAAGAAAAGGAAAATTATATCCTTATTTAAGCTTAATATAGCTAACGATTAAAGAAGAATCAACATTACAAGAAACCAAGTTTTGAGATTTTAAAAAGTAGCACTGAACATCAGAAAGTACGTTTGCAATGAAGTTTTCAAGTAAACTCTAAGAACCAGGTGTTACTCTATCTTTAATCAGCATAATCGCAATTTTTTCATCATTATAAAGATTGGATTGAAGACCAAAAGCTCAAGGAATCATCAAGGAAATATTATCGCACTTCAGAAAGCTAAAACACAATAAAACAGTGCGCTCTATAAGGAAAATGAGGGAAAATTTGAATTTGATTTGAAGCAAAGTCAAAACCTAGTGTCAGAACTGGCTTATCATCTCTTTTGCCATTAAGGTCAACGACCCCTGTAACATTCTAATTTTTAACCCAATACTCTAGAACATATTTAGGTTAATCATTAGTCTGTTACTTCATAGTTCTCATTTAACTTTGAATTACTTAGCGGAAAATACGGGTAATTTTTTTTTGAAATAAAAGTGAGAGCCGCGTGATGCGATAAGCGGTAAACCATGTATGGTAAACAAATGTCTCACAACATCATAACATAAGGCACAACATGAACATCACTGAATATCATCTTATATATATATAACTTGCCCACTTATAAGTGTGGGACTTAATTTAGTACAAGGAAAATACAAGAAAGGAAATACAACATAAACATAAACATGATCTACTCCCCTACCCGAGTGCACCTAATGGGATAACCTCTAAACAAAAGAAGGTTTGTCCCCATCTAAGTGGTGTGTACTTTAACCGGGTACTCCATCGGTCGATCATCACCTCCTACTGACGTCCGTCTCGTGAACGAGGCAAGTATCCGGGAAACTGTGCGAGCTCCTCGGGCGTAAAGAGGCGGAACGGGGATCGAGAGTGACCCCCGCGGTGTAGCCGCATCTCCGGTCGTCGTGCAAGTCGGGGCTGAGTCACGGTATCCTCACTGCCCTCCCTCATCAATGGTGGAGAGGGGGCAGAGCTCTCGCTATACGGATGAGTAGGCGGGTCCTCGGACGGGTCGGTCTCCGAGAAGTAGGTCCGGGGCACGTAATCCGGATAGTCTCGCATGGCTAAGGCGGCGGTGTGCATGCGGAGCACTCTCTCGTCATGCGTACGCGCACGCTCAAAAACCCGCCGCCGCCGCCATAGGGTGCGCCGGGAGAAGCGATGGGTGTGCACGAGATGAGCGAAGGGGCGCCCTACGAACATGAAAACCCGCACCGTGCACTGCCCCTCAAAATGGTATGACCCGTGAGCCGGGTCATAGTGCACCTCCCATGTCGGGGTATCCACGAACACTACGAACGTCGCCATCTGAAGACGTGACGGAAAGAAAAGGATAGAGGGAGTGAGAATCTTGCTAAAGAATCTCAGTAGGGCCTCCTACTACCTAGGTGTCATCATCTACGTCTTCAGGAACCTTGGGTTTATTTATACAAAATGACTGAGCATGTATTAAGTTCATTTTAAACTTTAGAATATATTTTAGCCAAGGTCCATTCATTTTAGGATGATCTTAATGTCATGAATGCAACATAATAGAAAATGTATGCATGGCACTACCTAATGCACATACATAAAACATAACATCAAGCATCATCATTCTTGGTGGCATAAAGTGGCAATAGTAACATTCATATGGGACAAAACTTAGTGACATAATCATAATCATGCAACTTCTCTTCCTCATGGGCCACCCTAAAAGACAATCGAACTGGGGGTGCTTGGCCGAACCGGTGTCACCCAGAACGTGTCATACATCTAGGTTATGAGCTCATACCTTAACTAGTCGTCACTAGTTCTTACCACTTAACGATAAGCGTATCATAAATCATAAATCCCGACTATCTGAGTACGGGTTAGGGGGCAAAACTCTTAGGGGTGCTCGGCCGAACCGGTGTCACCTAAGAGTGTAAAATGGTACCGATGTCACATGAGTTCTATGGAGGTGCTCGGCTGAACCGGTGTCATCCTAGAACCCATCTTAGTACCTTAATTTTCAAAATCTCTTTAAGTCCCCAAATTTGTTGGAAATTCGGCGGCACAACGGTCATTACACCGAATTTCCTTCCAAATTTGCTTTATGCCACATAAACATATAGTCTCATAAATTCCTCATATGAATAACATCATCATCATTAGCATACTTCATGCATCATCATAAAACATCCAAACGCTTACCCTTACGGTAGCTTATGCTTTGACCCTTACGGGTCTTAATCTTGAGATATAGTTCTCTACATCCGTCGCTCATATCTTTATGCACCTAAGGGCTCATATTTAATCATCATTCCTAATCCTCATGTTCATACTTAAATCTGAAAAGCATAGGACAAATTCTCTAACTTGTATTTACGGGGTTCTAGAACTTACGTTTTAGACCCTTTCTCGTTCCGCTACTAAGGCGCTATATATTAAATCTAAATCAATTATGAGGCATTCCTATACTTAAGGACTAATTATTAATCATGTTTATCATGTTGTAAGGGTGCTGGACAGAATCCAGAAAATTAAATGTTCTAAGAGTTCTACATTTGCATTTTTACGGTTTTCTAGTTACTAGATTCCCCATAGGTGCTAGAATTCAATTCTAATTCAAATGATACCAAGTTTTTCATGTCTAAACAATCTAAATCTGATTATGTTCCCATTAAAACAGTTTGGATTAGTTCCATAAACAAATGGGTCAAAACTATGTTAAATTCTAGCTTTACGGTATTTCTAGTTAGCTAGTTTCTTACCTATCATGCATAGGATTGCTTCTACATCATCACATGATATTTTCACACATTCCAACACATCAAAACATCATCATACAGCATCACACTCATCACATCAGAACCGAAAACTTTTAACTTAAATGAGAGAGTTAAATTGACATTTCTAGGTACATAAGTTAACTAGTTTCTCTCGGAATCGATCTAGAACTTCTGAAACTCTTTGCAAAACATTTTAATTCATCAAGAGGCTAAGTGAAGCCTTAGGTCACTGACCAAAACATATTCCATCCCCTAAAAGATAATAAAATCACAACTTGTGATGACATAACCTTATAAAGATTTGTAAAGCTTTAGGGAAAACTTAAAACATAGACTATTGGTCCTAGTAGTTAGATGAAAACTCATTGCAAGTCCATCATCACTACTTGGCCGAAATTATTCATTCAAGGAATACATTCATATTTAACTTTATCTTGGAATGAAATGGGCAAGTCTTTGAGCTCTAGGTTCTTAAGTTACGACATAAACTAAACGTGCTCATGCTTTTCGTTTTAAATCTTGCTTACAAAGTAAAGTGATGACTTAAATTTAAATATGCAAGGGCATAAACTTAAACGTGCAAGCTTGAAAGTAAATATGCGAGGCATAAACTTAGACGTGCAAGCTTGAAGGTAAATATGCATGGTTCAATTCTTTATTTTAGTGCTCTTGGCCCAACAACAATCGACTTTAAGGCCGAAATAGATAGGCATTCGAGAAATTAATTAGGTGATAATGCAAGTTCAATTCTTTATTTTAGTGCTCTAGGCCCAACAACAATCGACTTTAAGGCCGAAATAGAAAGGCTTCGAGAATTAAATTAAGTGATGATACAAGTTCCATTTTAATCTTTATGTTCTTAAGTGATAGCTAGAAAGTAAAGGTGCATAACAAGAATGTAAATATGAGTGCAAGCATAAGATAAATTATGCAAGTTCATTTTATCTCTCTAGAGCTCTTAACAAGACTTTAAAGGAACTTAAACCATAACCCAAACTCATCCAACAAGGTAAAGTCAAGCTTAGAGTTCTTGAAACTCAACATAATATTTTTAGGAAATCAAACCATGAAGCTTAGAAAATTTAAGGTAATGGCCGAAATCTTCAAGAAGAAAAAGGAACATTTTAAAACTCTAGAGTTCATGATCTTGATGATATATTAACACCAACATCATGAGTCCTCATCATTGAGTTCATAGAGCCATTTTAAAACATCATTAAAGCTAAAGTTCTCAAGAGTTCAAGAAAGGAAAAACTAGACACATTTTTGCTCAAGAACAAAGATCAAGCTCTAGAGTTTGTTTCAAGTGATGAACATCATCATGAAACTCTCATCATCAAGCTCTCATTCCTTTGTTCTCCAAGGCCTATGGTCGAAACATAAAGAGGGAGAAGGAAAAGAAAAGAAGTTCTAAAAAGGAATTTAAGTTTAATCTAAGCAATTTTAGGTTCTAATTAACTTTAATAAATTATTTTGACTCTAGATTAATTAGGGAAATAAATTAATTTTCGTTTAGAGCCTAATATTGCTTAGGTTTGCTTAATTACGTTATTAAGCTCAAAAACACTATTCTAGGGGCAAAATCGTAATTTTGCACTAAAACTGCCCGGGACCACCAGGACTTGAACAGAGACCTCTAGACACATGAAAACATATTTTTAAACCTCTGGGGAAAGTTCCGGGCTCAAACGGCACCTTTATCCGCGTAAAAACGCTATAGGGGTATTTTGGTCATTTTGACCCGAAACTGCGGAAAACGAAATTTTTGCTTCCGAAAGCATTCAAAGGCCATTCAATCCCCTTCAAGCATTGAGTTGACCCTTCGAGGATGACCGAGTTGGTTACCCTCGAACTCGGGTCAGGAAATGACCTCATGGGCATTTTGGTCATTTCTCTCGGACAGAGAAATTGGGGTGTTACAACCCCAAATCCTAGAAGAAAATTTTAGAAACCATAATTCAGAAAGTAGAGTAGTTTTTGAAGAGACATCAGAAACCTTGATTTTACAACTACTTCTATAACAGCTCTAACAAATAGATAGACTATTCTTCTAGACTACCTTTGAAGACACAAACAAATGATCAACATATGTCCTTAAAAGGTTTGATCAAGGCAACGATCACAAAGAAGACTTCTATATATAGAGATGCCATGCTTTCAAAAGATGTAGATTGATGCTAAACAAAAGAATAGAAATGTTGAAAATTTCTCTCCTTCATCTTCTTGTAAAGATCATTACTGCCTGAAATCATTTCTTTGTTCACAAAATCTTCTTTGTACATTCTTTATTGTTCACATGTTCTTCCAAAGAAGAATAACTAGAAAGAAGGCATTTAAGCTTTTGAAGTTCTTTTCTGTAAATCTTAAGAAAGTTTGGGTGTAGGTTAGTTTGAGTTGCAAACCCAAACACCAACCTTTGTATCCTCAATTCAATAGTGATCGGAGTAAGGTAGCTTGGAGAGGCTAGTCAAAGACTACTTGTAACGAGACAGCAACAATTAGTTTACTAGTCACAATTTAGCTTGGAGAGGCTAGTCAAAGACTACCCAATTTAGCTTGGAGAGATTGGTCAAAGATTATTCGATTTAGCTTGGAGAGACTGGTCAAAAACTACTCGGTTCAGCTTGAAGAAGCTGGTAAATAACTACTTAGTTTGTGACAGTAAGGGTTGTCTACTGGTCACTGGTCAGAGCTTGAAAAGGCTATTGCAAAGACTATCCATGTTCTTTCTCTGGTTTGAGAAAGATTTAGTGTTACTCAACAGTTGTTGAGAACTAGATGTAGGTAGGTTACCAAACTAGTATAAATCACTTGTGCAGTGTCTCTTTTTTCCATCTTCATTTCTTATTTTGTTTCTATATCTATTTTATTATTAGTATCTGTTTTGGAAAAGTTTCTTTCATTCTTTTGTTACTTTTTCAATTCAGAAAGTTCATTTTCTGAAGTTACTAATGCTATTTTCCGTTGCATTTCAAGTTTACAACTTGATAGTTTTTGATAAATTTTTTCAGAAGTCCATTAGAAAAAAAAAACCAAGACACAATTCAACCCCAACTTCTTGTGTACTTTTCTACCTACAAATGGCATCAAAGCTTGACCTCTAAGGATTGAACAATCTAACGACTACAGAAGACAAAGATCAGAGGGAAAAATGACAAAATATTCACATAGCTAAAAGGCACTCCATAACCAGACCGCCATTTTTTTATAGTGGAGATTATGCATACTAGAAGGACAGAATTGAACTATTTATAAAATACAAAGTCTTGATTTGTGGGAAATCATATAAGAAGGAGACTATGTTCTAATGGAAGAAGTTCCAGGAACAAATGATGAACCCTTAACTTCAAGAGGTGGACAGAGTAATACAAGGCTAGAATTCAATTGAACTCAAAAGCTAAGTACCTACTCACGTGTTCACTAAGCAAAGCTGAATATGATGTAACACCCTAATATTTAACTCAATATACCTAAGATGTATTTAAGTTAATTATTAGTTATTACTCTTTTGTATTTAACTCAATATGGGTAATTTTTTTTGTCTTTTGGGAATGAAAGCAAAACGTGAGCCTTGCGCATCCATAAAGTAAACTACATCGTTACCTTGCAATTAATCAAAAGGAAATTCATGACATATCAATCAAACATAAAACCATAAGCAAAACAACATCAAAGTTAGATACATAAATAGAGATACCATACACCAGACAAGAAATAGTAGTAGTGTTAATACAGTCATCCGTGCATAACATAAAGAAAATACAATTGAATCCCCTAACTACATAAGTGCATCTAATATGGATAACCTCTAAAAGAAAAAGAAGGCTATCCTAAACATGTACATGTATATGCACTATGAGTCAGCTACTAGCTGCTACTCCTGCCCACCACGGGGAGGGACATATCCAATCCACTGGGCTAACTCGGCCGGGGTGGCTAAGCGGTGAGCTGGTCGAACATGCGTTCCATAACGAGGCACCATCCTTATCCTGCCGCCTCAAAGTGGCTGTGTCACAGTATCCTCGCTCCCAACTCCATGGGTACAGTGGGAGAGGAACCCATGGATGGGATGTCTGTCTCGGAGAGGTCGGTCTCAGAATGCGTTGGGGGAGAGCGGGGAATGTACTCCGGGCAGGCATGGACGGCGGAGGTAGCATCAAGGGTACGACAAATACGCTCTCCTTGAGGGCGTGTGCGCTCGAAGAACAGGTCATCGGCGAAGGGTGTGGTCGGCGTAAACCGGAAGCTAATAACTGGCTAGGCAAAGGGGCGATCGAGAAATACGAACATGTGTATGGAATAACAGCCCATGAAATGGTATGACTGGTGTGCGGTGTCAAAATGAAGCTCCTACGTCGGTGCGTCAACATAGATCACAAAGGCTGCCATCATCCTTTGAAGACATGACGGAAAGAAAAGATAGAGGGAGTGAGAAACTTGGTAAAGAATCTCAGTAAGGTATACTCCTATCTTGATGTCATCATTTACGTCCTCAGGTCTACATCCTCAGGAACCTCGGGTTTCTTTATAAAAAGGGTGAATATGCATAAGATTCAATTTTTAAAGTTCTAAAGTACCATTTATCTAGGCCCATTCATTTTAATATGCATATGGATGTCATGAATGCAACATGCCTTATCATGAAATGCATGACAATGTAAGATACAAAGTACTAATATCAATACTCATGGATAAATAACAATATAACATGACTTTCTTTCATTTATCCTTTTTGGTGACTTAGATTAATTCTTGTTCTCATTTAGGGGCACCCTATTTCTCTCGCCTTTTGAGAGTTCTAGGTTATGAGCTTATACCTCACTAGTCGCCACTAGCATAATTTTATCCTATGATAAGTTAACACCCGACTCTTAGAGTATGAGATAGGGGGCAATAGGATCACCTTTCATAACCTTTAATTTGGGGAGTCCAAAGGATCATTTTCTTATTGGATCACCTCTCATAACCTTTAATTCGGGGAGTCTAGAGGGTCATTTCCACATATTTTTATGTCACCTTTATATTAGCATGTTATGTTACGATGCAAAAACACAACTTATCATATAATGTCACATGCTTTCATATTACTTTCATGCATCTTAAACATTTCAAGTGAAAACATAACATGCTTTAACAATATTTATGCAAACATAATCATCGTATACACCTCAAGTACATCAATCTATAACACTTTATAAAGCAAGCACTCATAATAATTCTTTAATCGATTAAACTTCTAATCAGGTAAACCCAACTTTTGTATTTATTTATTTATACACCTAAGGGATCAATCCCAAGAATCCTCATTTATTATTAACCTAAGAGTATCACTAAACAAATCTAGACAGATTTGAAATAAAACGAAATGAACCACTTCGGTGTTCTTATAAAATATGTTTTTGACCCTTTCTCATTACCGAATTTTCCTATAATGCTAGAATTAATTCTAAACCAATTATGGGTGATTCCTATATGTTTACTAAGTGTTAAAAGCCATATTTACTTAAGTGTCACATGCTGTAACGGAAAGCATAATTTCCTTTTAAAGAGTCCTAAAATTTACATTTTTTCAGTTCTTGCTAGTTACTAGTCTTTTCTTAACCATAAAAAATGATTAACATACTTATAAATAATAATTTTCACATGGTAAGGGCACTCCAAACAGCATACATTCATTCTAGAAAAGTTTGATTCGAAACTAAAATTTAAATTCTTAAGAGCATAGAAAATTGTGAAGCAAGCATTTCTAGTAACTAGTTTTTCTTAGGACTAATTCTAGATCAAGGAATGCCCTCATAATCAATTATATTCCTTATGATAACACAATAAATAACCTTAGATTAGTAGCAAAATTAGAGAGCTTAATGAAAAAGAGTTTTACACTAAATAAAATATATTCCATGAGCCGAAGTTCTCATGTAAGTTGAAATAGTAAGTCTTGGGCACTAGGTTAAGTAAGTGGTGGCATAAATTTAAATGTGCAATGCAGGCTTCAGTTTTAATCTTGTCATTATAGGCTGATGGCAAGGGAAACATAAATATGATATGCAAAGCTTGAATATAAATATGAAAATGCAAATTCTAGTTTTAATCTTTAAGTTTTAGGTGATGGCTTGAAAAGTAAACATGCTAGGCAAGAAATATAAATATAAATGCAAGTTCAATTTTTTATTTTAATGCTCAAGGCCCCTTAGAGTATTCACTCTAAATCAACAATCAACTTTAAGGTTGAAATAAGTAGGCTTTGAGATTAATTATTTGGTGAGGATATGAATGCAAAGGTGCAAATGTAAACTTCATTTTTAGTCTTTACTATTATAAAGTGATGGCAAGGAAATATAAATATGAATGCAAAGCTTGAACATAAATATGAGAATGCAAGCTTTATTCTTAATCTTTAAGTTTAGGTGGTGACTTGAAAAGTAAATATGTTAGGCAAGAAATATAAATATGAATGCAAGTTCAATTCTTTATTTTAGTGCTCTAGGCCCCTTAGAGTATTCACTCTAAATCAACAATCAACTTTAAGCTTGAAATAGGTAGGCTTTGAGATTAATTATTAGGTGAGGATATGAATGCAAAGGTGCAAATGTAAACTTCATTTTTAGTCTTTACTATTATAAAGTGATGGCAAGGAAATATAAATATGAATGCAAAACTTAAATATAAATATGAATGTAATCCATTTGTTATTCCTTTGAGTCCTAGGCTCAAGACTACCATTTAACTCATAACATCTTCATTTGCTAAAAACTTTTAAAAGTGAAACCTTCAAGTTTTAGGGTCAAATAAATGAAGGTTTTACGACCAACATCCAAGATCCTCATTATCAAGCCATGGTTTTCCAATAACAAGGCCATTGTGGCCGAAAAGAAAAGAAAGGAAAGAGGAAAACAAAGAACCGAAATGGAGGAGGTAAAGGAGAGAATTATCATTTCAACCCAAGAAAGAAATAAAGAAAAGAATGAAAACTTAGAAATAACTCCCCTATCAAAGGTATTTTTCTTTGAAAAGGGAAGAGCTTGATCTTGGAGAGGAAATGAAAAGAAAAATCTTCCTTGAGGCCAAATGTGGATTCGGCCAAGTAAGAGAGAAAAGGAAGGAGGATGTTTCAGTTTTAGTCTTGGAAATGGAAAGGTTAAGTATTTAGAGGAAGATCTATGGTGGTTATGTGGTGGTTTGGGGTTGAAAAGTAGTTGAGGGTGGTGGCTCTTGGAAGGAATGTAGAAAAAGAAGAAGAATTCTTTGAGATTGAAGGAAGAAAGCTTAAAGTAGCAAAGTTGTACAAAGGTTCTTGCAACTTCCCTTGACACCTATTTATAGAAAAATGAAACATATGGGGGTATGAATGGAGGGGGTGGCCAGCGGCCTTTTGAAGGGCAAGGAAGAGAAAAAAATAGCTCTTTGTATGGCATGGCTTTGGGTATGACTAGGTATGGTTCAAGACATGGTTAGGTATGGCCTTAAGCATGGTTCTTTGAGTGTGTAAAATTTCAACATGTGATGGAATGAATGGAGGAGGATGTGGCCGGTTTCATTAAGGGGTTTTAGGGAGGAGATTTTGTTATTTCATTTGTGTTATGACATGGTTTAGGGAATAGGTTTGATTAGGTAATTGATTAGGAATTGTAACTAGGTGTTTTGGTGAGAAAGTAAATGATCAAGGCGACTCAAGACAAGGTTAAGGAGTGTTCTTGCTTGATTAATGCAAATCCACTTTTATTAGGGAGGAATCTCATCATGTGACCATTTCCATAATTTAAGAAAATTGAAATAGGGATTTTACTATTCATGAAAATATGACATAAAGTCTCAAATCAAGAAAAGGATTTTGAGTTTCTCTAAGCAATCTTAGATTCTAATTAACCTCAACTAATCATTTTGACTCTAGATTAGTAATTAGAATTTACCAATCTTTAATTAGAGCTTAATATTGCTTAGGTTTCGTTAATCGTATCATTAGGCCCAAAATGCACTAGTCGGGGGCAGAACGGTAATTTTTTGCAAAAACCTCTTGAGACTACCCAGGCTCAACCAAATGTTAAACATCACTTAAAGACATCATTTCAAACTTTTGGATGAAGTTCGGGCTCAATCGACACTTAATTCTGTGTTAATTAGCCGCAGGGATATTTTGGTCATTTTGTGCATTGAAAATAAAAAATGAGATTCTTCTGTTCTATTAGCACACATAACACACATAATCCCCTTTCACTATCAAAACATCCCCTAGAGGATGGCTGGGGCCGACGATCCTCATTTTCCTCGTAAAATGACCTCAAGGGTATTTTGGTCATTTGTACACAGAAAAAATCGAGGCATTACATACGACAAAATTATTGCTTGTGACATGGCAAAGGAAATATGGAACATATTGCATATGCTGCATGAAGGTACTGATCAAGTAAAAGAAACTAAGATCAACATACCGGTTCATCACTATGAAATATTTAAAATGACAGATCAAGAAAATATTGATGTAATGACCACAAGGTTTATGCATATCATAAACCAACTAAAAGGATTAGGCAAGAGATACTCTAACTTGAAAATGGTTAGAAAGTCTTACGAAGCCTTCCTGCCAAATGGCTACCTAAGGTCATAACCATTACTAAGGAAAAAGAGCTTCATACTCTTGGCCTGGATACACTCATTAGGTCACTCAAGACCCATAAGGTAGTGCTTTATAAGATGCATGGTGAATCCATAAAGAAAAGCAAGTCCATGGCCTTGAAGTTATCTCATCAAAAGGAAAACAAAGCTAAAGCAATGAAAGTTACTGAAACCTCTAATGAAGAGGAAGAAACCGATGATAAGACAAAAGAAGATGGAAATGAGCTTTCCATGCTGGTGAGGAAAATGTCCAAAGTCTGGATAGGCAAAATAAAGAGAAAAAGGAACATCAACCTCAGGAAGGACAAAAAAGGCAAGATGAAGCTTGAAAGTGTCATTTCTATTACTGTGGAGAGAAAGGACATTTCAAACTAGATTGTCCTAAGCTCAAAGGCCTACAAAAAAGGTTTGTACCCATAAAGAAAGGGATGCTAGCTACCTGGACTGAATTTGAAGAAGAAAAGGAAGGATCAGGAGATTAGGAGCAGATAGATATTGCCAACCTATGCTTTATGGCAGGATATTCATCAGAAAGTAAATATGAGGTAAATAACACTGAAACTGATTTCTCCTACGATGAACTTTTTTCTCTTTATAAAGAATTGCTTGAAGACTCTCAAACTCTTTCTTTACATTATCTCAATTTGAAAAAGGAACATAAGAAAACTATTTTAGAACTCAAAATGGCCAAAACAGAAGCTAAGAATCTAAGGCTTGAAAAAAAAAGAACTAAAAGGTGAAAACAAAGTTTTAAATGTAAAAGTCAATGCCTTAGAATTTGAAGTTGCAAATAAAAATGAACACACTCAAAATGTCATCTTTGAGCTTGAAAGAACTTTACAACTTCTTAAATTTGACCTAGAAAAAATGGTAAATGGATCAAGGAATCTTGATCTAATACTTAGAGGTCAGCGGCCATATTTTCAAAATAATGGATTGGGATGAGGAAGAGTTTGATGAGAAAGGAAAATCAACTCTCTTCAAGAAAGTTAAGAGAAACGTTTCTTGTACTATTTGTTTAAAAAGGGACATCCACCTGACAAATGCTTCATGAAAAAGAAATCTGTCAAAAGGGTTGGACAACCTTCTCCTTAGACTAACTCAAGAGGACCCAAGAAAATCTGGGTACCTAAAATAAAAAATTTGTTTATTGGAGGTCTACTTAAGAACGCATGTGGAACCTGGTAATAAATGGTACATGAACAGTGGCTGTTCAAGGCACATGTCTAAATCGATGAAATGGTTCAGAAATCTATGACCTAAAAATTCAAGATTAGTGAAATTTGCAGATAGAGGTAAAGCTAAAGTCAGAGGCATAGGAGATGTTGGTAAAGATTATTCTCACCAAATTTTTAATGTCTTGTTAGTTGATGGTTTGACTCACAACTTATTAAGCATTAGCCTGTTTTGTGACCAAGGCTTTAATATTATATTTAATGCTGATACATGCAAAGTAGTAAGTCCCATTTTAAAACAAGTCATTCTGTCCGGGAAGAGGCTAGATAACATATTTGTTATCCTTGGATGATTTGAGAGATCAAAATGTAAAATGTCTTGCATCCTTCACAGATAATAAGTGGTTATAGTATAAGAAACTTGGGCATGCTCATATGAAGCTCATTTTTGAGCTCTCTCAAAAAGAGTTTGTTAAAGGCCTTCCAAAGATCAAATTTGACAAGGATTCAACTTGTGATTTCTATGAGAAAGGCAAGCAAACTAAAGCTTCTTTCCATAACAAGCATGTGATTTTAACCACTAGACCACTTGAGCTTTTACATATGTATCTCTTTGAACCAACTAAGACTGCAAGTCTTGCTGGAAAGAGATATTACCTTGTCATAGTAGATGACTACTTTAGATTTACATCGGTTATCTTTCTAGCTTCTAAGGATGAAATGATTGAGAGATTCAAAGTTTTGCAAAATGAGTTTGTATTGAAAAGATTTTCAAATTAGCTCTATTAGATATGATCATGGAGGAGAATTTGAGAATCATGTTTTTGAAGTGTTTTGTGAAAAACATGGCATTCTTCACGAGTGTTCTACTCCTCGAACTCCTCAACAGAATGGGGTAGCTTAAAGAAAAAATAGGAATTTGCAGGAAATGACTAGAACTATGCTTTTAGAAAGTGGTTTATCAAAAGACTTATGGGCAGAGGCTGTCAATACCTCTTGCTATATGCAAAACAGAATATTTCTAAGGCCAATTCTCAAGAAAACTCCGTATGATTTATGGAAGGGTAGAAAACCCAATATATCATATTTTCATGTCTTTGGTTCATTATGTTTTATTCTTAACACTAAGAAAAAACTTGCAAAGTTTGATCCTAAATCTGATGATGATAATTTCCCAAGATACTTTTTCTGTTTCTAGAGCCTACATGATATACAAAAGAATGCTTTGCATAGAAGAGACCATACATATCAAGTTCAAAGAGCTCAAAAAGGACTTTGTTGATGATCTTGAAGATCTAGAAGAAAGCTTTGTAAAGATGATCTAAAAGGTACTTCTGATAACAGTAAGATGAAAGACACCTCATTAGAAAGTAAGCTCCAGAACATTAGCTCTTCAGAAAACCTACTGAAAACTCCAAAGTAATCAGAAACTAGCATTTCTGAACACGAAGAAGAGAAATCTGAAGATGAAGGAGAAGCGGAATAACCTCAGAGCCATAGAAACTACAAGGTAGTTTCTGATTTAAAGGTAATTTCTCAAAATAAGTTCTTGGAGACATTTCCAAGGGTCTGAGAACCAGATCATCCCTTAAAAATATGTCAAATTATACTTTCATCTCCACCATTAAACCTGAGTGCATTGAAGAAGCTTTGAGTAATCAAAGTTGGGTGGATGCTATGCAAGAAGAGCTGGATCAGTTTGAGAAAAGCAAAGTCTGAATACTTGTTGAAAGACCAAAGGGAAAAACCATCATTGGCACAAAGTGGGTGTTCAAGAATAAGCTCGATTAAGTAGGCAAAGTTATCAGGAACAAAGCAAGATTGGTTGCACAAGGTTATAATCAACAAGAGGGAATTGATTATAATGAAACCTTTGTACTAGTAGCTAGGCTTAAAGCCATCAAAATGCTACTTACTTTTGTTGTCTTCAAGGGATTTACTCTCTACTAAATGGACGTGAAGTCTGCATTTCTAAATGGATTCCTCTCTTAAGAAGTATATGTAAAGCAGCCTCCTAGTTTTGAGAGTGAAGAACTTCCTAACCATGTCTTCAAGCTACAAGCTCTCTATGGTATGAAATAAGCTCCTCGAGCTTGGTATGATAGACTGAGCACTTTTTTGCTGAAGAATGGGTTCAAGAGAGGTAAAGTTGATATTACTCTGTTTGCTCTTGAACAAGATAGTAATTTTTTGATAGTTCAAATATATGTTGATAACATCATATTTGGTGCTACTGATCATTCTCTTTGTGAAAAGTTTTCAAAATTAATGTAGACTGAATTTGAGATGAGTATGATAGGTGAACTCAAGTTCTTCCTGGGTTTGTAAATAAAACAACAAAAGGAAAAGAATCTTGATCCATCAAGAAAAATATACAAAAGAGTTATTGAAGAAGTTTAATATGGATCAAGCAAAACCAATGAGTGCCCCCATGCATTCATCTCAAATCATAGATGCTAATAAGAATGGTGAGAAAGTATCAAAAAGTAATTATCATAGAATGATTAGTTCACTACTTATCTTACAACTAGTAAACCAAGCATTCAACTAACTGTGGGAATTTGTGCTAGATTTCAATCCAACCCAAAGCAATTACACTTAAATGCTATCAAAAGAATCCTTCGATATTTGTTAGGTACTACTAGTCTTGGCTCATGGTACAAGAAAGGTACTTCTTATGATATTGTAGGTTTTTGTAATGCTGACTTTGTTGGAGATAAAGTTGAGAGGAAAAGCACAAGTAGTTCCTACTACTTCTTTGAAGAAAGCTTGATCACATGGTCATGTAAAAAGTAGAACACAATTACTTTCTCTACTACTGAGCCTGAATATGTAGCTACTGTAAATTATTGCACCCACATATATTGTGGATAAGAAACCAGCTAAAAGATTATCATCTGAGGTATTCCAAAATCTCTATCTAGTGTGATAATACAAGTGCTATAAATCTTACAAAGAATCCTATTCAGCACTCTAAATCCAAGCATATCAATGTTAAGCATCATTTTATTCATGATCATGTTTAGAAAGGAGATGTTGAGTTAATGTTTGTGAATACTGAAGACCAAGTGTCTTATATTCACAAAATCGTTAGTTGAAGATCGGTTTTCTGTTTTGAATAAGCTTTTGAACTTACTTATTTTTAAAACTGCAAAATCAGTCATGCTCAAACCATCTCTGGATACTCTCTTTCTTCTTAACTCCCAACCTGAAGTCCAAAAAGGAAGAACTCAATTTGCAAGACCGGGTATGAAATTGAAGATTAGAATGTTAGTTTGCAAGATCAAAAAGAAGATAGGTAATTCAGAAAGTATATGAGTAGATAAGAAAGAAGATATGAAGACATAAAACTTGGGATTTTAATGGGGATAGAGGATTTAGCATATGAAGATGACTCTATGAGGTTATGTGATGAGTCTCTAATGGGTTTGAAAGTGAGAAGCGAAGCTCAAAAACAAAGCTTTTCAGGAAGTGCACTCAAGAGCCAGAAACCTCTTTTTTTTGAAAAAAGGATAAAGAGGTGGGATAATTCCCTTTCTTTTTAAGCTTCTCTCTCCCACGTTGCTTCACCTTTAGTCAGTTATGTCACATCACTTAAATAACCCCCATTCTTTACACATCATTACTTTTACAATTGTCTTTAATCTCAAACCATTTCATCTTCTGTCAAACACTTTTCCTTGTAACTGTAATCTCTATCCTCTCAAGCTTCAACCTTTTTCTTTTTCCATCACACACACAACCCAAAATGGCTAAAGGAAAGCACTGTTTAGGTCGCATCGTCTCTATGGTAACACTACGGATGTTTAATGAACTGGTGCATCCAGATTACTATGAAGAAAATTTCTCTTAGCAGCCAATAGCTCCTAGCAAGAGACTGACTCATGAGCTAATGGTTCAGGTTCTCATTCTCTTAGAAGTTTTTTTCCTTTCAGGGATTGAAAAGTTTCTTCAACCTGACTAATTGAGTCTTCATTAGGGTGGTCACTACTTTCTATTCTCAATTAGTTAAAGTGTCTGACTCTATGCTGACCTCTTATATCAGAGGTGTTGATTTAGAGCTGAGTATTGTTGCTTTCTCTAATGTCATCAATGCTCTTGATGAAGGACTTAGATGCTTTATAGGAGAAGACTGGTTCATGACTCTTAGAGTCTTAGCAGAGGAGGTCTCTAGATATCTCACTGGTTCTTCTAAATATCATCCTAGTGAGATCACTAGAGCCCTATTAAACTCTAATGTGAGACAAGTCTTCACAGTCATCCAGTTTTCCTTACTCCCATGATTAGGAAGCACACACCTTCTTGTGGGCATGGACTTTTTGTTGCTCTTTTATTTGTTAACAAAAAAAAAAGAGTAAACTTACCTAGATTGATCTCTGATCATATGTTGAGTGCCATTTTTCTAGAGAAAAGAAGAACTGCTGCTATTCCTTATGGAATTCTGTTAACTAAAATCTTTGAATACTTGCGTTACCCTCTAGCAAACGAGTGGTACAAGTATATAGAAGGTATGGAGTACATCTTTAACTCTTTGAAAACCCTAAGGAGACTAATCGGTGTTGCTTTTTCTAGTGTAAGGAGGTAGAGTTTAAGAATAAAGGATGCAGCTATTGAAAAAGCAGCCACAAAAACTGTAGGTAAAAAAGGAAAAAGAAAACTAATCATTCTTGAAGACAGTTTTGATGAGAGTGCAAGGCCTGAGATAATTATTAGATATGGGGGCTCGCCCTGCAAACAATGCATGGCCTCAGCTCTGAAAATGAGACTAGCTCAAGATCCTCTGATTTAGAATCTACTTCAAAGAATAAGTCATCAGGAGCTGACAAAGCTTTGTCAAGGGAAATACAAGCAAATGCAACTCTTAGGTCTCTTGCTGCTACTTCTCCTCTTAGGTCAGAATAGCCTCCTGTCTCCGCTATGCCTGACCCATCTCCGGTGCAGGGAGGTGTTCTTTCATCAAGCTAACCAACACTAGCAGCACAACTAAACTACATTGAAGTTCAATTACTGCTACGTGAAAAACGCTTCATCAACAACTAGCTGAATAATTTAGAAGAAATATCTCAAAGGCATAAAGCACTGTTGCTGGAAATCCTTCGTGAAGTCAGGCGTAAGGGCTGATAATGGTGTTCCTATTTACCAGCATACCTCTTTTTCATTGATGACAAAAGGGGGAAAAGAATACAAAGGAAAATCTCTTGTACTATGAAAGACAAGGGGAGTTTTTGCTAAGAGGGAACTTATTCAGAGAATTTTTTTTCTCCTTAGCATATTTTAGCATTTTTTTAAGAACTTTTTGTTTTTGCTATGATACCTTTCTAACTTTTGATATATACTATCAGTTTCTCTTGCCTATCTCTGTGTTATGCGTGCAAATCATATATGTTTTAAATGCTCTGATACATGTCATCTTAATGCTATAATATCTTATGTATGAATTCTCTTATACGTTTACAATATATCCTTGAGCATCCATTTTGAAAAATCTATTTGGTTAAAGAAATGTTGAATACAGTTTTTCTTATCTAGATAAAATATCACAAGTATTTCTTATTAGTTATTCAAGCACACGGATCTTCAGAAAAGTCTATTTTCATAACTCAAAATCAAGTTGCTTGTTTACTCAAGGCTTAAATGTTTTTCTCTTTAACATACTGCTCTAATACTCTTTAGAAAGTATGTTAAGCCTATCTAAAGCTTCAAAAAAAATAGCAATAGCTATGATTCAAGTCACTTAAGGCTATCAAAGGTTTTTATATCATGCCTTAAGAAAAGAATTTCCTGGAAATTATTCTTTGTGATATGTTGAAAGAATATGAATTATCACGTTGTATTTTCAATATTATTTCTTTCAATATCTCTTCAAAAGATTTTCTTCAAATTGGTTTATCATCATCAAAAAGAGGGAGATTGCTAGTTCTAGAACCCTTCAAAGAAGTGATAACAAGTTTTGAGTGACAACAAAACCAAACTAAAGAAAATCCTTTGAAGAACGAGTAATGGCTGTCTTGAGTTTCTTAAAAGAATTAAAACGGGTTCTATTGTTTAGCAAAGAGCAAAACTTACTTAAATGAGGATAAATTTCATTCTACATGTCTAAATATGTATATCTCATGTTAAGAGATATGAACTGAAAAGGAAGTGAAAATTACATCTGTTAGCTCCAGAACCTTTTGTGCTTATTTGTTTTGAATGACAACAAAGTCAATTTAAAAAAAATGCTTTGAAGAACGACTGATGTCTCTATTGAGTTCCTTGTAAGATTATAATAGGTTTCTATTATTTAGCAAGAACAGGGCCTATTCAAATAAGAATATATTTCACTATACATCTCTAAACATATTTATCTCAAGTTATGAGGTCTAAAATGAAATAGAAGTGAATTTACCTAAGCAATTGATAGCTAAAGATAAGAAGAAATTTTCAATGCTACAAGGAACCAAGTTCAGAGACTTAAGAAAGTAGCACGGAATATCAGAAAGTACAATCAAGATAAAGATATTAACTCATGTCCAAGAGCAATGTGTTACTTACTCTTCAATAATCATAATTGCAAAGATATTATCAGCAAAGAAGTTTTGATTGAAGATCAAAAAGTGTAAAACTCTTCAAGGGACTAATTGCATATATCAAAAAGCTCATTCGTGAGTAGAGCAAAGAATGCTACAAGAAAAGGAGGGAAAATTTGAAATTTGAATTTCAAATTAACAAGTCAAATCCAGTTTCAAACTAATACGTTATCTCCTTTGCCTTTTGCAATGCCCCGATTTTTCCCCTGTATACAAAATAACCAAAATGTCCCTGAGGTCATTTTTACCCGGGAATCGAGGAAAGCCGGTCCAGGCAAACCTCGAGTGGATGTTTTGATGTCAAATGGGGATTATGTGTGTTATGTGTGCTAATAGGGCAGAAGAATATCATTTTTGAGTTTCGATACGCAAAATGACCAAAATACCCCTGCGGCTAGTTAACACAGAATTAATTGCCGATTGGGCCCGAACTTCACCCTGAAGTTTGGAATGCCATTTTTAAAAGTTGTTTAATGTCTGTATAAGCCCAGGTGATTTCGGGGAGTTTTTCTATAAAATTACCATTTTATCCCTAATTAATGGCATAATGAGCTTAATTGTGTGATTAACCAAACCTAAGCAATATTAGGTTTTAATTAAAGATTAATTAATTTTAATTATTAATCTTGAGTTAAAATAATTAATTGAGATTAATTAGGGCCTAAGATTGCTTAAAGAAACTCAAAACCCTTTTCTTAATTCAAGAATTAATGTCATATCAATTTGAAATAGTATTTTCTCTCTCAAATTCCCTAAATCAAGGAAACATTTTGGCATTGGATTCCTCCCTAATGAAGTTTGACTTCACTAAGTGAGCAAGACAACTCTCTAATCATGTCTTGAGTGGGTTAATCACTTACTTACTAGCCTAAACACTCCATTAACAATTCCTAATCATGTTTATCTCTAAACTCAATTCCTAACACAAAAGAAAGAAAAATATCTCTTCATGCCCATGCCTCCATGATGGTCACCCATACCTTCCTTATGGCTACCCATACCTCCTATCACACCCTTACATGTGTCTTTATATACAATACACACTCAAAGAAGCCTACACTTTACCATTCACTTTTTTGGATTTGAAAACTTGTCCAAAAAAAGCTTGTCTTGCAATTCTGTCTTCTCTCACCTCTCAAAAACTCTCTTTTCTTTCTCCACCACCACAAGAACTACCCTCTACCACCACCTCTCAACCTCAAACCATTACAAGCCACCCCAAGAAATACAACTTTTCCATCTCTAAACATCAAAGCTTGAGAAAAATCTTCCTTTCCTTTTTCTTCCCTTGGCCGAATCCTTGAGGAGCTCCAAGAGGAGATATATTCTTCTCATTTCTTTGCACAAGTCAAGCCCTTTTCTTCCAAACAAGAAAAATACCTTTGGTAGGGAGTTGTTTTAAAGATTTCTACCCTTTTCTTTTGTTTTACTCTTTGTTTGAGATGTTATAATGATGATTCTTCCTTCCTCCTCCTCATTTTTGGTTCTTTATTTTCCATTCTCCTCGGCCATAATGGCCTTGTTATTGGAAAACCATGGCTTGATGATGAGAATCTTGGGTGTTGGTTGTAAAACCATCATTTATTTGACCTCTAAAGCTTGAAGGTTTCACTTCTAAGAGTTTTTGCCAAACAAAGATATTATGTTGTTTTAAAGAGTTAAATGGTAATCTTGAGCCTAGGACTCAAAAAGATAATAAATGGTTTGCATTCATATTTATATTTCAAGTCCTTGCATTGCATATTTATATTTAAGCCTTGCATTTCATATTTACATTCATGTTATCACCTAAATAATTAATCTCGAAGCCTACCTATTTCAATCTTGTTGGTTTAGAGTGAATACTCTAAGGGGTCTGGAGCACTAAAATAAAGAATTTGGACTTACATTCATATTTATATTTCTTGCTTAGCATGTTTACTTTTCAAGCCATCACCTAAAACTTAAAGATTAAAATAAGAGCTTGCATTTTCATATCACCTAAATAATTAACTCGAAGCCTACCTATTTCAACCTTAAAGTTGATTGTTGATTTAGAGTAAATACTCTAAGGGGCCTAGAGCACTAAAATAAAGAATTGGACTTGCATTCATGTTTACATTTCCTTGTCTAACATATTTACTTTTCAAGTCATTCCCTAAACTTAAAGATTTAAAACTAGAGCTTGCATTCTCATATTTGTATTCAAGCTTTGCATATCATGTTTATGTTTCTCTTGCCATCACCCTATAATGCCAAGATTAAAATGAAACTTGCACTTGCACGTTTAAAGTTATGCCATCACTTAATTAATCTTGTGCTCAAGACTCACCTTTTTAACTCACATGAGAACTTTGACTCATGGAATGTATATCTTTATAAATCTAAATATCCTTTTATTGAGCTCTCTAATTATGCTACTAATTTGAGGTTATTATTTGTGAATAAGAATTGATTATATGAACATCCTTTGATATAAAATTAATCCTAAGAAAGACTAGTTACTAGAACTGCTTATTATTGCAATTTGCATGCCTTTGGAAAAAATTAAATTCTGATTTCTGTTCTAACATTTCCAGATCTGATGTATGTTTTTTGGAGTGGTTTAAATGTGTGACAACTACTATTAATTGATGTGATGATTATTCTTGGCACCTTAGGCAAGTCTAGTAATTAAAAAGGGTCAAAAAAGTAACTTCTAAAGCTTTCTAAAAATTGAAATTATAGTTTCTGTTTCAGCATGTTTAAAAATGGTAGAAGTGTATTATATTAGGCATATATGTGTTAGAATCACTCATAATTGGTTTAGAAATTAATTCTAGCATATTAGGAAAAGTCGGTAACAAGAAAGGGTAAACAAAAAAAAAAACGTAACTTCTAGAACATCGAAATGGTTCATTTTCTCTTTTGTTTCAATTCTGTCCAGATTTGTTTAGTAATGTTCTTAAGGTTAACAATTAGTAAAAACCATTAGAATTGATCCCTTAGATGTATAAAAGAATAAATACAAAAGTTGGGTTTACCTAATTAGAAGTTTAATCGATTAAAGAATTATTATTATGAGTGCTTGCTTTATAAAGTATTATGAGAAAAAGGAAGCTTTGAAGTGTTTCTTTGAAAACTTACACTTTGCAAATGAACCCAAAATGATACAAGTTCACCCAAGCAAGCTATTTATAGAGAAATGAAACAAATGAAGGGTGTAAATGGAGAGGGAGGCTTCAGCCATGCAGAATGAAGGGAACCCATGAGTTCCATGAGGTGAGATAATGTGGTCTTGAGGCATGGTGAGGTATGGTTCAAGGTATGGCCTCAAGTATGGTTCTTTGAGTGAGAAACAATTCAACATGTGAGGTAAAAGGGAGAGAGGTAGCCGAAATGCATCATCCATGGGGGGAGGGTTTCTTGCATTTTAATTGTGGTTTAGAGTTGTGTTTAGGTGTATCTTTGATTAGGATTAAGATTAAGAGTTTGTAAGAAAGTGTTTAGGTGAGAAAACGGGTAATTAAGGTTGTCAAGACATAATTAAAGAGTGTTCTTGCATCATTAGTGAGTTATAAATTCATTTTAGTGTATAAACAATTCTAGACACAATTCCTTGATTTAAGGAATTGGAGAGAGAAAACACTATTCAAGATTCCAAGAGTGAAATCTTGAGTTTTAGAAAAGGGATTTAAATCTAATCTAAGAAATTTTAGGTTCTAATTAATTTTAATAATTTATTTTGACTCTAGATTAATTATGAAAATTAATTAATCTTCGTTTAGAGCCTAATACTGCTTAGGTTTGCTTAATCACATCGTTAAGCTCAAAAACACTATTCTAGGGGCAAAATCATAATTTTGCACTAAAACTGCTCGGGACTGCCGGGAGTCAAACAGATGTTTTGAAACATGTAAAAACATGGTTTTGAACCTCTGGGGAAAGTTTCGGGCTCAAACAGCAACTTTACCCGCGTAAAACGCTATAGGGGTATTTTGGTCATTTGACCCGAAACTTTGGAAAATGAGACTTTCGCCTCCGGAACCACTCAAGGGTCATTCAATCCCCTTCAAACGTTGAGTTGTCCCTTCGAGGACTGCCGGGTCGGCCATCCTCGAATTCCGGGCCGAAAATAACCTTAGGGGCATTTTGGTCATTTTCCACTTAGACAGAAAATCAGGGCGTTACATTACTCCCCTCCTTAAAAAGAATTTCGTCCTCGAAATTCGTACCTTAGAAGAGCTCTGGATACTTGGTCTTCATCTCCGACTCTAATTTCCATGTGAATTCTTCGGTCTTGTCCCGTCCCCATGCCACTTTCATCAAAGGAACAGACTTGTTCCTCAACTGCTTGACTCCGCGATCCACGATCCTCGTTGGTGGTAGATTGAAAGTTAGGTCCTCCCTTAACTGTACATGCTTTAGCTCTAGGACATGGCTAGGGTCGGACTCGTATTTTCTTAACTGGGAGACGTGAAAGACGTCATGGAGATTGGAAAGGTTGGGGGTAAGGCTATTCTGTAGGCTACTGGCCCTACTTTTTGAAGGATCTCAAAAGGACCAAGGAATCGGGGGCTCAACTTTTTAACTTTCATGGCTCTCCCTATGCCTGTAGTGGGGGTGATCCTAAGGAACACATGTTCTCCCTCGTTGAATTCCAATGGCTTACGCCGCCTATTCGCATAGCTCTTTTGTCTACTTTGAGCTGTAAGCATCCTGTCCCGGATTCTCTTGATTTGCTCCTTTGTTTCCCTCACTATAGTAGATCCTAACATGCTCTGTTCTCCGGGCTCATACCAGCATAGAGGGGATTGGCACTTTCATCCATATAGGGCTTCGTAGGGTGCCATGCCAATGCTCACATGATAACTGTTATTATATGCAAACTCGATCAGTGGCAGGTACTTGTCCCAACTTCCCTTTTGATCCAGAACACAGGCTCTCAACATGTCCTCCAAGGTCTGGATCGTTCTTTCAAATTGTCCGTCTGTTTGTGGGTGGTAAGCCGTGCTCAAACACTACTTCGAACTAAACGCCTTTTGAAAGGCTCCCCAAAAACGTGACGTAAATCGTGGATCCCTATCCGAGATTATCGTCGACGGTACTCCATGTAATCTCACTATCTCTTGGATGTATAGCTGAGCCAATTTGTCCAAGGAGTATGTCACTCTAATAGGCAGAAAGTGAGCCGACTTGGTTAGTCGATCCACTATCACCCATATGGCATCATGGCCAGCTTGGGTCTTAGGCAATCCTGTCACAAAATTCATCGATATGCACTCCCACTTCCATTCGGGGATTGACAGGGGTTGCAGTAAACTTGATGGCTTTTGGTGCTCGATCTTCACCTTTTGACACACCAAGCACTTACTAACCTAGGCAACCACATCTGTTTTCAATCCGGGCCACCAGAACATCCTTTTTAAATCTTGGTACATCTTAGTAACACCAGGATGGATGGTGAAATGGATTTTATGGGCCTCCTCCAAGATCTTCTCTCGAAGGTCACCATCTTGTGGCACACAGATTCTTCCTTCAAACCTCCATACCCAATCAGAACCTTGTTCGAATCCTTTGAGTTTTCCAGCCTTAACCGCCTCTATGAGCTCCCTAAATTCCTCACTCTTCCTTTGTGCTAGCATGACTCTTTGTTTAAACCCACTTGTTACGGTAAAATAGCACATTTTCATACCCTCATTGGTCACAGACATCCCCAAATTCATATCTCTAAACTTCTCTATTAGCTCAACTTCCTTGACCATCATGTGAGATAGGTGCAATGACTTTCGGCTCAAGGCGTCGGTGACTACATTAGCCTTGCCGGGGTGGTAACATAAACCGAAGTCATAGTCTTTAAGGAACTCCATCCACCTCCTCTGCCTCATGTTTAGCTCCTTTTGATCAAAGAGGTACTTGAGACTCTTGTGATCGGAGAAAACTTCAAACCTTACACCATACAAATGGTGTCTCCACATCTTCAGGGTGAACACTACGGCTGCTAATTCTAGGTCATGGGTGGGGTAGTTTGCCTCGTGCGGCTTGAGTTGTCTTGACGTATAGGCTACCACTTGCCTATTTTGCATCAATACACAGCCTAAACCTTTACCCGAGGCATCGCAATATACCTCGAAGGGTACATCGGGGCCAGGTAAAACCAAGACTGAGGTTGTGGTTAGCTTCTCCTTAAGCTCTTGGAAACTCTTCTCATACTCGGGACTCCACTCGAAAGGTGCATTTTTCCTAGTTAGCTTGGTCAGGGGTAGGGCGATTTGGGAGAATCCCTTGATAAACCTACGGTAGTAGCCTGCTAATCCCAAAAAGCTCCGTATTTCTGTTATAGTGGTTGTTCTATCCCAATTCATTACGGCTTCTACCTTACTAGGATCAACGGCTATACCTCCTTTTGACACAACGTGCCCTAAGAACTTAACCTCCTCCAACCAAAATTCACACTTAGAGAGTTTTGCATACAGCTTTTTCTCCTTCAAAATCTCCAAAACTATCCTCAAATGACGCTCATGCTCCTCATGGGTCTTCGAATAGATGAGTATATCATCTATGAAAACGACCACGAACTAATCTAAATAGGGTCTAAGGATCCTATTCATGTAATCCATAAATACTGCAGGAGCATTTGTCAACCCAAAAGACATCACCATGAACTCAAAGTGTCCATACCGAGTTCTAAAGGCGGTCTTTGGTATATCTTGATCTCTCACCCTAATTTGGTGGTATCCTGACCTTAGATCGATCTTGGAAAATACTACCGCTCCTCTTAATTGGTCCATGAGATCATCTATCATAGGCAAAGGGTACTTGTTTTTCACTATCACACGATTCAGTTGCCTATAATCTATACACAACCTCATGCTTCCGTCTTTTTTCTTGACAAACAGAACTGGGGCTCCCCAAGGTGAGGCACTAGATCTAATGAAACTCTTTCCCAAAAGCTCTTCAAGTTGGGTTTTTAATTTGTCTAACTGCAAGGGTGACATTCTATAGGGGGTGGTAGAGATTGGTCCCGCTCCAAGAACCAACTCAATGGAGAACTCCACTTCTCTCTTGGGGGGAAACTCGGGTATCTCTTCCGGAAATACCTCGGGATAGTCTCTTACTACCGGTATATTCTCTAGGTTCTGCTCAAAGTCTACCTCGCTAGCGGCTAGGAAAGCATATCCCTTAGTCTTTTTCCCACCACAGTTGACTTCTACGGCATTAAGATAGAGTTTCAAAGTTTGACTAGTCTCACTAGGGGGAGAAGGAAAGACAACGGTTTTGGCATTACAATCTAACATCACACGGTTGGCGTGAAGCCAATCCATGCCAAGGACTACACCTATACCTTTCATGGGTAAGCAAATTAAATCTATGACAAAGGATCTATTTTCTACAGTAAGATGGCAATTTAAACAACAAAAACAAGTATTTACAGGGTGATTTGTGGGGGTAGAAACAATAAGATCAAAAGGAAGTTTGGAAGTCTTTAAGTTGAGAGACTCGACACTGGCATATGAAATAAAGGAATGTGTAGCGCCAGAGTCATAAAGTACAGTTAAAGGTTTGCCATTTATTTCGCACATACCTTCGATGAGATCATTGGACCTTTCCGCTTCGTCCGCGTTGAGGGTGAAAACCCTCCCTTGGTGTTGCGGCTTGGGGTTCTGATTTGTTGGCCCTCCATTATTGTTTCTGTTGGCATAGTGGCCGGGCTTCCCGCACTTGAAGCACAAGTTTTGCCCAGCTAGGCAGGGGCGGTTGCCATGATCTTTTCCGCACTGGGGACATACTATTGGTCGTGTGGGCCCAGCAAAGGTGGCGGGGGCTCCTTGGGGCGTCTTGTTCTTAGTCCCACTGGACCCTCCTTGTCGAGCGTTGCCTCGGGGGCCTCCTGACACTCCTTGTCGGTTATTGTTGTTGTTGTTGTTGTTTCGGTGGTTGTTGTACTAGAATGGTGGTCTGTAGGGTTGCTTGGGTTGTTGATGGAAGGGGGTTCTTTGTTGTTGTTAATGTGGCTTGAATTGGTTGGTGTGGTAGGGGTTGTAATGGTTTCGAGGTTGGTTTTGGTGTTAAGGTTTGAACTTCGGGGCTTGAGGTCCTAGCCCCTTGGCACGTTCCATCCTTGCTGCCTGGAGCTTTCCTTGCCCTTCCTCCAGAATACGGCACTTGTTGACCAGGGTAGGGAAGTCCTTGATCTCCATGTGCGCTACGGTATAGTTCAGCTCCGGCTTCAACCCAGCTTCGTACTTCACGCATTTCCATATCTCGTCAGTTCTTCAAATCTCGTTGTGTACTGGGCGACAGTCCTTCCTCCTTGAGTTAGCTGCATGAACTCAATGTCCTTCGCTTTCCTTACTGACTCCGGGAAGTACTTCTCATAGAATTAAGTCTTGAATAGTTCCTAGTTGACAGCAGTACCAGAAGCTTCTAGCAGCCTTCGGGTGCCGGTCCACCAGAACTCGGTGTCCGATTCCATCATATAGGCCGCAAAGGTGACCTTTTGCTCCTCCGAGCAAGCAACCACAGAGTATATCTTCTCCAGATTCTTGATCTACTCATCAGCTTTGTCGGGATTCATGGCTCCTCTAAAGGCCGGTGGGTTTGCCTTGCGAAACTCACCAAACCTTGCTTGCTCGACCATTTCAGTAGTTGGGGGAGCACGTCCGGTGTCCCCTTGTTGATTCATTCTTTCGAACATCCGCTCCATGGCTCTTGCCATGTCACGGACAGCAGTGGCAGTTGCATCCTCTTGGTTACCTTCGGTCGTGGTCTTATTCTGTCGTCTGGGTGCCATTGGTTCCTAAACACATAAGACAATAACTACTGAGTTGATCAGGCTCAATGTTTCATGTGAAATGAGCTAGTTACCATGGCACTTGCAAACAAACAGGGGTCATGCATCTCTAACCTATAGCTTGTCTCTAGCAAGCTCTACACATGACATATCTACCGCATTATGCTCTAAAAGCATAGTCAGTCCAATCCTCAAGCTCCATGAGAATCGAACTGCTCTGATACCATAATGTAACATCCTAATTTTTAACCCAATAATCTAGAACATAATTAGGTTAATCATTAGTCTGTTATGTCATAGCTTCCTTATTACTTTAAAATACTTAGTGAAAATACTGGTAAATTTTTTTTTGAATTATAAAAGCAAAGTGAGAGCCGCGCGACACGTTAATTAATAATACACATAAGGTAATAAAGCAAGCATCGCATAGCAACATGACATAAGCAAATAAAGGCACATCATGATAACACTGAACTGCATATTTATATAATATATGAAATGCTTACTTGTATAGAGTGGGGCTTAGTTTGATACATCATGAGCAATACAACTAAAAAGGAAATACAAAGGAAAGTGCAATGAAAACTATAAAGACAACTCCCCTACCCAAGTGCAACTAACGAGATGACCTCTAAAACAAAAGAAGGTTCATCCCTATCTAAGTGGTGTGTGCTCTACCCGGGTACTCCATCGGTCGTACGTTACCTCTTACTGACGTCCATCTCATGAACGAGGCATATATCCGAGAAACTGGGCGAGCTCCTCGGGCGTGAAGAGGCGGAACGGGGATTGAGAGTAATCCCCGCGGTGTGGCCGCATCTCCGGTCGTCGTGCAAGCCGTGGCTGAGTCACGGTATCCTCACTACCCTCCTTCATCAGTGGTGGAGAGGGGGCGGAGCTCTCACTATACAGATGGGTAGGCGGGTCCTCGGACGGGTCGGTTTCCAAGAAGTAGGTCCGGGGCACGTAATGGGGATAGTCTCGCATGGCTGAGGCGGCGGTGTGCATGTGAAGGACTCTCTCGTTATGCGTACGCGCACGCTCAAAAACCCGCTCGTCGTCGCCATAGGGTGCTGTCGGGGAGAAGCGATGGGTGTGCATAGGGTGGGCGAAGGGACGTCCTACGAACTTGAAAACTCGCACCGTGCACTGTCCCTCAAAATGGTATGACCCGTGAGCCGGGTCATAGTGCACCTCCCAAGTCGGGGTGTCCACGAAAACCACGAACGTCGCCATTTGAAGACGTGACGGAAAGAAAGAGATAGAGGGAGTGAGAATCTTGCTAAAGAATCTCAGTAGGGCCTCCTACTACCTAGGTGTCATCATCTACGTCTTTAGGAACCTTGGGTTTAGTTATACAAAATAAGTGAGCATACATTGAGTCCATTTTTAAGTTCTAAAACATAATTTAGCCAAGGTCCGTTCATTTTAGCATGATTCTTAATGTCATGGATGCAAACATATTAAAGGATGTATGCATGGCTCTACTTAATACATGAACAATCATCATATCTTTAAGAACATCATAATAGTGGCATAAAGTGGCAAATAAATTCACTTTGTGACATAATCATCATAACTTCCTCATAGGCCACCCTAAAAGACAAGCGCTCTGGGGGTGCTCGGCTGAACCGGTATCACCCAGAACGTGTCACATCTCTAGGTTATGAGCTCATACCTCAACTAGTCGTCACTAGTTCTTACTTATCAATCTCGATAAGCGTAACATAATCATAAACATAATCCCGACTTATCCAGTACGGGCTAGGGGGCATTTCTTGGGGGCAGTGTTATAAACTTATGGTTACGGGGTTCTAGAACTTGCGTTTTAGACCCTTTCTTGGTTCTGTCTTCGCCTAAGGCGCTGTAAGTTAAACCTAAACCAATTATGAGTCATTCCTACGTCAAGGAACTAATTATAAACCATGTTCTTTACTTTATAAGGTTGCTGGACAGATTCTAAGAATTAAATGTTCTAAGAGTTTTAGAATTGCGGTTGTACGGTTTTCTAGTTACTAGTTTCTCTATAGGTGCCAAAATTCATTCCTACTTCAAATGTAACCAAATTTTTCATGATTAATCAATCCTAATCTGATTATATTCCCATTAAAATAGTTTGGGTAGTGTCCATAAATAAATGGGTTAAGACTATGCTAAATCTTGACTTTACAGTTTTCCTAGAAAGCTAGTTTCTCTTTTAACATGCCTAAATGTGTTCTTACCTGATCATACATAATTTTCACACATCATATGTAACGCCCCGATTTTCTGTCTGAGTGGAAAATGACTGAAATACCCCTGAGGTCATTTTCGGCCCGGAATTTGAGGATGGCCGACTCGGCAGCCCTCGAAGGGCCAACTCAATGTTTGAAGGGGATTGAATGACCCTTGAGTGGTTCCGGAGGCGAAAGTCTCATTTTCCGCAATTTCGGGTCAAAATGACCAAAATACCCCTATAGCGTTTTACGCGGGTAGAGGTGCCGTTTGAGCCCGAAACTTTCCCCAAAGGTTCAAAACCATGTTTTTACATGTTTCAAAACATTTGTTTGAGTCCCGGCAGTCCCAGGCAGTTTTAGTGCAAAATTACGATTTTGCCCCTAGAATAGTGTTTTTGAGCTTAACGATGTGATTAAGCAAACCTAACCAATATTAGGCTCTAAACGAAGATTAATTAATTTCCATAATTAATCCAGAGTCATAATAAATTATTAAAATTAATTAGAACCTAAGATTACTTATATTAGATTTAAATCTCTTTTCTAAAACTCAAGATTTCACTCTTAGAATCTTGAATAGTGTTTTCTCTCTCCAATTCCTTAAATCAAGGAATTGTGTATAGAATTGTTTATACACTAAAATGAATTTATTACTCACTAATGATGCAAGAACACTATTTGATTATGTCTTGACAACCTTAATTACCCATTTTTTCCCCTAAACACTTTCTTACAAACTCCTAACCTTAATCCTAATCAAAGATACACCTAAACACAACTCTAAACCACAATTAAAATGCAAGAAACCCTCCCCCCATGGCTGATGCACATTCGGCCATCTCTCTCCTTTTACCTCACATGTTGAATTGTTTCTCACTCAAAGAACCATGCTTGGGGCCATACCTTGAACCATACCTCACCATACTTTGAACCATACCTCACCATGCCTCAAGACCACATTATCTCACCTCATGGAACTCATGGGTTCCCTCCATTCTGCATGGCCGAAGCCTCCCCCTCCATTTGCACCCTTCATTGCTTCATTTCTCTATAAATAGTTTGCTTGGGTGAACTTGTATCATTTTGGGTTCATTTGCAAAGAATAAGTTTTCAAAGAAACACTTCAAAGCTTCCTTTTTCTCTCAAGTTTAAGTCTTCAAGTTCTTCATCCTCTTCTCTTATTCCAACCTCCTAATCTCTAGGTAGGGATTTTCTTTCAAGAGTTATTCCATTTGAAGTTCACAATTTCTTTAAGTGTTCATAGTTTCTCTTGAATCTTTTCTAGAACTTCTTTTCTTTTCTCCTACTCTTTGTGTTTCAGCCATGAGCCCTTTGAGAGCAAAGGAATGAGAGCTTGATAATGAGGTTCCATGATGAGAATGTTCATCACTTGGATAATCTCTAAAGCTTGATCTTTGTTCTTAAGTTAAAGATGTTTTCTTTGTTCTCTCTTCTTGAACTTTGAAACCTCTCACTTTGATGATGTTTTAAAATGGTTAACATGAACTCAATGATGAGAGCTCATGATGTTGGTGTTAATGCATCATCAAGATCATGGTCTCTAGAGTTCCAAATGTTTCTTTTCCTCTCCAACAATTTCAGTTCTTCTTCCTTTTCTTTCTTTGTGGTTTCGGCCATGTTGGCCAAGGGAACTCACAATGGCTTGATGATGAGAGCTTCTAGATGATGAATATGTGTTCATCACAATGAAGCCTCTAGAGCTTGAGTTTTAATAAAAATGTTATTTATGTTTACATTCCAAGAAAAGAAACTTTGTGTTTAAAGAACCCTTGAGGTTCACTCTTGTTTTTCTTTATCTTGTCATGATGAGTTTGGGTTAAGGTTTAAGTTCCTTTAAAGTCTTGTATGAGCTCTAATAAGAAATAAAATGAACTAGCATTCATATTTAAATTTGAGCTTATGCATTACATATTTATTTTGAGCTTTGAATTCATATTTAATTTACAAGCCATCACCTAAAGTTAAAGGCTAAAGAATGGAGTGCATCTCATATTTATATTCTTGTCTAGCATATTTACCTTTCATCACTAAAGAACGTAGAGATTTAAAATGAGGTTTGCACTATCACCTAACTAAAATCTCAAAGCCTTTCTATTTCGGCCTTAAAGTCGATTGTTGTTGGGCCTAGAGCACTAAAATAAAGAATTGAACTTGCATATTTATATTCCAAGCTTTGCATATTTATATTCCAAGTCTTGCATATTTATTTTAAGCCTTGCATTTTTATATTCAAGTCTAGCATGTTTACTTTAAAGTTCTCACTTTATTTTGTAAATGAAGAATAAAAATGAAATGCATAGCATGTTTAAATCATGTCATCACTTAAAAAACCTTAGAGCTCAAAGACTTGCCCATTTTATCTCAAGTTAAAGTTTAATGAGGGAGCATTTTTTGAATGCATGATTTCGGCCATGATGTGATGATGAACTTGGAATGAGTTTCATCTGGCTTCAAGGACCAATAAGTCAAGTTTTAAGGAATCCTTTTAAAGCTCATGAATTTGTTTAAGTTTAAGACCAACAAGGTTCTACGAATTTAACATTATTTCAAGGAGGGATTAAGTAGTCACCAACCTAAGGATGTTTTAGTCTCCTTGACATGATAGAATGGTTTGCAAAAGAGTTTTAGAAGTCGTGAAAATGATTCCAAGAAAAACTAGTAACTTATGTGTTTTAAAAATATCAAGTTATGTGTCTTTTTGAGATTTAATGTTTTGGTTCGTCCATGATGTGTTTTCTTCCATGTGATGATGTTTGATGTGTTTGGATGAGTGATAAATTATGTATGACGAAGTAGGAACAATTCTATGCAAGTTAGGAAAGAAACTAGCTTTCTAGGAAAATCGTAAAGTCAAGATTTAGCATAGTTTTATCCCATTTAATTATGGACACTGCCCAAACTGTTTTAATGGGGATATAATCAGATTAGGATTGATTAATTATGAAAAATTTGGTTTCATTTGAAGTAAGAATGAATTTTGGCACCTATAGAGAAACTAGTAACTAGAAAACCGTAAAACCGCAATTCTAGAACTCTTAGAGCATTTAATTTTTAGAAATCTGTCCAGCAACCTTATAATGTAGATAACATGGTTTAAAATTAGCTCTTTGTTATAGGAATGACTCATAATTGGTTTATGTTTAACTAATAGCGCCTTGGGCAAAGACAGAACCAAGAAAGGGTCTAAAACGCAAGTTCTAGAACCCCGTAATCATAAGTTTATAACGCTGCCCCTAAGGTGTAACATCCTAATTTTTAACCCAATACTCTAGAACATACTTAGGTTAACCATTAGTCTATTACTTCATAGTTCTCATTTTTACTTTGAAATACTTAGCGGAAAATACGGGTAAATTTTTTTTTTGAAATACAAAGTGAGAGCCGCGTGATGCGATATAACATGTAACGGTCAAAACATGCATCTCATTTGTCATAGCATAAGGCACATAAAGGCACATCATGGGAAACACTGAATATCATCTCATATATATATATATATAACTTGCCCACTTATAAGTGTGGGACTTAATTTAGTACAAAGGAATGCATGAAAGGTAATACAACATAAACATAAACATAAGCTACTCCCCTACCCGAGTGTATCTAATGGGATAACCTCAAATCAAAAGAAGGTTCATCCCCATCTAAGTGGTGTGTGCTCTAACCCGGGCCATCCACAGCCTCCTACTGGTGACTATCCCTCGAGCGTGGCACGTAACCAGGAAACTGAGCAAGCTCCTCCGGCCTGAATAGGCAGAACGGGGCTCGGAAGTGACCTCCACGGCGTGGCCTCATCTCCGGTCGTCGTGCAAGCCTCGGCTGAGTCACGGAGGGCTCGCTACCCTCCCCAAGGTCCATGGGTATGGTGGGGGAAGATCCCTCGGAGGGTACATAGGTTGCCGAATCCTCGAAAGGATCCGTTTCCTAAAAAGACGACGGGCAACGGGGCACATACTGGGGGTAGTCCCGAACGGCGGACGTGGACGGGGGAGTACGTCGAAGCCTCTCCTCTCGGGGACGTGCGCGCTCAAACACCAGGTCATCGCCAAAAGATGAGACGGGGGAAAAACGATGGGAATGTACAGGGGGAGTGAAGGGTCGACCCATGAACATGAATACTCTAACCGTGCATCGACCCACGAAATAGAACGACCCGTGGTCCGGGTCATGGTGCACCTCCCATGTCGGCGTGTCCACAAACACTACGAACGTTGCCATCTGAAGACGTGACGGAAAGAAAAGATAGAGGGAGTGAGAATCTTGCTACAGAATCTCAGTAGGGCCTCCTACTACCTAGGTGTCATCATCTACGTCCTCAGGAACCTTGGGTTTATTTTCGTAAAAGCAAGTGAACATGCATCGAGTTCATTTTAAACTTTAAAATATACCTTAGCCAAGGTCCATTCATTTTAGGATGATCTTAATGTCATGAATGCAACATAATAGAGAATGTATGCATGGCACTACCTAATGCACAAACATAAAACATGACATCAAGCATCATCATACTTAGTGGCATCAAATGGCAATAGTAACGTTCATATGGGACAAACTTAGTGGCATAATCATAATCATGAAACATCTCTTCCTCATGGGCCACCCTAAAAGACAATCGAACTGGGGGTGCTCGGCCGAACCGGTGTCACCCAGAACGTGTCACATACCTAGGTTATGAGCTCATACCTTAACTAGTCGTCACTAGTTCTTACTTACCACTTAACGATAAGCGTATCATAAATCATAAATCCTGACTATCTGAGTACGGGTTAGGGGGCAATTCTCTTAGGGGTGCTCGGCCGAACCGGTGTCACCTAAGAGTATAAATTGGTACCGATGTCACATGAGTTCTATGGAGGTGCTCGGCTGAACCGGTGTCATCCTAGAACCCATCTTAGTACCTTAATTTTTCAAAATCTCTTTAAGTCCCCAAATTCGTCGGGAATTTGGCGGCACGATGGCATTACGCCGAATTCCTTCCAAATTTGCTTTATACCACATAAACATATATCCTCATGAATTCCTCATATGAATAACATCATCAACATTTACATACCACATGCATCATCATAGAACATTCAAACGCTTACCCTTACGGTAGCTTATGCTTTGACCCTTATGGGTTTTAATTTTGAGATATAGTTCTCTAACATCTGTCGTTCGTATTTTATGTACCTAAGGGCTCATAATTAATCATCATTCCTAATCCTCATGTTCATACTCAAATCTGAAAAGCATAGGGCAGAATCTCTAACTTGTGGTTACGGGGTTCTAGAACTTACGTTTTAGACCCTTTCTCGGTTTCGTCTTCACCTAAGGCGCTATAAATCAAATCTAAATCAATTATGAGACATTCCTATGCTTAAGAACTAATTATAAATCACATTTATCATGTTGTAACGTTGCTGGACAGAATCCAGAAAACTAAATGTTCTAAGAGTTCTACATTTGCATTTTTACGGTTTTCTAGTTACTAGTTTCCCTATAGGTGCTAAAATTCAATTCTAATCCAAATGTTACCAAGTTTTTCATGTCTCAACAATCCTAATCTGATTATGTTCCCATTAAAACAGTTTGGATAAGTTCCAAAAACAAATGGGTCTAAACTATGTTAAGTTCTAGCTTTACGGTATTTCTAGTTAGCTAGTTTCTTACCTATCATGCATAGAATCGTTTCTACATCATCATATGATATTTTCACACATTCAACCACATCAAAACATCATCATACAGCCACAAGCTCATCATGACAGTATCGAAAACATCTAACTTTAATAAGAGAACTAAATTGACTTTTCTAGGTACATAAGTTAACTAGTTTCTCATGGAATCAATTTAGAATTTCATCATCAAGAGGCTAAGGGAAGCCTTAGGTCAGTGACCAAAATATATTTCATCTTCTAAGAGGGAATAAAGTCATATCTCATGATAACATAACCTTGTAAAGATTGTAAAGCTTTTAAGAAAAACTTAGAACATAGACTATTGGTCCTTGTAGCTAGATGAAAACTTATTACAAGTTCATCATCACTACTTGGCCGAAGACATGCATTCAAAGAATGCATTCACATTAAACTTTAACTTGAAATGAAATGGACAAGTCTTTGAGCTCTAGGTTCTTAAGTTATGACATAAAATAAACGTGCTCATGCCTTTCATTTTTAATCTTGTTTACAAAATAAAGTGATGACTTAAATTAAATATGCACGGCATAAACTTAAACGTGCAAGCTTGAAAGTAAATATGCGAGGCATAAACTTAAACATGCAAGCTTGAAAGTAAGTATGCAAGGTTCAATTCTTTATTTTAGTGCTCTTAGCCCAATAACAATCGACTTTAAGGCCGAAATAGATAGGCATTCGAGAGATTAATTAGGTGATAATGCAAGTTTAATTCTTTATTTTAGTGCTCTAGGCCCAACAACAATCGACTTTAAGACCGAAATAGAAAGGCTTTGAGAATTAAATTAAGTGATGATGCAAGTTCCATTTTAATCTTTATGTTCTTAGGTGATAGCTTGAAAGTAAAGGTGCATAGCAAGAATGTAAATATAAATGCAAGCATAAAATAAATTATGCAAGTTCATTTTATCTTTCTAGAGCTCTTAACAAGACTTTAAAGGAACTTAAACCTCAACCCAAACTCCTCAAACCAAGATAAAGTAAAGTCTAGAGTTCTTAGAACTCAACATAATATTTTTAAGAATCAAACCATGAACTTAGAAAAAGAAAGGAAAAGGGCCGAAATCTCAAGAAGGAAAAGGAACATTTTAAAACTCTAAGGTCCATGATCTTGATGATATATTAACACCAACATCATGAGACCTCATCATTGAGTCCTTAAAACCATTTTGAAACATCACCAAAGATAAAGTTCTCAAGAGTTCAAGAAAGGAAGAACTAGAAACATTTTTGCTCAAGAACAAAGATCAAGCTCTAGAGTTTGTTTCAAGTGATGAACATCATCATGAAACTCTCATCATCAAGCTCTCATTTCTTTGAACTTCAAGGCCCATGGCCGAAAATGAGAAAGAAAAAGGAGAAGAAAAGAAGTTCTAGAAAGAATTAAGAGAAACTATGAACATAAAGCTAGAACAAGAACTTTAAAGAAAGAAGTACTTGAAAGAAAATCCCTACTTGGTGTGATGAACTTGAAGATGGAAGAAGAAGATGAAGATGATGAAGAAGATGGAGAGCTCCAAGAACTTGAAGAACACAAGAGCTTTGAGAGAAAAAGAAAGGCTTTGAGTGTTCCTAAACTTAGCAAATGATCTAAAAGTGGTGCAAGCTCCTCAAGGCATTCTATTTATAGAGAAATGAAGCAAATAGATGGTGCATGGAGGGGGAGGAGCTTCGACCATCAGATTGGGAGGGAACCCATGAGTTCCATGAGGTGAGATAATGTGGTCTTGAGGCATGGTGAGGTATGGTTCAAAGTATGGTGAGGTATGGTTCAAGGCATGGCTCAAGCATGGTTCTTTGAGTGAGAAAACAAATTAACATGTGGTCAAATGGGGGAGAGGTGGTCGAAATGCATCAGCCAAGGGAGGAGGGTTTCTTGCATTTTAATTGTGGTTTAGAGTTGTGTTTAGGTGTATCTTTGATTATGCTTAAGATTAGGAATTTGTAAGAAAGTGTTTAGGTGAGAAAATGAGCAATTAAGGTTGTCAAGACATAATTAGAGAGTGTTCTTGCATCATTAGTGAGTTATAAATTCATTTTAGTGTTTAAACAATTCTAGACACAATTCCTTAATTTAAGGAATTGGAGAGAAAAAACACTATTCAAGATTCCAAGACTAGGAATCTTGAGTTCTAAAAAGGGATTTAAGTTTAATCTAAGCAATTTTAGGTTCTAATTAACTTTAATAAATTATTTTGACTCTAGATTAATTAGGGAAATTAATTAATCTTCATTTAGAGCCTAATATTGCTTAGGTTTGCTTAATTACATCATTAAGCTCAAAAACACTATTCTAGGGGTAAAACCGTAATTTTACACTAAAACTGCCCGGGACCACCGGGACTTGAACAGAGACCTCTAGACACATGAAAATGTGTTTTTAAACCTCTGGGGAAAGTTTCAGGCTCAAACGACACTTCTACCCGCGAAAAAACACTATAGGGGTATTTTGGTCATTTTGACCCGAAACTGCGGAAAACGAGATTTTTGCTTCTGGAAGCATTCAAAGGCCATTCAATCCCCTTCAAACATTGAGTTGACCCTTCAAGGACGACTGAGTTGGTTACCTTCGAATTCGGGTCAGGAAATGACCTCAGGGGCATTTTGGTCATTTCCCTCAGACAGAAAAATCGAGGAGTTACATAAGGAATGGTGATGTTCAGATTTATTAGATAGCATAAATAAATGATAAGGTTTGATAAGAGAGAACCCTTAGGTGCATAAAAGTTTGATAGAAGACAATAGGTTAACTACATCTAAAGTTTAAGGCCCGTAAAGATTAGAGCATAAGATACCGTAGGATCGAGTGCATAACGAACTTTTAATGTTGCTTGTGAACGTATGCAGATGATTATGTGATTGCATGAAAGTATGATGAAGGATGCATGTTTGATTGACTTATGTGGCATAAAGAAGAATTTGGAAGAAATTCGGCATGCCACAGTTATGCCGCCGAATTTTTGACAAATTCGGGACTCAGAAAGTTTTTGAAAAACTATGAAATTTTATGAGATACTAAGATGGGTTCTCGGATGACAATGGTTCGGCCGAGCACCTCCAAAGAACTCATGTGACATCGGTACCAAGATTTAATTCTTGGGTGACACCAGTTCGGCCGAGCACCCCCAAGAAATGCCCCCTAGCCCGTACTGGATAAGTCGAGATTATGTTATGCTTATCGAGATTGATAAGTAAGAACTAGTGATGACTAGTTAAGGTATGAGCTTATAACCTAGAGATGTGACACGTTCTGGGTGACACCGGTTCGGCCGAGCACCCCCAGAGCATTTGTCTTTTAGGGTGGCCTATGAGGAAGTTATGATGATTATGTCACAAAGAGAAATTTAATTGCCACTTTATGCCACTGTTATGATGTTCTTAAAGATATGATGATTGTTCATGTATTAAGTAGAGCCATGCATACATCCTTTAATATGTTTGCATCTATGACATTAAGAATCATGCTAAAATGAATGGACCTTGGCTAAACTATGTTTTAGAACCTAAAAATGGACTGAATGCATGCTCACTTATTTTGCATAACTAAACCCAAGGTTCTTGAAGGCGTAGACGATGACACCTAGGTAGTAGAAGGCCCTACTGAGATTCTTTAGCAAGATTCTCACTCGCTCTATCTCTTTCTTTTCGTCACGTCTTCAGATGGCGACGTTCGTGGTATTCGTGGACACCCCGACATGTGAGGTGCACTATGACCCGGTTCACGGGTCATACCATTTTGATGGACAGTGCACGGTGCGAGTTTTCATGTTCGTAGGACGTCCCTTCGCTCATCCCGTGCACACCCATCGCTTCTCCCCGACTGCACCCTACGGCGACGACGAGTGGGTTTTTGAGCGCGCACGTACGCATAACAAGGGAGTGCTCCGTATGCACACCGCCGCCTCAGCCATGCGAGACTATCCCGATTATGTGCCCCGAACCTACTTCTCAGAGACCGACCCGTCCGAGGACCCACCTACCCATCCGTATAGCGAGAGCTCTGCCTCCTCTCCACCATTGATAAGGGAGGGCAGTGAGGATACCATGACTTAGCCACGGCTTGTACGACGACCAGAGATGCGGACACACCGCGGGGGCCACTCTTGATCCCCGTTCTGCCTCTTTACGCCCAAGGAGCTCGCCCAGCTTCCCGGATATGTGCCTCGCTCGCGAGATGGATGTCAGTAGGAGGTGACGATCGACCGATGGAGTAGCCGGGTAGAGCACACACCACTTAGATGGAGATGAACCTTCTTTTGTTTTAGAGGTCATCCCGTTAGTTGCACTTGGGTAGGGGAAGTTGCTTTTATAGTTTCCGTTGCACTTTCTCTTGTATTTCCTTTTTAGTTGTATTGCTCATGTTGTACTAAACTAAGTCCCACTCTACCTAAGTGGGCATATTATATAGATATGTAGTTCCATGTTATTATGATGTGCCTTTATGTGCTTATGTCATGTTGCTATGCGACGCTTGCTTTATTACCTTTTGTGCATTACTAGTTAACGTGTCGCACGGCTCTCACTTTGCTTTTATAATTCAAAAAAAAATTTACCAGTATTTCTGCTAAGTATTTTAAAGTAATGAGAAAGCTATGACGTAACAGACTAATGATTAACCTAATTATGTTCTAGAGTATTGGGTTAAATTAGGATGTTACATTATGGTATCAGAGCAGTTCGATTCTCATGGAGCCTGAGGATTGGACTGACTATGCTTTTAGAGCATAATGCAGTAGACATGTCATGTGTAGAGCTTGCTAGAGACAAGCTATAGGTTAGAGATGCATGACCCCTGTTTGTTTGCAAGTGCCATGGTAACTAGCTCATTTCACATGAAACGTTGAACCTGATCAACTCAGTGATTATTGTCTTATGTGTTTAGGAACCAATGGCACCCAGACGACAGAATAGGACCACGACCGAAGGTAACCAAGAGGATGCAACTGCCACTGCTGTCCGTGACATGGCAAGAGCCATGGAGCGGATGTTCGAAAGAATGAACCAACAAGGGGACACTGGACGTGCTCCCCCTACTGCTGAAATGGTCGAGCAAGCAAGGTTTGTTGAGTTTCGCAAGGCAAACCCACCGGCCTTTAGAGGAGCCATGGATCCCGAAAAAGCTGATGAGTGGATCAAGAATCTGGAGAAGATATACTCCGTGGTCACTTGCTCGGAGGAGCAAAAAGTCACCTTTGCGGCCTATATGATGGAATCGGATGATGAATTTTGGTGGACCGGCACCCGAAGACTACTAGAAGCTTCGCATCGCTGTCAATCGAGTCGTTTCAAGACCTACTTCTATGAGAAGTAGTTCCCGGAGTCAGTGAGGAACGCGAAGGATATCGAGTTCATGCAGTTAACTCAAGGAGGAAGGTCTGTCGCCCAGTACACGACGAGATTTGAGGAACTGATTAAGTTCTCGCGGGTGTTCCAAGGGAACCCCGACGAGATATGGAAATATGTGAAGTACGAAGCCGGGTTGAAGCCGGAATTGAACTACGCCGTAGCACATATAGAGATCAGGCACTTTCCCACCCTGGTCAACAAGTGCCGCATTCTGGAGGAAGGGCAAGGAAAGCTCCAGGCTGCAAGGACGGAACGTGCTAAGGGGCTAGGACCTCAAGCCCCGAAGTTCAAACCACAACACCAAAACCAACCCCGAAACCAATACAACCCCTACCACACCAACCAATTCAAGCCACATCAATAACAACAAAGAACCCCCTTCCACCAACAACCCAAGCAACCCTACAGACCACCTTTCCAGTACAACAACCACCGAAACAACAACAACAACAACAATAACTGGCAAGGTGTGTCGGGAGGCCCCCGGAACAATGCTCAACAAGGAGGGTCCAATGGGACCAAGAACAAGACGCCTCAAGGAGCCCCCGCCACCTTTGCTAGGCCCACACCGGCAATAGTGTATCCCCAGTGCGGGAAAGATCATGGCAATCGTCCCTGCCTAGCTGGACAAAACGTGTGCTTCAAGTGCGGGAAGCCCGGCCACTATGCCAACAGATGCAATAACGGAGGGCCAGCGAGTTAGAACCCTAGGCCGCAACACCAAGGGAGGGTCTTCACCCTCAACGCGGACGAAGCAGAAAGGTCCAATGATCTCATTGAAGGTATATGCGAAATAAATGGCAAACCTTTAACTGTACTTTATGACTCTGGCGCTACCCACTCTTTCATTTCATATGCTAGTGTCGAGTCTCTAAATTTAAAGACTTCCAAACTTCCTTTTGATCTTATTGTTTCTACCCCCACAAATCACCCTGTAAATACTTGTTTTGTTGTTTAAATTGCCATCTTACTGTAGAAAATAGATCCTTCGTCATAGATTTAATTTGCTTACCCATGAAAGGTATAGGTGTAGTCCTTGGCATGGATTGGCTTCACGCCAACCGTGTAATGTTAGATTGTAACACCAAAACCATTGTCTTCCCTTCTCCCCCTAGTGAAACTAGCCAAACTTTGAAACTCTATCTTAATGCCGTAGAAGTCAACTGTAGTGGGCAAAAGACTAAGGGATATGTTCTCCTAGCTGCTAGCGAGGTAGACTTTGAGCAGAACCTATAGAATATAATGGTAGTAAGAGACTATCCCAAGGTATTCCTGGAAGAGATACCCGAGTTTCCCCCCAAGAGAGAAGTGGAGTTCTCCATTAAGTTGGTTCCTGGAGTGGGACCAATCTCCACCGCCCCCTATAGGATGTCACCCTTAGAGTTAGCCGAGTTAAAAACCCAACTTGAGGAGCTTTTGGGAAAGAGTTTTATTAGACCTAGTGCCTCACCTTGGGGAGCCCCAGTTTTGTTTGTCAAGAAAAAGGACAGAAGCATTAGGTTGTGCATAGATTATAGGCAATTGAATTGTGTGAGAATGAAAAACAAGTACCCTTTGCCTAGGATTGATGATTTTATGGACCAATTGAGAGGAGCGGTAGTATTTTCCAAGATCGATCTAAGGTCAGGATACCACCAAATTAGGGTAAGAAATCAAGATATACCAAAGACCACCTTTAGAACTCGGTATGGACACTTTGAGTTCACGGTGATGTCTTTTGGGTTGACAAATGCTCCTGCAGTATTTATGGATTACATGAATAGGATCTTTAGACCCTATTTAGATCAGTTTGTGGTCATTTTCATAGATGATATACTCCTCTATTCGAAGACCCATGAGGAGCATAAGCGTCATTTGAGAATAGTTTTGGAGATTTTGAAGGAGAAAAAACTGTATGCAAAACTTTCTAAGTGTGAATTTTGGTTGGAGGAGGTTAAGTTTTTAGGGCACATTGTGTCAAAAGGAGGTATAGCCGTTGATCCTAGTAAGGTAGAAGCCGTAATGAATTGGGATAGACCAACCACCGTAATGGAAATACGGAGCTTTTTGGGTTTAGCAGGCTACTACCGTAGGTTTATCAAGGGATTCTCCCAAATCGCCCTACCCCTGACCAAGCTAACTAGGAAAAATGCACCTTTCGAGTGGAGTCCTGAATGTGAGAAGATTTTCCAAGAGCTTAAGGAGAAGCTAACCACAACCCCAGTTTTGGTTCTACCAAGCCCTGATGTACCCTTCGAGGTATATTGCGATGCCTCGGGCAAGGGTTTAGGTTGTGTATTGATGCAAAATAGGCAAGTGGTAGCCTATGCGTCAAGACAACTCAAGCCGCACGAGGCAAACTACCCCACCCATGACCTGGAATTAGCAGCCGTAGTGTTCGCCCTGAAGGTGTGGAGACACCATTTGTATGGTGTAAGGTTTGAAGTTTTCTCCGATCACAAGAGTCTCAAGTACCTCTTTGATCAAAAGGAGCTAAACATGAGGTAGAGGAGGTGGATGGAGTTCCTTAAAGACTATGACTTCAGTTTAAGTTACCACCCCGGCAAGGCGAATGTAATCGCCGACGCCTTGAGCCGAAAGTCATTGCACCTATCTCACATGATGGTCAAGGAAGTTGAGCTAATAGAGAAGTTTAGAGATATGAATTTGGGGATGTCTGTGACCAATGAGGGTATGAAAATGTGTTATCTTACCGTAACAAGTGGGTTTAAACAAAGAGTCATGCTAACACAAAGGGAGAGTAAGGAATTTAGGGAGCTCATAGAAGCGGTTAAGGCTGGAAAACTCAAAGGATTTGAACAAGGTTCTGATTGGGTATGGAGGTTTGGAGAAAGAATCTATGTGCCACAAGATGGTGACCTTCGAGAGAAGATCTTGGAGGAGGCCCATAAAATCCATTTCACCATCCATCCTGGTGTTACCAAGATGTACCAAGATTTGAAAAGGATGTTCTGGTGGCCCGGATTGAAAAAGGATGTGGTCGCCTGGGTTAGTAAGTGCTTGGTGTGTCAAAAGGTGAAGATCGAGCACCAAAAGCCATCAAGTTTGTTGCAACCCCTGTCAATCCCCGAATGGAAATGGGAGTGCATATCAATGGATTTCGTGACAGGATTGCCTAAGACCCAAGCTAGCCATGACTCCATATGGGTAAGAGTGGATCGACTAACCAAGTCGGCTCACTTTCTGCCTATTAGAGTGGCATACTCTTTGGACAAATTGGCTCAGCTATACATCCAAGAAATCGTGAGTTTACATGGAGTACTGTCGACGATAATCTCGGATAGGGATCCGCGATTTACGTCACGTTTTTGGGAGGCCTTTCAAAAGGCGTTTGGTTCGAAGTTGTGTTTGAGCACGGCTTACCACCCACAAACAGACGGACAATCAGAAAGAATGATCCAGACCTTGGAGGATATGTTGAGAGCCTGTGTTCTGGATCAAAAGGGAAGTTAGGACAAGTACCTGCTATTGATCGAGTTTGCATATAACAACAGTTATCATGCAAGTATCGGCATGGCACCCTACGAAGCCCTATATGGACGAAAATGCCAGTCCCCTCTATGCTGGTATGAGCTTGGAGAACAAAGCATGTTAGGGCCTGATATAGTGAGGGAAACAACAAAGCAAATCAAAAGGATACGGGATAGGATGCTTACCGCTCAAAGTAGACAGAAAAGCTATGCGAATAGGCAGCGTAAGCAGTTGGATTTTAACGAGGGAGAACATGTGTTCCTTAGGATCACCCCCACTACAGGCATAGGAAGAGCCATGAGAGTCAAAAATTTGAGCCCCCGATTCCTTGGTCCTTTTGAGATCCTTCAAAAAGTGGGGCCAGTAGCCTACAGAATGCCTTACCCCCAAATCTTTCCAATCTCCATGACGTCTTTCACGTCTCCCAGTTAAGAAAATACGAGTCTGACCCTAGCCATGTCCTAGAGCCAGAGCATGTATAGTTAAGGGAGGACCTAACTTTCAATCTGCAGCCAACGAGGATCGTAGATCGCGGAGTCAAGCAGTTGAGGAACAAGTCTGTTCCTTTGGTGAAAGTGGCATAGGGACAGGACAAGACCGAAGAATTCACGTGGGAATTAGAATTAGAAATGAAGACCAAGTATCCAGAGCTCTTCTAAGGTACGAATTTCGAGAGCGAAATTCTTTTTAACGAGGGGAGTAATGTAAAGCCCCGATTTTCTGTCTGAGTGGAAAATGACCGAAATGCCCCTGAGGTCATTTTCGGCCCGGAATTCGAGGATGGCTGACCCGGCAGTCCTCGAAGGGCCAACTCAATGTTTGAGGGGGATTGAATGACCCTTGAGTGGTTCCGGAGGTGAAAGTCTCATTTTTCGCAGTTTCGGGTCAAAATGACCAAAATACCCCTATAGCGTTTTACGCGGGTAGAGGTGCCGTTTGAGCCCGAAACTTTCCCCAAAGGTTCAAAACCATGTTTTTACATGTTTCAAAACATCTTTTTGAGTCCCGACAGTCCCGGGCAGTTTTAGTGCAAAATTACGATTTTGCCACTAGAATAGTATTTTTGAGCTTAACGATGTGATTAAGCAAACCTAAGCAATATTAGGCTCTAAACGAAGATTAATTAATTTCCATAATTAATCTAGAGTCAAAATAAATTATTAAAATTAATTAGAACCTAAGATTGCTTAGATTAGATTTAAATCTCTTTTCTAAAACTCAAGATTTCACTCTTGGAATCTTGAATAGTGTTTTCTCTCTCCAATTCCTTAAATCAAGGAATTGTGTATAGAATTTTTTATACACTAAAATGAATTTATAACTCACTAATGATGCAAGAACACTCTTTGATTATGTCTTGACAACCTTAATTACCCATTTTTTCCCTTAAACACTTTCTTACAAACTCCTAACCTTAATCCTAATCAAAGATACACCTAAACACAACTCTAAACCACAATTAAAATGCAAGAAACCCTCCCCCCATGGCTGATGCACATTCGGCCATCTCTCTCCTTTTACCTCACATGTTGAATTGTTTCTCACTCAAAGAACCATGCTTGGGGCCATACCTTGAACCATACCTCACCATACTTTGAACCATACCTCACCATGCCTCAAGACCACATTATCTCACCTCATGGAACTCATGGGTTCCCTCTATTTGCATCCTTCATTGCTTTATTTCTCTATAAATAGCTTGCTTGGGTGAACTTGTATCATTTTGGGTTCATTTGCAAGGAGTAAGTTTTCAAAGAAACACTTCAAACCTTCCTTTTTCTCTCAAGTTCAAGTCTTCAAGTTCTTCAAGTTCTTCATCCTCTTCTTTCATTCCAACCTCCTAATCTCTAGGTAGGGATTTTCTTTCAAGAGTTATTCCATTTAAAGTTCACAATTTCTTTAAGTGTTCAAAGTTTCTCTTGAATCCTTTCTAGAACTTCTTTTCTTTTCTCCTCCTCCTTGTGTTTCGGCCATGAGCCCTTTGAGAGCAAAGGAATGAGAGCTTGATATTGAGGTTCCATGATGAGAATGTTCATCACTTGGATAATCTCTAAAGCTTGATCTTTGTTCTTAAGTTAAAGATGTTTTCTTTGTTCTCTCTTCTTGAACTTTGAAACCTCTCACTTTGATGATGTTTTAAAATGGTTAACATGAACTCAATGATGAGAGCTCATGATATTGGTGTTAATGCATCATCAAGATCATGGTCTCTAGAGTTCCAAATGTTTCTTTTCCTCTCCAACAATTTCGGTTCTTCTTCCTTTTCTTTCTTTGTGGTTTCGGCCATGTTGGCCAAGGGAAATCACAATGGCTTGATGATGAGAGCTTCTAGATGATGACTATGTGTTCATCATAATGAGGCCTCTAGAGCTTGAGTTTTAATAAAAATGTTATTTATGTTTACATTCCAAGAAAAGAAACTTTGTGTTTAAAGAACCCTTGAGGTTCACTCTTGTTTTTCTTTATCTTGTCATGATGAGTTTGGGTTGAGGTTTAAGTTCCTTTAAAATCTTGTATGAGCTCTAATAAGAAATAAAATGAACTAGCATTCATATTTAAATTTGAGCTTATGCATTACATATTTATTTTGAGCTTTGAATTCATATTTAATTTACAAGCCATCACCTAAAGTTAAAGGCTAAAGAATGGAGTGCATCTCATATTTATATTCTTGTCTAGCATATTTACCTTTCATCAATAAAGAATGTAGAGATTTAAAATGAGGTTTGCACTATCACCTAACTAAAATCTCAAAGCCTTTCTATTTCGGCCTTAAAGTCGATTGTTGTTGGGCCTAGAGCACTAAAATAAAAAATTGAACTTGCATATTTATATTCCAAGCTTTGCATATTTATATTCCAAGTCTTGTATATTTATTTTAAGCCTTGCATTTTTATATTCAAGTCTAGCATGTTTACTTTAAAGTTCTCACTTTATTTGGTAAATGAAGAATAAAAATGAAATGCATAGCATGTTTAAATCATGTCATCACTTAAAAGACCTTAGAGCTCAAAGACTTGCCCATTTTATCTCAAGTTAAAGTTTAATGAGGGAGTATTCTTTGAATGCATGATTTCGGCCATGATGTGATGATGAACTTGGAATGAGTTTCATTTGGCTTCAAGGACCAATAAGTCAAGTTTTAAGGAATCCTTTTAAAGCTCATGAATTTGTTTAAGTTTAAGACCAACAAGGTTCTACGAATTTAACACTCTTTCAAGGAGGGATTAAGTAGTCACCAACCTAAGGATGTTTTAGTCTCTTTGACATGATAGAATGGTTTGCAAAAAAGTTTTAGAAGTCGTGAAAATGATTCCAAGAGAAACTAGTAACTTATGTGTTTTAAAAATATCAAGTTATCTATCTTTTTGAGATTTAATGTTTCGGTTCTTCCATGATGTGTTTTCTGCCATGTGATGATGTTTGATGTGTTTGGATGAGTGAAAAATTATGTATGACGAAGTAGGAACAATTCTATGCAAGTTAGGAAAGAAACTAGCTTTCTAGGAAAATCGTAAAGTCAAGATTTAGCATACTTTTATCCCATTTAATTATGGACACTGCCCAAACTGTTTTAATGGGGATATAATCAGATTAGGATTGATTAATTATGAAAAATTTGGTTTCATTTGAAGTAGGAATGAATTTTGGCACCTATAGAGAAACTAGTAACTAGAAAACCGTAAAACCGCAATTCTAGAACTCTTAGAACATTTAATTTTTAGAAATCTATCTAGCAACCTTATAATGTAGATAACATGGTTTAAAATTAGCTCTTTGTTATAGGAATGACTCATAATTGGTTTAGGTTTAACTAATAGCGCCTTGGGCGAAGACAGAACCAAGAAAGGGTCTAAAACGCAAGTTCTAGAACCCCGTAATCATAAGTTTATAACGCTGCCCCTAAGGAATGGTGATGTTCAGATTTATTAGATAGCATAAATAAATGATAAGGTTTGATAAGAGAGAACCCTTAGGTGCATAAAAGTTTGATAGAAGACTATAGGTTAACTACATCTCAAGTTTAAGGCCCGTAAGGGTTAGAGCATAAGATACCGTAGGATCGAGTGCATAACGACTTTTTAATGTTGATTGTGAAAGTATGAGGATGATTATGTAATTGCATGAAAGTATGATGAAGGATACATGTTTGATTGACTTATGTGGCATAAAGAAGAATTTGGAAGAAATTCGGCATGCCACAGTTATGCCGCCGAATTTCTGACAAATTCGGGACTCAGAAAGTTTTTGAAAAACTATGAAATTTTATGAGGTACTAAGATGGGTTCTCGGATGACAACGGTTCGGCCGAGCACCTCCAAAGAACTCATGTGACATCGGTACCAAGATTTAATTCTTGGGTGACACCAGTTCGGCCGAGCACCCCCAAGAAATGCCCCCTAGCCCATACTGGATAAGTCGGGATTATCTTTATGATTATGTTACGCTTATTGAGATTGATAAGTAAGAACTAGTGACGACTAGTTAAGGTATGAGCTCATAACCTAGAGATGTGACACGTTCTGGGTGACACCGGTTTGGCCGAGCACCCTCAGAGCACTTGTCTTTTAGGGTGGCCTATGAGGAAGTTATGATGATTATGTCACAAAGAGAAATTTAATTGCCACTTTATGCCACTGTTATGATGTTCTTAAAGATATGATGATTGTTCATGTATTAAGTAGAGCCATGCATACATCCTTTAATATGTTTGCATCCATAACATTAAGAATCATGCTAAAATGAACGGACCTTGGCTAAACTATGTTTTAGAACCTAAAAACGGGCTTAATGCATGCTTACTTATTTTGCATAACTAAACCCAAGGTTCCTGAGGGCGTAGACGATGACACCTAGGTAGTAGGAGGCCCTACTGAGATTCTTTAGCAAGATTCTCACTCCCTTTATCTCTTTCTTTCCGTCACGTCTTCAGATGGCGATGTTCGTGGTATTCGTGGACACCCCGACATGGGAGGTGCACTATGACCCGGTTCACAGGTCATACCATTTTGAGGGACAGTGCACGGTGCAAGTTTTCATGTTCGTAGGACGTCCCTTCGCTCATCCCGTGCACACCCATCGCTTCTCCCCGACTGCACCCTACGGCGACAACGAGCGGGTTTTTGAGTGCGCGTGTAGGCATAATGAGAGAGTGCTTCGCATGTACACCGCCACCTCAACCATGCGAGACTATCCCGATTATGTGCCCCGGAACTACTTCTCAGTGACCGACCCGTCCGAGGACCCGCCTACCCATCCGTATAGCGAGAGCTCTGCCCCCTCTCCACCATTGATAAGGGAGGGCAGTGAGGATACCGTGACTTAGCCACGGCTTGTACGACGACCAGAGATGCGGACACACCGCGGGGGTCACTCTTGATCCCCGTTCTGCCTCTTTACGCCCAAGGAGCTCGCCCAGCTTCCCGGATATGTGCCTCGCTCGCGAGATGGATGTCAGTAGGAGGTGACGATCGACCGATGGAGTAGCCGGGTAGAGCACACACCACTTAGATGGAGATGAACCTTCTTTTGTTTTAGAGGTCATCCCGTTAGTTGCACTTGGGTAGGGGAAGTTGCTTTTATAGTTTCCGTTGCACTTTCTCTTGTATTTCCTTTTTAGTTGTATTGCTCATGTTGTACTAAACTAAGTCCCACTCTACCTAAGTGGGCATATTATATAGATATGTAGTTCCATGTTATTATGATGTGCCTTTATGTGCTTATGTCATGTTGCTATGCGACGCTTGCTTTATTACCTTTTGTGCATTACTAGTTAACGTGTCGCGCGGCTCTCACTTTGCTTTTATAATTCAAAAAAAAAATTTACCAATATTTCTGCTAAGTACTTTAAAGTAATGAGAAAGCTATGACGTAACAGACTAATGATTAACCTAATTATGTTCTAGAGTATTGGGTTAAAAATTAGGATGTTACATCATAATATCATCATACAGCAGCAAACCCATCATGGAAGGACCGAAATATTAAATCCCAAAAAGATACATAACTTGATATCTTTAAACACATAAGTTGCTAGTTTCTCTTGGAATCGTTTTTGAGACTTCTAAAACTCTTTTGCAAACCATTTTATTTTGTGAAAGAGACTAAAAACATTCTTAGGTCAGTGACACTTAATCCCTCCTTCAAAGGAGTTAAATTCTTAGAACCTTGTTGGTCTTGAACTTAAACAAATTCATGAGATTTAAAAGAATTCTTAAAACTTGGCTTATTGGTCCTTGAAACTAGATGAAACTCATTCCAAGTTCATCATCACCACAAGGCCGAAATCATGCTTTCAAAGAATGCTCCCTTATTAAACTTTAACTTGAGATAAAATGGGCAAATGTTTGAGCTCTAAGATCTTTTAAGTGATGACATAATTTAAACGGGCTATGCACTTCATTTTTATTCTTCATTACAAATTAAAGGAAGAGCTTAAAGTAAATGTGCAAGGCTTGAATATAAAAATGCAAGGCTTAAAATAAATATGCAAGACTTGGAATATAAATATGCAAGACTTGGAATATAAATATGCAAGTTCATTTCTTTATTTTAGTGCTCTGGGCCCAGCAACAATCGATTTTAAGGCCAAAATAGAAAGGCTTTGAGATTTAGTTAGGTGCTAGTGCAAACCTCATTTTAGATCTTTACGTTCTTTAGTGATGAAAAGTAAATATGCTAGGCAAGAATGTAAATATGAGATGCACTCCATTCTTCATCCTTTAACTTTAGGTGATGACTTGGAAAATAAATATGAATGCAAAACTCAAAATAAATATGTAATGCATAAGCTTGAATTTAAATATGAATGCTAGTTCGTTTTATTCTTTATTAGAGCTCATACAAGACTTTAGAGGAACTCAAATCTTAACCCAAACTCATCATGACAAGATAAGGTAAAATAAGAGTGAACCTCAAGGGTTCCTTAAAACACAAAGTTTCTTTTCTTGGAATGTAAACATAAATAATATTTTTATTAAAACTCAAGCTCTAGAGGCCTTATTGTGATGAACACATAGTCATCATCTAGAAGCTCTCATCATCAAGCCATTGTGAGCTCCCTTGGCCAATATGGCCGAAATCATAAAGAAAGAAAAGGAAGAAGAACCAAAATTGGTGGAGAAGAAAAGAAACATTTGGAACTCTAGAGACCATGATCTTGATGATGCATTAACACCAACATCATGAGCTCTCATCATTGAGTTCATGTTAACCATTTTAAAACATCATCAAAGTGAAAGGTTTCAAAGATCAAGAAGAAAGAACAAGGAAAACATCTTTAACTTAAGAACAAAGGTCAAGCTTTAGAGATTATCCAAGTGATGAACATTATCATCATGGAACCTCTCATCAAGCTCTCATTTCTTTGCTCTCAATGGGCTCATGGCCGAAACAAGGATGAGAAGAAAAGAAAAGAAGTTCTAGAAAAGATTCAAGAGAAACTAAGAACACAAAGGATTTAAGAACTTTAAATGAAAGAACTCTTGAAAGAAAATCCCTGCCTAGTGATTAGGAGGTTAGAATGAGAGAAGAGGATGAAGAACTTGAAGAACTTGAAGACTTGAACTTGAGAGAAAAAGGAAGCTTTGAAGTGTTTCTTTGAAAATTTACACTTTGCAAATGAACCCAAAATGATACAAGTTCACCCAAGCAAGCTATTTATAGAGAAATGAAACAAATGAAGGGTGTAAATGGAGAGGGAGGCTTCGGCCATGCAGAATGGAGGGAACCCATGAGTTCCATGAGGTGAGATAATGTGGTCTTGAGGCATGGTGAGGTATGGTTCAAAGTATGGTGAGGTATGGTTCAAAGTATGGTGAGGTATGGTTCAAGGTATGGCCTTAAGCATGGTTCTTTGAGTGAGAAACAATTTAACATGTGAGGTAAAAGGAGAGAGGTGGCCGAAATGCATCAGCCATGGGGGGAGGGTTTCTTGCATTTTAATTGTGGTTTAGAGTTGTGTTTAGGTGTATCTTTGATTAGGATTAAGATTAGGAGTTTATAAGAAAGTGTTTAGGTGAGCAAATGGGTAATTAAGGTTGTCAAGACATAATTAAAGAGTGTTCTTGCATCATTAGTGAGTTATAAATTTATTTTAGTGTATAAACAATTCTAGACACAATTCCTTGATTTAGGGAATTGGAGAGAGAAAATACTATTCAAGATTACAAGAGTGAAATCTTGAGTTTTAGAAAAGGGATTTAAATCTAATCTACGAAATTTTAGGTTCTAATTAATTTTAATAATTTATTTTGACTCTAGATTCATTATGGAAATTAATTAATCTTCGTTTAGAGCCTAATATTGCTTAGGTTTGCTTAATCACATCGTTAAGCTCAAAAACATTATTCTAGGGGCAAAATCGTAATTTTGTACTAAAACTACCTGGGACTGTTGGGACTAAAACAGATGTTTTGAAACATGTAAAAACATGGTTTTGAACCTCTAGGGAAAGTTTCGGGCTCAAATGGCACCTTTACCCGCGTAAAACGCTATAGGGGTATTTTGGTCATTTGACCTGAAACTGCGGAAAATGAGACTTTCACCTCCGGAACCACTCAAGGGTCATTCAATCCCCTTCAAATGTTGAGTTGGCCCTTCGAGGACTACCGGGTCGGCCATCCTCGAATTCCGGGCCAAAAATGACCTCAGGGGCATTTTGGTCATTTTCCACTTAGACAGAAAATCGGGGTGTTACATCATTTGCTAAGTTTTAGTTTTCGAGAGCACTCAAAGCTTTCCTTTTTCTCTCAAAGATCAAGTGTTCTTCTTCTTCATCTTCTTCAACCTCATTTCACTTGGTAGGGATTTTGTTTTAAATATTTTAGCTATTAAAGTTCTTGTTTAAGTTATGTGCTTTATAGTTTCTCTTGAATCTTTTAGAACTTCTTTCTTCCTCTTTGTTTCTTTTTCATTTTCGGCCAAGGGCCTTGAGAGACTTGGAAATGAGAGCTTGATGATGAAGATTTCATGATGACATTCATCGCTTGAGAACCCTCTAAAGCTTGGAAACTAGTCTTGACTTCAATACTTTTTGGTCTTTTCTTCTCAAGATTTCGGTTTCTTTTCCTTTTCCTTTTCTTGCTTTGGTTTTTCTTTCTCTTTTTCTTGCTAAGATTTCAGTTTATGAAGGCTTGTTCTTGGATAAAAATGACTCAAGGATGAGAGCTCATGATGTTGATGTGGTTGCATCATCAAGATCATGGCCTCTAGAGCTTCAAAGTCTTATTCCTCCCCCCCATGGATTCGGCCATTTTTCCCTTTACCTTAAGTTATTGAGCTTTCATTTTCAAAGTTATGAAGGAACGTTAACTTGGTTTGTTCTTTTAATCCATTTCCTTTAAGCTTGATGATGATGTTCATACCATATGGTTTCTTTGTAAACCTTGGTGCAAGGAACTCTAAAGCTTACTTTACCTTGCTATGAAAAGTTTTGGGTTAAGGTTTAAGTCCCTCTAAAGTCTTGGATGATCTCTATCAAGAAGTAAAATGAATTTGCACTCATGTTTATATTCAAACTTTTGCATTTGCATATTTACTTTTGAGCTTTGCATTCATGTTTACCTTCCAAGCTATCACTTAAAGTTAAAGATAAGGAACAAAGAGCATCTCATATTTATGTTCTTGTCTAGCACGTTTACTTTTCAAGTCATCACTTAAGAACTTAAAGATTTAAAACGAGAGCTTGCATATCACCTAATTAATCTCGAAGCCTTTCTATTTTGGCCTTAAAGTCGATTGTTGCTGGGCCTAGAGCACTAAAATAAAGAATTGAACTTGCATATTTATTTTCAAGTCTTGCATATTTACTTTGAAGTCCTTACTTTATTTTATAATGAAGAATAAAATGGAATACATAGCATGTTTACTTTTTGTCGTCACTTAAAAACCCTAAGAGCTCAGAGACTTGCCCTTATTATCTCAAGTTAAAGTTTGGTTATGGAGATATCCCAATGGATGCATATTTCGGCCATGTGATGATGATGAACCTAATATGAGTTTCATCTAGTTGCAAGGGCTAACAATCTATGTTCAAAAGTTTTCCTATGTTTTAAGAATTTTATAAGGCCTTTACCGACAAGATTTGTAAATTAAACCTCTTCCAAAAGTGTCTTAAATTAGTTACTGCCCTATGATTATTCTTAGTCTCTTTTACAAGATAAAATGTTTTGCAAAAGAGTTTTAGAAGTCCTAAATGTAACATCCTAATTTTTAACCCAATACTCCAGAACATATTTAGGTTAATCATTAGTCTATTACTCTTTTAGTCTCATTCTTTACAACCTTTCATTAAAATACTTAGCGGAAAATATGAATAAATTTTTCTTTTTGAAACTTAAAAGCAAAACGCGAGCCGCGCACTAACCTAACGTTTGTCATAACCATCACATGCAAGAAAAAGTAACCACGCCATTGATAATCATGAAACATAGTATTATACATAACAACCATAATATCATCACATCTTCATAGATACATAGACTACTAACATCATTGTACCATCATTTACATCAAAACATGCCCATATATGTGAAGTCATCCTTATCCACCTATGAGGTTAGATAAGTGTCAACCCAAAAGCTAAGCTATCTATGCCTCCGCAGCGACCCTCTGCTCCGTCTGCTAGTGTGTCCCTTAAGCGCGAGCCTCAGAAGAAGTCACGAACCTCGTTGTAATCCTCGTCTAGAGACGACACGGAAGAAAAGGAAGGGATGAGAAACTCATTCGATATTCTCAGTAGGGATTCCCAACTCTAACACTAGTGTCATCGTCGTCGTCCCCAGCCACCTCGGTTTTAATTATGAAAAAGGTGTACATGCATAAGGATTGGTTTTAGGCTTTACAAATCTATTTATCCGAAGTGGGTGTATTTTAGTATGTGTCTTAATGACATGAATGCAACAGATATTTGATGAATGCATGACAATACCATATGCACATTAACACGAAAATCGTAATACTTGGGCACATCATAAAGAAACAAGAATCATATATGTGGCATAAAGAGGCATAGTAATTTTCATGTGATATCTTTCTTATAAATAAAGCTCTTAAGTTCTTTTTCTTGAAGACCACCTTCTTAACATATCCACCAAAAGTCCAACCGATTCATCGGCCCGGTGATAATCTGGTCACCAAACTACGTCTCACCTATCGCCTAGGAATGAGCTCAATCCGAACTAGTCGTCACTAGATTTAACATGGGCTAATAGAGGGGGTATACATAACTTTCTTGGATTACCTATCTCAGGATCATTTCCTTCTTTGAAATGCTTTGGCAAGCTCAATGTCAATACCTTCACGGATTTGTTTCCTCCCCACCGTAGCGGGAGAAATGCGTCTCAGTACTATGTCACATCTGTTCTGGGGGTGCTCGGCCGAACCGGTGTCACCCAGAACCTATCCTGGGGATGCTCGGCCGAACCGGTGTCACCCAGGAGTTTTCGCAAGCTTTTTCTCAAGTACTCAAGTTTGATGGGAAATTCGGCAGCGTAACGGCATACACCGGATTTCCATCAAACTTGCTTTATGCCACCAAACATATAGAGCATGCATAGCCATTCAATACCAACATAAGGCATCATAATCATCATGTGCATCATAAGCATCATAATATCATAATTTTGCATAACGTATCATGGCGTGAGCATCAACATATCAACACTATATACTCTCATAAACATACAACCTCATGAACTCCTCATGTGAATAACATCATCATCATTTACATACCACATGCATCATCCCTTACGGTAGCTTATGCTTTGACCCTTATGGGTCTAAATCTTGAGATATAGTTCTCTAACATCCGTCGCTCATAAGTTATGTACCTAAGGGCTCATAATTAATCATCATTCCTAATTCTCATATTCATTCTCAAATTCGAAAGGCATAGGGCAGAATTTCTAACTTGTGGTTACGGGTTCTAGAACTTACGTTTTAGACCCTTTCTCGGTTTCGTCTTCGCCTAAGGCGCTATAAATTAAATCTAAATCAATTATGAGACATTCCCATACATAAGAACTAATTATAATTCACATTTATCATGTTGTAATGTTGCTGGACAGAATCCAGAAAACTAAATGTTCTAAGAGTTCTACATTTGCATTTTTATGGTTTTCTAGTTACTAGTTTCCCTATAGGTGCTAAAATTCAATTCTAATCCAAATGTTACCAAGTTTTTCATGTCTAAACAATCCTAATCTGATTGTGCTCCCATTAAAATAGTATGGATAAGTTCCAAAAACAAATGGGTCAAAACTATGTTAAATTCTAGCTTTACGGTATTTCTCGTTAGCTAGTTTCTTACCTATTATGCATAGAATCATTTCTACATCATCATATGATATTTTCACACATCAAAACATCACCATACAACATCACACTCATCATGACAGAACCGAAATCATGGAGCTTCAGTAAGAGAATTGAGTTGACATTTCGAAGTACATAAGTTAACTAGTTTCTCATGGAATCCATTTAGAACTTCTAAAACTCTTTGCAAATCATTTTAATTCATCAAGAGGCTAAGAGAAGCCTTAGGTCAGTGACCCAAAATATATTTCATCTTCAAAAAGGAAATATAGTCATATCTCATGATAACATAACCTTGTAAAGATTTGTAAAGCTTTAAGAAAAACATGGAACATAGACTATTAGTCCTTGTAGCTAGATGAAACTCATTGCAAGTCCATCATCACTACTTGGCCGAAAACATGCATTCAAAGAATGCATTCACATTAAACTTTAACTTGGAATGAAATGGGCAAGTCTTTGAGCTCTAGGTTCTTAAGTTATGACATAAAATAAACGTGCTCATACTTTTCATTTTTAATCTTGCTTACAAAATAAAGTGATGACATAAATTAAATATGCAAGGCATAAACTTAAACGTGCAAGCTTGAAAGTAAATATGCGAGGCATAAACTTAAACGTGCAAGCTTGAAAGTAAACATGCAAGGTTCAATTCTTTATTTTAGTGCTCTTGGCCCAACAACAATCGACTTTAAGGCCGAAATAGATAGGTATTCAAGAGATTAATTAGGTGATAATGCAAGTTCAATTCTTTATTTTAGTGCTCTAGGCCCAACAACAATCGACTTTAAGGCCGAAATAAAAAGGCTTTGAGAATTATATTAAGTGATGATGCAAGTTCCATTTTAATCTTTATGTTCTTAGGTGATAGCTTGAAAGTAAAGGTGCATAGCAAGAATGTAAATATAAATGCAAGCATAAGATAAATTATGCAGGTTCATTTTATCTTTCTAGAGCTCTTAACAAGACTTTAAAGGAACTTAAACCTCAACCCAAAACTCATCAAACCAAGATAAAGTAAAGTCTAGAGTTCTTAGAACTCAACATAACATTTTTAGAAAATCAAAACATTTTGCATGTAAAAGAAGAGGAAATGGCCGAAACATTCTAGGCAAGAAAAGGAATATTTGAAAACTCTAGAGTCCATGATCTTGGTGATATATTAACACCAACACCATGAGTCCTCATCATTGAGTTCATAGAACCATTTAAAACACCATCAAAACTAAAGTTCTCAAGAGTTCAAGAAAGGAAAAACTAGAAATATTTTTGCTCAAGAACAAAGATCAAGCTCTAGAGTTTGTTTCAAGTGATGAACATCACCATGAAACTCTCATCATCAAGCTCTCATTCCTTTGTTCTCCAAGGCCTATGGCCGAAAATGAAAAGGAAAAAAGAGTAGAAGAGAAGTTCTAAAAAGAAACAAGAGAAACTATGAACATCAAGCTTGAAACAAGAACTTTAAAGAAAAGAATACATGAAAGGAAATCCCTACTTGGTGTGATGAACTTGAAGATGGAAGAAGAAGATGAAGATGATGAAGAAGATGGAGAGCTCCAAGAACTTGAAGAACACAAGAGCTTTGAGAGAAAAAGAAAAGCTTTGAGTGTTCCTAAACTTAGCAAATGATCTAAAAGTGGTGCAAGCTTCCCAAGGCCATCTATTTATAGAGAAATGAAGCAAATGCAAGGTGCAAATGAAGAAGGAAATTTCGGCCATCAGCCTCATGGGCAGCCCATGAGTTCCATGAGGTGAGATAATGTGGTCTTGAGGCATGGTGAGGTATGGTTCAAAGTATGGTGAGATATGGTTCAAGGTATGGCTTCAAGCATGGTTCTTTGAGTGAGAAACAATTCAACATGTGTTGTAAATGAGAGAGAGAGGGCTGAAATTGCATCAGCCATGGGGAGGGTTTTCTTGCATTTTAATTGTAGTTTAGAGTTGTGTTTAGGTGTATCTTTGATTAGGATTAAGATTATGAATTGGTAAGAAAGTGTTTAGGTAAGGAAAATGGGTAATTAAGGTTGTCAAGACATAATTAAAGAGTGTTCTTGCATCATTAGTGGGTTATAAACTCATTTTAGTGTTTAAACAATTCTAGATACAATTCCTTGATTTAAGAAATTAGAGAGAGAAAACACTATTCAAGATTCCAAGACTAGGAATCTTGAGTTCTAAAAAGCGATTTAAGTTTAATCTAAGCAATTTTAGGTTCTAATTAACTTTAATAATTTATTTTGACTCTATATTAGTTAGGGAAATTAATTAATCTTCGTTTAGAGCATAATATTGCTTAGGTTTGCTTAATTATGTCATTAAGCTCAAAAACACTATTCTAGGGGCAAAATCGTAATTTTGCACTAAAACTGCCCGGCACCACCGGGACTCAAACAGATGTTTTGAAACATGTAAAAATATGGTTTTAAACCTCTGGGGAAAGTTTCGGGCTTAAACGGCACCTTTACCCTCGTAAAACGCTACAGGGGTATTTTGGTCATTTTGACCCGAAACTGCGGAAAATGAGACTTTCGCCTCCGGAACCACTCAAGGGTCATTCAATCCCCTTCAAACATTGAGTTGGCCCTTCGAGTACTGCCGAGTCGGCCATCCTCGAATTCCGGACCGAAAATGACCTCAGGGGCATTTTGGTCATTTTCCACTCAGACAGAAAATCGGGGCGTTACACTAAAACGATTCAAAGAGGAACTAGTAACTTAAGCTTGTTGAAAATGAAATTTTATGCATGATATGTATGTATATGAGTTCGGTTCTACCATGGTGTGTTTGATGCTACATGATGTTATTTTGATTTGCTAGAATGTGTAACAAAAAAAATTTATATGAGTTGAGGTAGGAATCTTTCTATGCATGTTAGGAAAGAAACTAGTGTAACAGAAAAACCGTAAAGTCAAGTTTTAGTATAGTTTTGACCCATTTATTTTTAGTTTCTGCCCAAACTATTTTAGTATGATAATAATCAGATTAGGATTGGTTAATTATGAAAAACTTGGTAACATTTGATGTAGGATTGAATTTTAGCATCCATAGAGAAACTAGTAACTAGAAAACCGTAAAAATGCAATTCTAGAACCCTTAGAACATTTAATTTTCTGATTATGTCCAGCAACCTTATAATATTGTAAGCGCGATCTATAATCAGTTCATAGGCATAGGAATACCTTATAAATGGTTTAGATTTAATTTATAGCGCCTTAGGTGAAGATGGAACCGAGAAAGGGTCTAAAACGTAAGCTCTAAAACCTCGTAATCATGAAAATGTAATGCTGCCCAGATTTACTAATGAACAAATGCTAGTAAAAATTATTAGTTGTGAACCCTTAGGTGCATAAGAGGTTGATAAAGAATGACAGAATAATTATATCTCAAGTTTAAGGCCCGTAAAGGTCAAAGCATAAGACATCGTAGGTTCAAGAGCATAATGAGCTACAATGTTACATGAGAATGTATGTTTTATTTGAAAATGATTATGTACACGTGTGAAATTATGATTGAGGATACATGTTCTATTTGTTTATGTGGCATAAAGTAAATTTGAAAGAAATTCGGCATGCTGCTATTATACTGCCGAATTTCTGACAAATTTGGGGACTTAGAAAGTTTTTGAAAAACCTATGAGATTTTCTTTAAAAGAGATGAGGTACTAAGATGTGTTCTTGGATGACACCGGTTCGGCCAAGCACCTCCAAGAACTCATGTGACATCGGTACCAAGATGTATTCTTGGGTGACACTGGTTCGGCCGAGCACCCCCAAGAAAATGGCCCCTAGCCCGTACTAGAGAGTCGGGATTTATTTATGATACGCTTATCGGTAAGGAATAAGTAAGAACTAGTGACGACTGGTTAGGTATGAGCTCATAACCTAGAGATGTGACACGTTCTGGGTGACACCGGTTCGGCCGAGCAACCCCAAAATGAATGTCTTTTTAGGGTGGCCCTATGAGAAAGTAAAGTATAATGATTATGTCACAAAGTCTTCCCACATGAGATTTCAATTGCCACTTTATGCCACCGTTATGATGTTTCTTGATGATTATGATTAATATTCTTGCATTAAGTAGCGCCATGCATACATTCTTTACTATGTTGCATCCATGACATTAAGAACCATTCTAAAATGAACGGACCTTGGCTAACTATGTTTTGAAGCTTAAAAATGAACTTGATACATGCTCACCTATTTTATACACTAAACCCAAGGTTCCTGAGGACGTAGATGATGTCACTTAGGTAGTAGGAGACCCTACTGAGATTCTTTAGCAAGATTCTCACTCCCTCTATCTTTTCTTTCCGTCACGTCTTCAGATGGCGACGTTCGTGGTTTTTATGGACGCCTCGACATGGAAGGTGCATTATGATCTGGACCACGGATCATACCATTTTGAGGGTCGCTGTGCCGTTCACATTTTCATGTTCATGGGAAGACCCTTCCCTCATCCTATACACACTCATCGATTCTCTCCTACCTCACCGTTTGGCGATGATTTTGTGTTCGAGCACGCACGCCCTCGAGAGGAGTGGATTCGCCGCACCCCACCGACAGCCTCTGCTATCCGGGATTTATCACAGTATATGCCCCGCTCCCCCTCATCATTCTCGAAGACGAACTCTTCCGAGGACTCTGCCACTCAGGTACTTTCCGAGGGATCCTTCCCTACCATACCGATGGACTTTGGGGAGGGTAGCAAAGCTACCGTCACTCAGCTGATATGTGGAGGATGAGTGAGGATGATTCCCCACCGTGGAGCCCATGCACGGCCGATGCAGCATATAGCCACCCCGGCAACGATAGCTCAGTGGATCGGATATATTCTTTCTTTCTAGAAAGGCCCACAGTAGGAGATAGCAGTTATGTTCTGGTGCTCGAGCTTCGACTAGACTAGGATAGCCTCCTTTTGTTTAGAGGTTATCTATTGTAGGTGCACTAGAGCAGGAGAGTTTCTTTTTATGCCTTCTGTTGTATTCTCATTTTCCTTGTATTTTTCCTTTCAGTTGTATTTACTTTATGATGTATCAACTAAGCTCGCTTTTTATAAGTGGGCATATCATATTATATATGTGCAGTTCAGTTTCACTATGATGTGCCATTACCTGCTTTATGTTATGATGTTCATGAGATGGTTGTTTTATTCTCTTATGTGCTCCATCACTTGTCATATCACGCGGCTCTCACTTTGCTTTCATAATTCCAAAAAAAAAAATTTTACCTGTATTTTAGTAAAGTATTTTAAAGTAAAGAGGAAACTATGACGTAATAGACTAATTAACCTAAATATGTTCTAGAGTATTAGGTTAAAAATTAGGATGTTACACTCATCATATAATCAATCTCATAAGCATGCTCGTCATTCATTGCATATATCCTTAAACAAGTTATAACTCAATAAAACAATAACATGCTTTTATCTAGTATGCCGAAAATCAAGGATCAAACTTAGCTAATGCATATGCTATGTTCAACAAGGTGTATACACACACACATGAGGTATTAAAGATCATCATAGATATTATTCACATAGTCATGCTCAAGTTATTGGTAATCACTCATTAGCCCTTAAACAGGTTGAAACTACGATTCAGGTTAACCTAACATTAGTAATTATTCTTTTATGCATCTAAGACACCAATTACCATGATTCCCACTGATTTTTAACCTCATGGACATTACTAATCGAGGCTGTAAGGTTTGGACAGCACTAAAGCTAAACCATTTCGGGGTTCTAGGAGTTACATTTATGGCCCTTTCTTGTTACCGGCTTTTCCTAAGATGCTAAAATTAATTCCTATACCAATTATGAGTGATTCCTACACATTTACTAAGTGTTAAATACCTTTTTACAGATTTGTAACTTGCTGAAATAGAATCCAAAGTCTTCATCCTTAAGAGTTCTAGAAATCACATTTTTGATCCTTTCTAGTTACTAGTCTTTCCCTAAGTGCTAAAAATAATTATTATACTAATTATTAACAAATTTTACACACTTAAACAACTCCAAATAGCACCTTACAGTACTGAATCAGTTTGGGAAGTAACCAAAAATGGAGTTGTCAAAGGCTTCCGAAATTACAATTTTACGTGTTTCTAGTTACTAGTTTTTACCTAAGGTGCCATGGATGATTTTCACAAAAATTACTAGTAATTTTTACACCTAGAAACCATTCCAAACAGCACATAACAGAAATAAAAGAATAAAATCAGTAGTCATATTTTGACTTCTAAAAGCGTTGGAAAGTTGCAAGATCAAGTATTTCTAGTAACTAGTTTTCTTCAAAACCAAACTAAGGGATCATTGACACAAGTTTTGAAACCTCAAAGCAATGATACACTAAACTCTAGAAACTTTGCCTTCTTGAAACCAAAACATATTTATAAAGGTAAATGCCCATGGAACCGCAATTCCTATGTAAGTTGAAAGAGATAAGTCTTGAGCTTTAGCATTTAGGTGATAACTTGAAATATAAATATGATATTCAAGACTTGAAACTTAAACATGAAATGCAAGAGCTTGAAATATAATTATGAGAATGCAAGTCCATTTTTTTTTAATCTTTGATTCTTAAGTGATGGATTGAAATATAAATATGCTAGACTTGAAATTAAAATATGAAATGCAAGTCTATTTCTTTATCTTTAAGATGGTGATAATTTGAAAATAAATATGATATGCAAGACTTGAAATTTAAATATGAAATGCAAGAGCTTGAAACATAAATATGAGAATGTAGTTCCATTTGTTATCTCTTTAAGTTCTAAGCTCAAGACTCCTATTTAGAGTATAAACTCTAAAACACCGATCAATCTTACAAAATGGACATGAGCTTTAGAGTCCATCAACACTATGGTTCCAAGAACCTCTATTTTTTTTGAACTCATCATCAAGCTCAAAGGAAAAACCAACAAAGAAAACCAAATAATGTTTTCACTTGCTAGGAACTCTTAAAACCAAAAATGAAATCTTAAGCTTTAGAGACCAAACAAATGATGGTATCACAACCAACATCAAAGATCTTCATCATCAAGCCATGATTTTGAAACATCAAAGGCCAACAAGGCCGAAAAAGAAAAGAAAGGAAAAGAAAAACTTGAAAATAAAAAATGGAAGGAAAGAAAAGAACCAACATTTAATCATTCATTCAAACCCAAAATAGCCAAAGAAAAGAGAAGAACTCAAAACAAAAATCCCTACCAAAGATATTTTCTTGTTTGCAAGGAAAGAACTTGATCTTTGAGAAGAAATGAGAAGAATAAATCTTCTCTAGAGGCAAGAACAATTTTGGCCAAGGGGAAGGAAAAGAGAAGAAAGATTTTTCTTGAGCTTTGATGTTTAGAGGTGGAAAGCTTGTGTTTCTTAAGGGTGGTTTGTGGTGAGGTTGAGAGGTGGTGGTGGAGGGTGGTTCTTGTAGTGGTGGAAGAAGAAAAGATCGTCTTTGAGAAGTGAGAAAAGAGAGAATTATAAGACCACTTTTTGAATGGTAAAGTGTGTGCTTCCTTGTGTGTGTAAGTGTATAAAAGGACACATGTGAGAGTGTAATAGAGGAGTGGCCATGTAGAGGTATGTGGGGAATGGCTTGCCATGAGGAAGGCATGGGGGGGAGGAGATATTTTCTTTCTTGTGTTAGGAGTTGTGTTTAGAGATAAATTTCATTTGGCATTTGGTTAGGAATTGTTAATGGAGTGTTTGGGCTAGTAAGCAAATGATTAAAGCCATGCAAGACAAGATTAGGAAGTTGTCTTGCTCAATTAGAGTAAAATCACCTTTATTAGCTAGGAATCTCATCACATCATGGGTTCCATGATTTAAGGAATTAGAGAAAGAAAATACTATTTCATATGACATGACACAAAGTCTTAGATTAAGGAAAGGATTTTGAATCCCTAGGTAATCTTAGGCTCTAATTAACCTTAATTAATTATTTTGACTCAAGATTAATAATTAAAATTAATTAATCTTTAATTAGAGCCTAATATTGCTTATGTTTCCTTAATCACACAATTAAACTCATTATGTGCTTAATTAGGGGTAAAATAGTAATTTTACACAAAAACTCCCCGAGACTGTCTGGGCTTAAATAGATATTATACATCCCTTAAAAATAACATTTTCAAACTCCCAGGTAAAGTCCTGGTCTAATTGGCCATTAATCCCGCATTAATTTATCGCAGGGGTATTTTGGTAATTTCGCACACAAAAACCCAAAAATAAGATTTTTCACCTCTATTAACATGCATAACACACATAATCCTCGTTCAATATTAAAACAGCCCTTTGAGAATAGCTGAGACCGACTATCTTCATTTTCCAGGTAAAAATAACCTCAGGGGTATTTTGCTCATTTGTACGTGGAAAAAAAATCGAGGCATTACAAAAGAGGCTAGTACAGTACTTCTCATGTTAAGTTAGAGAGGCTAGTACAATACTACTCATGTTAGCTTGGAGAGGCTAGTACAATACTACTCATGTTAGCTTGGAGAGGTTTGTAAAAGAATACTCAACTTGTGACAGTCTCTAATTTGGTCTGCTGGCACAAGTGAGAGCGTAGAAAGGCTAATGTAAAGATTATCCAATTTACTTTCTTAGGTTGAGAAAGTTGCTTTGAATGGAACCTCAACGGTTGTTGAGTATTGGATATAAGCAGGTTGGCCGAACCAGTATAAAATCCTTTGTGTCTTTTTCTCCCTTTCTCTGATCTCCTTTATTTGTCTCTGTTGCGCCGTTTACTTTTTCTTAATCTGATATATCATTCTCGTTTTCTATTATCTCATTTAATAATGAACTTTTTATTTAATAAAAATAATGATAATAAGATTTAGAAATCTACTTTCTGAAGCTACTGACTATGTTTCCGCTGCACTACAAGTTTTATACTTGAAAGTATTTGTTTTCAGAGGTTTCAAAAAATGTGAAAAAAATCAATACACGATTCAACCCCTTTTTTGTGCACATCTCTACCTACAATATCCTTATTCAAGCTTAATATATCTAACATTTGAAGAAGAATAAGGACTGTAAGAAACTAAATTTTGAGTCTTCATAAAGTAGCATTGGACATCAAAATGTACATTTACAATGAAGTTTTCAAGTAAACTCTAAGAACCAACCGTTACTCTATCTTCAATCAATATAATCGCAATTCTTTCAACATTATAAAGATTGGATTAAAGACCAAAAGCTCAAGGAATCGTCAAGGAAATATTATCGCACTTCAAAAAGCTCAAACATAGTAAAACAATGTGCTCCATAAGGAAAAAAAGGAAAAATTTGAATTTGATTTAAAGCAAAGTCAAAACCCAGTGTCAGAACCAGCTTCTCATCTCTTTTTTTATCAAGTCAACGACCCCAGATCCTAGAAGAAAAGTTCAGAAACTATGATTCAGAAAGTAAAGTAGTTTATGAAGAGCCATCAGAAACCTTAATTTTACAATGGCTTATACAACAGCTTTGACAAACAGATAGGCTAGTTTTCTAGGCAACTTTTTAAGACACAATTGAATGATAAACATGTGTCATTAGGAAGTCTGATCAAAGCAACAGTCACAAAGAAGACCTTTATATATAGAGATTCCATGCTTTCAAAAGATGTAGATTGACACTGAACAAAAGAACATAAATGGTGAAAAATATTTCTCCTTCATTTCTTGTAAAGATCATTACCGCTTGTAATCATTTCCTTGTTCACAAAATCTTCTTTTTATATTCTTTATTGTTCATACACTCTTCTAAGGAAGAATAACTAGAAAGCTATCATTCAAGCTTTTCAAGTCCTTTTCTATAAATCATAAGAAAGCTTGAGTATAAGTTAGTTTGAGCTGCAAACCCAAACACCAACTTTTGTATCTTCGATCCAGTAGTGATTAGAGTAAGATAGCTTGGGAGAGTAGTCAAAGACTACTTCCAATGAGATAGTAACGGTTGGTTTACTGGTCACCGTTTAGCTTGGAGAGGCTAGTTAAATACTACTTGGTTTAGCTTGAAGAGGCTTGTCAAAAATTACTTGGTTTAGCTTGGAGAGACTGGTCAAAGACTAGTCGGTTAGTAGGGGTTGTCTATTGGTTGTTAGCTCTAGAACCTTACGTGCTCATGTGTTTTGAATGACAAAAAAACCAATTCAAAGAAACTACTTTGAAGAATGACTGATGTCTCGATTGAGTGTCTTGTAACATTATAACAGGTACTTATCGTTTAACAAGAGCAAGGCTTACTCAAATGAGTATATATATTTCACTATGCATGTGTAAACATGTTGTGAGATTTGTTATGAAATAGAAGTGCAATTATATCCTTATCCAAGCTTTTAATAGCTAGCGATGTGAAAAAGCCTTCAATGCTACAAGAAACCAAGTTCAGAGACTCTAGAAAGTAGCACGGCACATCAGAAAGTATACTCAAAATGAACATATCAAAATATGTCTATATGTAACCTGTTACTTAATCTTCAATCATCTCTATTGCAAAGATATTATTAACAAAGAAGATTTGATTAAAGGTCAGAAAGTGAATAACTCTTCAAGGGACTGATTGCGTACATCAGAAAACTCACCTGTGAGTGGCGCAAAGAATGCTACAAGAAAGGGAGGGAAATTTGAAATTTGAATTTCAAATTAATAAGTCAAATCCAGTTTCAAACTGATATATTATCTCCCCTGCCTCTTTGGTCAACTACCCTGGCTTCATGAAGGAGAAGTTCAGAAAGCTTGTTCAGAAAGTAGAAAAGTAGTTTCTGATGGAAGATCAAAAAGCTCATATTTACAATGGCTTCTAGAATTGATGTGACAATTCTGTCAACCTCTCTTCTAGCAGTGCTTTCCAAGACATAACTAATGTTCAACACATGTCACTTAAGGAAATGATCTATGGCAACGGTCACAAAGAAAGACAATTATATAAAGAGATGCTAAGCTTGAAGAACATTAAGAGATTTGAAGATTCAAGAGAGGAAACTCTGCAAAAAGCTCTTCCTACTTCCTAGTATTCTATCTTTATCATGTAATCATTTTTATCCTTAAAGTGTAAAGAAAATTTTCCTTCTATATTCTTAGTTAGATTTATCTTTTCCTATGGAAGAAGTAGAAGAATGAAGTCATTCAAGTTTTCATAGGAACTTTTTATGTATATGTTAAGGAAACTTGAGTGTAGATTAGTTTGAGTGGCAACCCAAACACTTAACCTTTGTATCCTAGATCTGATAGTGATCATTGTGAGATATCTTGGGGAGGCTACTGTAAAACTACTTGCAACGCAATAGTAAGATGTTCTTACTTATCATGGTTTAGCTTGGAGAAGCTAGTCAAAGACTACTTGTAGCTTGGAAAGGCTGGGGAAAGACTACTTGCGGCTTGGAGAGGCTTGGAAAAGACTACTTACAGCTTGGAGAGGCTGGAGAAAGACTACTTTCAACGTGATAGTAGAGGTTGTTGCTATTCATGGTTTGGCTTGGAAAGGCCAGTGTCAATATTACTTTCAACGTGGCAATACGGATGGCTACTAATCACGGGTTAGCTTGGAGAGGCTAGTACAATACTACTCATGTTAGCTTGGAGATACTAGTACAATACTACTCATGTTAGCTTGGAGATACTAGTACAATACTACTCATGTTAGCTTGGAGAAGCTAGTATAGAACTACTCAAATCTATGGTGACAGGTGATTTCTGAAACCTACAGATGAGAACTTAGGAAGGCTAATGTAAAGACTATCCATGTGCACTTTCTCGGGTTGAGAAAGTTGTTGTTAGTGGAACCTCAACAATTGTTGAGTACTGGATGTAGGCAGATTGACCAAACCAGTATAAAATCTCTTTTATTTATCTTTGATGCATCTTTCTTTTCTCTCTATCTTATATACATCCTTCTTATTATCTATGAACATTTTATTAAATGAAGTCCAAAAATTTACTTTCTGAAACTACTGACTATGTTTTCGCTGCACTCCAAGTTTTATACTTGATGGTATTTTTTAGAAGTTTCAGAAAACGTGAAAAAAGTTCAATACACGATTTAAGCGCCCTTCTTGTGCACATCTTCACCTACATTGGTCATTGGTGTGAGCTTGGGAAGGCTATTACAAAGACTATCCTTGTTCTTTCTCTAGTTTGAGAAAGATTTAGTGAAGCTCAACAATTGTTGAAAATTGGATATAGGCAGATTTTCGAACCAGTATAAATCACTTGTGCAGTATCTCTCTTTTCTTTCTTCATTTCTCATTTTATTTCTATATCTTTTTTATTGTTAGTATCTATCCTTAAAAACTTTCTTTCATTCTTTTGTTACTTTTTCAATTTAGAAAACCCACTTTCTGAAGTTACTAATGTTATTTTCCACTACACTTCAAGTTCACAACTTGGTATTTTTTGATAAAGTTTTTCAAAGGTCCATTAAGGAGAGAAAAGACAAAACACGATTCAACCCCCTTTCTTATATGTTTTTCTACCCACCATCTAATCCATTTTAATACTTAGTTTTATGGTTATAATTAATTACTAAGCTTGGAGCGCCTTTTGTAGGTAAAAATATGCATGAGAATGAGGTGTTACATAACAGAAAGTAGATTTCTGAAGTATGAGAAAAATAATAAGAAGACAAAAGCATCATATCAGTTTAAGTTCAAAAATAATGCATAACAGAGAAACATAAAGGAGATCAAGGAGAAGAAGATATGACACAAATATTTTATACTGATTCAGCCAACACTGTCTACATTCAGTACTTAACACATGTTGAGGTTCCATTCAAACTACTTTCTCAACCCAAGAAAGAAAAACTGGATAGTAGTATATCAATATATGTTAAAAAAATAAAACATAATAGAGAAATGTAAAGGAGATCAAAGAGAAGAAGATGTGACACAAAATAATTTTATACTAGTTCGGCTAACATTGCCTTCATCCAGTACTCAACACATGTGAGGTTCTGTTAAAATAACTTTCTCAACCCGAGAAGGAAAAACTAGATAGTCTTTACATCCTTCCCAAGCTCTCATTTGGGACCAACAGATAACCCTTACTTCCACAAATTGAGTAGTGATTCACAGCCTCTACACGCTAAACTGAGTAGTTATTTGTTAGCTCCAGAACCCTTTGTGCTTATTTGTTTTGGATAACAACAAAGCCAATTTAAAAAAAATACTTTGAAGAACAACTAATGTCTCTGTTGAGTTTCTTGTAAGATTATAACAAGTTTCCATCATTTAGCAAGAGCAAAGCTTACTCAAATGAGAATATATTTCACCATACATGTGTAAACATGTTTATCTCATGTTACAAGATTTGATTTAAAATAGAAGTAAAATTATATCCTTATTCAAGCATTAGATAGCTAATGATAAGAAGAGGATTTCAACGCTGCTAGAAACCAAGACCTGAGACTTCAGAAAGTAGCACGAGATATAAGACAGTATACTCAAGATGAAGAAATCAACTCATGTCCAAGAGCAATGTGTTACTTAATCTTCAATTATCAAAATCGCAAAGAAATCATTAGTAAAGAAGATTGGATAGAAGATCAGAAAGTGAATAACTCTTCAAGGAACTGATTACATTCATAAGAAAGTTTACCTATGAGTGGAGTACAGAATGCTACAGGAAAATAAGGGGAATTTGAAATTTGAATTTTAAAATGCTCAAGTAAAACCCAATCTCAAACCGGTACGTCATCTATTCTGTTGATTTATCAACCACCCCGACTTTACAAAGGACGAGTTCAGGAAGCATGTTTAGAAAGTAGAATAGCAGTTTCAGAATGAAGATCAGAAAACTCAACATTACAATGGCTTTTGCAACTGATGTGACAGATTTATCAATTTGTCTTCTAGCTGTTTCTTTCAAGACACAACTGATGATCAACATGTGTCTCTTGAGAAACTAATCAATAAAAGAAGACCATTATATATGGAGATGCTATGCTTAAAAGCAAAAGAGAGATTTTGATTTTTCATGCGAAGAAACTCCGCAAAAATCTCTTCTCACTTCCTGGAATATTCGGTATTTATCATGTAATGAGTTTTATCCTTGAAGTGTAAGAAAATCTTCCTTCTACATTTTTAATTAGACTTATGCTCTTCCTAAGGACGAAGTGATGGAGGAGGTTATTCAAGTTTTCCCAGGAACTATTCTTGTATATGTTAAGGAAACTTGAGTATAGGTCAGTTTGAGTGGCAACCCAAACACTTAACTTTTGTAACCTTGATCCGATAGTATTGCTGTGAGATAGCTTGGAGAGGCTACTGTAAAACTACTTGCAACATGACAGTAGAGATTGCTACTGCTCATGGTTTGGGCTTGGAAAGGCTAGTGTCAAGACTACTTTCAACATGACATTAGATGTTGCTATTGGTCACGATTTAGGCTTGGAGAAGCAAGTGCCAAGATTACTTTTAATGTGATTGTAGAGGTTACTATTGATCACGGTTAGCTTGGAGATGCTAGTACAATACTACTCATGTTAGCTCGGAGAGGCTAGTACAATACTACTGGGTTTAGCCTGGAGAGGCTAGTAAAGGTATACTCAACTTGTGATAGTTTCTGAGTTAGTCTGCTAGCACAAGTGAGAGTTTAGGAAGGCTAATGTAAAAACTATCCAGTTTGTAACACCCTAAAAATTATTTTAAAATTTATTTGGACTTTACTAGTTGTAATTTCAAAAATCTGATAGTTTTAGTAATGATGAGGACGGTCCAACAGAATTGTAAATAAAAAAAATCATGAATAGTAACCTTATGGGCCCTACGGGCCCGTCGGGACAGTCGAAACCCTAGAATTGGGACCCAAAGGTGCCTAAAACTAAGAAATTATAAGATTGAGATTAGAAATAGTTAGAAATGAGGATTTTATACTTAGAATTAATTTTCGGGCAATGTCTTATTACCCAGGTATAGTATTTCGCCAGTTCGGTGGAGTTTTGATGTGCAGTTTTTAACGCCGTACAAGTTACTTAGTGGCTAAGTAACCTTTGCCAACCACTTTATGCCAAGTGGATGGCAAGGATTGAAACTTGAAAAGCAAGTTTTAATGATGACCTTTGATTTATTATATTTTACTCGGGAGCCAATAACTCATCCATTCGGTGGAATTTCGGTGTGCGATTTTAACATTGAAAAAGTTACTTGCTCACCAAGTTAATGTGAGCCACTTATCTTGAGCCAAGTGGATGGCCAAGCTTCATTCTTTGACCAAGAAACCAAATCTTAACCATCCATTTCATTATTTCATTTTGAAAAAGGAATAAATACCTATTTTGACTACTTTTACACCTAGATAATGATAAATCACCAAACCTTATCACTCCAACACCATCAATTTCGGCCAAGACCCCAAAATACATCAGACTTCATCTTCTTTCTCTCATGCCACCATTATAAAACTTGAAGCTTCATAAACCCTAGCCTAAACTTGACAAAACCTCAAGATCTCTTCACAAAACTTGTTCTACTCTCCATAATCTACAAAACCAACCGATTAGAATTTTAAATAATCTCCAAGCTGAACCCTGAGCTATCATTCTATACTATTTAAGGAAGGGTTAGGTACTGTTTGGAAGGCTTGAAGTGAGGAAAAATCATTTTTGAAAGATCCTTTGGAGCGAAGATCCCTAAAGCTACCAAAGCAGGGTTTTCTTTGGCCTCTTCTTTCAAAATTTATTCTGAATGTTTCTAATTAGTCTTGGTCCAAAATTTTTAGTTTTACTGGTTGATGATATATGGATATTGATGTATTAATTTTGGTGGAGTGTTTGGATGATGTTAGAAAACCCATTTTGGCAAATTAAATTTTGAATCATGTGCTGGAATTCTCAGACTTGCACTGGCAGGTTATGAGTCACAAAATTTTTGATGTATTTTTAGATGTTTTTATAAGCTATAAAAATTATAGGTTGAATTTAACATCATAAGGAAACTCCATGATTTTTTTTGGATCCTAAAAATGAGTTTTACAATTTTATAAAAATAAAAAACCAAGACTGTTCTTGAGTTGTCTGGACAGCCAATTCTGAAGCTCTGAGTTTGTCTAATTTTGTTACCACAACAAATAATTGATTTTTTCACTGAAATATTTACAAGATATTGAGGACATGTTAGAGTCCAACCATGAATTTTTATATGATTTGATATGATCATTTGATAGGGTAATAAGATTGGAACTTTGGCTGTTGGCTGCAAATAGGGGGTTTCCGGCCTCCTAATTTGTTGAATTTCGTTGTCATACTTAGAGAACTCTTTTAACTCTGAAATTTTTAGAGAACCTTGGGGACACATTGAAGTGTCTTGAATAATTTTTATAGCCTTGAATTTGATGGTTTGAAATGCACAATAATTTGTGTTATGGATATGTGAAATCTGTCATTGTGCTGAAAATGAATTGATGCTTGGAATTAATGAAATAATGACATTGGGTCCAAGTATGATATATATGAATGCATGTAAGTGACTTTAAGGAATAGTTTGAGGCATGGTTGAAATCATATTGTGAATGAATATGTATATATGCCTCATGCATGCATTTGGAAAAGTAAAGTGAATGATATACACATGTGGCAAAAGAGAATATATGAACTGTAATCGTACATATTTTGATATATGGAGAAAATAGAAACAAGACTTAGATTGAATGAAGGGAAGGCAAAAGTATGAACTTTCCCAAAATACTATGAGTGTGCCTATTTTGACATATGGAGAAAATAGAAACAAGACTTAGATTGAATTAAAGGGAAGGCAAAAAGAGAAACTTCCCCCGAGATATTATGAGTCAGTAGACGTATCGGCTAGAAATAAAACTGTGTGTGATTCGGAAATGGAAAAAAATGAAGTCCGATAATCACATATAGGAATGAGCTCAGTACTGATAAGTAATCTAATTCCCTTACGTGGTGTGATCCACTATAAATACCATTTGGTATAAACTATCTATTGTGGAATTGTCCACGGCAGATACCCGTTAGGTATAAACTAAGTCTTTCCTATGTCAATGAAGAGAGAAGGTTGCACTGAATTGAGTTTTATAGCATTATATAAGCTAAGTCTTTCCTATGTCAATGAAAAGAGAAAAATGCACTCAATTAAGTTCTATAGCCACAACAGAAAACTAGAGGATTCCCTTTGATATATCTAGAACAAGTGAAGATGATTTCATTAAAGATTTTGGCATTTATCATATGCATATGTGTAACACCCCGATTTTTCTGTCCGAGGGAAATGACCAAAATGCCCCTGAGGTCATTTCCTGACCCGAGTTCGAGAGTAATCACCTCGGTCATCCTCGAAGGGTCAACTCAATGCTTGAAGGGGATTGAATGGCCTTTGAATGCTTTCGGAAGCAAAAATTTCGTTTTCCGCAGTTTTCGGGTCAAAATGACCAAAATACCCCTATAGCGTTTTTATGCGAGTAAAGGTGCCGTTTGAGCCCGGAACTTTCCCCAGAGGTTTAAAAACATGTTTTCATGTGTCTAGAGGTCTCTGTTCAAGTCCCGGTGGTCCCGGGCAGTTTTAGTGCAAAATTACGATTTTGCCCCTAGAATAGTGCTTTTGAGCTTAATGACGTAATTAAGCAAACCTAAGCAATATTAGGCTCTAAACGAAGATTAATTTATTTCCCTAATTAATCTAGAGTCAAAATAATTTATTAAAGTTAATTAGAACCTAAAATTGCTTAGATTAAACTTAAATCCCTTTTTAGAACTCAAGACTCCTAGTCTTGGAATCTTGAATAGTGTTTTCTCTCTCCAATTCCTTAAATCAAGGAAATGTGTCTAGAGTTGTTTAGACTTTAAATTGAGGATTTAACTCACTAATGGTGCAAGACCACTCCTTAATTATGTCTAGACCACCTTAATTACCCATTTTCCTTACCTAAACACTTTCTTACAAATTCCTAATCTTAAGCATAATCAAAGATACACCTAAACACAACTCTAAACCACAATTAAAATGCAAACTAATCCTCCCCATGGGCTGATGCATTTCGGCCACATCCTCCCCCTTTGACCACATATTAAATTGTTTTCTCACTCAAAGAACCATGCTTGAAGCCATACCTTGAACCATACCTCACCATACCTCAAGAACACATTATCTTACCTCATGGAACTCATGGAATGCCTCCAATCTGCACCTCATGGCCGAAGCCATCCTCCCCCATGAGCTCCCTCCATTTGTTTCATTCCTCTATAAATAGAATGCCTTAAGGAGCTTGCACCACTTTTAGATCATTTGCTAAGTTTAGGAAACACTCAAAGCTTTTCTTTTCTCTCAAAGTTCTAGTGTTCTTCAAGTTCTTCAAGCTCTTCAAAGTTCTTCATCATCTTCATCTTCTTCTTCCATCTTCAAGTTCATCACACCAAGTAGGGATTTTCTTTCATGTATTCTTTTCTTTAAAGTTCTTGTTTTAAGCTTGATGTTCATAGTTTCTCTTGATTCCTTTTAGAACTTCTTTTCTTCTCCTTGTTCTTTCCCATTTTCGGCCATAGGCCTTAGAGAACAAAGGAATGAGAGCTTGATGATGAGAGTTTCATGATGATGTTCATCACTTGAAACAAACTCTAGAGCTTGATCTTTGTTCTTGAGCAAAAATGTTTCTAGTTTTTCCTTTCTTGAACTCTTGAGAACTTTAGCTTTGATGACGTTTTAAAATGGCTCTATGAACTCAATGATGAGGACTCATGATGTTGGTGTTAATATATCATCAAGATCATGAACTCTAGAGTTTTAAAATGTTCCTTTTTCTTCTTGAAGATTTCGGCCATTTCCTTAATTTTTCTAAGCTTCATGGTTTGATTTCCTAAGAATATTATGTTGAGTTTTAAGAACTCTAAGCTTGACTTTACCTTGTTTGGATGAGTTTGGGTTATGGTTTAAATTCCTTTAAAGTCTTGTTAAGAGCTCTAGAAAGATAAAATGAACTTGCATAATTTATTTTATGCTTGCATTCATATTTACATTCTTGCTATGCATCTTTACTTTCTAGCTATCACTTAAGAACATAAAGATTAAAATGGAACGTGTATCATCACTTAATTTAATTCTCGAAGCCTTTCTATTTCGGCCTTAAAGTCGATTGTTGTTGGGCCTAGAGCACTAAAATAAAGAATTGAACTTGCATCATCACTTAATTAATTTCTCGAATGCCTATCTATTTCGGCCTTAAAGTCGATTGTTGTTGGGCCAAGAGCACTAAAATAAAGAATTGAACCTTGCATATTTACTTTCAAGCTTGCACGTTTAAGTTTATGCCGTGCATATTTAATTTATGTCATCACTTTATTTTGTAAGCAAGATTAAAAATGAAAAGCATGGGCACATTTATGTTATGTCGTAACTTAAGAACCTAGAGCTCAAAGACTTGCCCATTTCATTCCAAGTTAAAGTTTAATGTGAATGCATTCCTTGAATGCATAATTTCGGCCAAGTAGTGATGATGGACTTGCAATGAGTTTTTATCTAGCTACTAGGACCAATAGTCTATGTTTTAAGTTTTCCTTAAAGCTTTACAAATCTTTATAAGGTTATGTCATCACAAGTGATTTTATTATCTTTTAGGGGATGGAATATGTTTTGGTCAGTGACCTAAGGCTTCACTTAGCCTCTTGATGAATTAAAATGTTTTGCAAAGAGTTTCAGAAGTTCTAGATCGATTCCGAGAGAAACTAGTTAACTTATGTACCTAGAAATGTCAATTTAACTCTCTCATTTAAGTTAAATGTTTTCGGTTCTGATGTGATGAGTGTGATGCTGTATGATGATGTTTTGATGTGTTGGAATGTGTGAAAATATCATGTGATGATGTAGAAGCGATCCTATGCATGATAGGTAAGAAACTAGCTAACTAGAAATACCGTAAAGCTAGAATTTAACATAGTTTTGACCCATTTGTTTATGGAACTAATCCAAACTGTTTTAATGGGAATATAATCAGATTTAGATTGTTTAGACATGAAAAACTTGGTATCATTTGGATTAGAATCGAATTCTAGCACCTATAGGGAAACTAGTAACTAGAAAACCGTAAAAGTGTAAGTTTAGAACTCTTAGAACGTTTACTTTTCTGGATTCTGTCCAGCACCCTTACAACATGATAAATGTGATTAATAATTAGTCCTTAAGCATAGGAATGCCTCATAATTGATTTAGATTTAATATATAGCGCCTTCGGCGAAAACAGAACTGAGAAAGGGTCTAAAACATAAGTTCTAGAACCCTGTGAACCCAAGTTAGAGGATTTGCCCTATGCTATTCAGATTTAAGTATGAACATGAGGATTAGGAATGATGATTAATTATGAGCCCTTAGGTGCATAAAAATATGAGCGACGGATGTTAGAGAATTATATCTCAAGATTAAGACCCGTAAGGGTCAAAGCATAAGCTACCGTAAGGGTAAGCGTTTGAATATTTTATGATGATGCATGAAGTATGCAAATGATGATGATGTTATTCATATGAGGAATTTATGAGGTTATATGTTTATGTGGCATAAAGCAAATTTGGAAGGAAATTCGGTGTAATGACCGTTGTGCCGCCGAATTTTCGACAAATTTGGGGACTTAAAGAGATTTTGAAAATTAAGGTACTAAGATGGGTTCTAGGATGACACCGGTTCGGCCGAGCACCTCCATAGAACTCATGTGACATCGGTACCATTTTACACTCTTAGGTGACACCGGTTCGGCCGAGCACCCCTAAGAGTTTTGCCCCCTAACCCATACTCAGATAGTCGGGATTTATGATTTATGATACGCTTATCGTTAAGTGGTAAGTAAGAACTAGTGACGACTAGTTAAGGTATGAGCTCATAACCTAGATGTATGACACGTTCTGGGTGACACCGATTCGGCCGAGCACCCCAGTTCGATTGTCTTTTAGGGTGGCCCATGAGGAAGAGAAGTTTCATGATTATGATTATGTCACTAAGTTTTGTCCCATATGAATGTTACTATTGCCACTTTATGCCACCAAGTATGATGATGCTTGATGTTATGTTTTATGTATGTGCATTAGGTAGTGCCATGCATACATTTTCTATTATGTTGCATTCATGACATTAAGATCATCCTAAAATGAATGGACCTTGGCTAAAATATATTTTAAAGTTTAAAATGAACTTAATACATGCTCAGTCATTTTGTATAAATAAACCCAAGGTTCCTGAGGACGTAGATGATGACACCTAGGTAGTAGGAGGCCCTACTGAGATTCTTTAGCAAGATTCTCACTCCCTCTACCTCTTTCTTTCCGTCACGTCTTCAGATGGCGACGTTCGTGGTGTTCGTGGACACGCCGACATGGGAGGTGCACCATGACCCGGACCACGGGTCATTCCATTTTGTGGGTCGATGCACGGTTAGAGTATTCATGTTCATGGGTCGACCCTTCACTCCCCCTGTACATTCCCATCGTTTCTCCCCCGTCTCACCTTTTGGCGATGACCTGGTGTTCGAGCGCGCACGTCCCCTAGAGGAGAGGCTTCGCCGTACCCCATCATCCACGTCCGCCGCTCGAGACTACCCCCAGTATGTGCCCCGTTGCCCGTCGTCTTTTTCGGAGACGGATCCTTCCGAGGATTCGGCAACCCAGGCACCCTCCGAGGGATCTTCCCCCACCATACCCATGGACCTTGGGGAAGGTAGTGAGCCTTCCGTGACTCAGCCGAGGCTTGCACGACGACCGGAGATGAGGCCACGCCGTGGAGGTCACTTCCGAGCCCCGTCCCGTCTATTCACGCCGGAGGAGCTTGCTCAGTTTCCTGGTTACTTGCCACGCTCGAGGGATAGTCGCCAGTAGGAGGCTGTAGATGGCCGAGATAGAGCACACACCACTTAGATGGGGATAAACCTTCTTTTGTTTAGAGGTTATCCTATTAGGTGCACTCGGGTAGGGGAGTAGATCATGTTTATGCTTATGTTGTATTCCTTTTCATGTGTTTTCCTTGTACTAAAGTAAGTCCCTTACTTATAAGTGGGCAAGTTATATATATATATATATATATATATATATATATATATATATATATGAGATGATATTCAGTGTTATTCATGGTGTGCCTTATGTTACGATGTTGTGAGACATTTGTTTTACTATACATGGTTTGCCGCTTATCGCATCACGCGGCTCTCACTTTGTTTTTCAAAAACAAATTACCCGTATTTTCCACTAAGTAATTCAAAGTTAAATGAGAACTATGAAGTAACAGACTAATGATTAACCTAAATATGTTCTAGAATATTGGGTTAAAAATTAGGATGTTACAATATGCATATGCATATTAAATTGAATTGTCTGCCTAGGATGATTTACTAGGTGTTTGAACATTGCGCAGTATATGCATTAAGTGACTGATTATTAAAAGTTACCCACTTTGGAAGTATGATTTTGAACTTTAAAAATGGACCATTGTTATGAAATGCATGATTTCTAATAAACCAAAGTGGCTGGGGCGATGACAATGACATTATGAGTGAGTTTTTGGGGAGTTGCCCTACTGAGAATTGTACAATTCTCACCCCTATATGTTTGTGTTCCCGTGTCATCTCCAGGTTGATCCAGAGAATAATGCGGCTTCTGCGTGAAAGAAACTCGAGATTGCAGTAGTTGATATTTTAATGGTATTTAGTTGGAGTCATATGCATTAAATGTATTAGAGATTGTATATGTATTAAAGTTCATAGCATAAAGCTTCCTTATGTAGTTGACTTTACATTAAATAAATGTTTTGTATCTTTGTTATATATTTTAATCGTATTCCGCTAGTTATTACACGATCCCATCGAATTTACTATAGTTATTTAAGAAAGGTCTGCTAATTTATAAGTAACAACCCCCAAGTCCGATGTCATGACTTAAGGATGACGTTTTACTTGAGAGGATGTTACATAGTTTACTTTCTCAGGTTGAGAAAGTTGTTTTGAATGGAACCTCAACTATTGTGGAGTACTGGATGTAAGCAGTTGGGCTAAACCAGTATAAAATCCTTTGTGTTCATTTTCTTTTTCTCAGATTTTCTTTATTTTTCTTTGTTGCACTTTTTATTTATTCGTACACTGATTTATCTTTCTCGTCATTCTGTTATTCCTTTTAATTATGAATGCTTCATTTAACAAGGTTCAAAAATCTATCTTCAGAAGCTACTAACTATGTTTCCGCTGCACTACAAGTTTTACACTTGATAGTTCTTATTTTCAATATTTTCAAAAAACCCAAAAAAAGAAGTTGTAACACCTTAATATTCAACCCAATACGCATAGGACATATTTAAGTTAATTATTAGTTATTACTCTTTTGTTCCAGTTATTAACTTAAGCTTTTGAAAATTTCTTTAGTAAAAATACGGATAAATTTTTTTTTTGAAAATACAAAGCATGAACCGCGTACACGAATTGATTAGTGTTGACACTCCATGTGTCAAAGAGAAAGAATAAAGCAAATCACAAGTACCATAATATAATCAAAACAAGTATTGATCATTCAACATTTGCACCATAACATAGAAACAAAACACTACTAACAAGAGTTATGACAAATACAGTACTCTATAATACGTAATATATGGATAAGCATAAATAGTTGATACATTTTTCCTTCCTCTTACAACTCCGCCTTGTAGCACCTAGAGCAAACGTCAATGTCTCGGCTCATCACGCGTAGCGAGGCGCCTCACTGGATGAACATGGGCACCTCAGCATGGACGAGTAACTCCTCCACGTATGAGCATAGCTCCTCTCATCGGTTGTACTACGGTGGCCTCACTGCCCTCACCAAAATCCATGGGCACGGTGGAGGAAAAGCCCTCGGATGGCACCTGGGTGGCGAAGTCCTTAGATGGATCCGTCTCTAAATGATCTGTGAGGGAATGGGGCACATACTCCAGGAAGTCACGGATGGTAGAAGCGGCTAGCTGGGTGCAGCGAGTCCGCTCCTCACGAGGATATGCCCCCTCGAAGACAAGATCGTTGCCAAAAGAGGAAGCAGGAGAGAATCGAAAGCTGGAAACTGGGTGTGCAAAAGGGCAGTCCATATACACAAAAAGGAAAACGGCACAACGACCCACAAAATGATATGACCAATGGGCGGCGTTGTAGTGCATCTCCCAAGTAAGCGCGTCAATGTAAATCATGAACATCACCATCGACCTCTGAGGACACGATGGAAAGAAGAGATAGAGGGAGTGAAAATCTTAACAAAGAATCTCAGTAAGGTGTTCTCCTATCTTGGTGTCATCATCTACGTCCTCAAGAACCTCGGGTTTTCATTATGATGTAGTGAGCATACATAAGGTTCAATTATTAAGTTCTAAAATACCATTAGTCGAGGCCCGTATCTTTTAGCATGAGTCTCAATGTCATGAATGCAACATGCTAATCATAAATGCATGTCAATATCATATACAAAACATCATAGAATTTATAAAACAATGCATATCATATAAAATCATGATCATCATTCTTATAAGTGACTTAAACTTCTTATTCTCTTTTCCTTGGGGGCTGCCCTATATTCTCTCTTTTCTCGAGAGTTTTAGGTTATGAGCTCATACCTCACTAATCGTCACTAGTGTAATCTTATCCCTTTTGATAAGTTAAATTCTCGACTCTTAAGGTACGAGATAGGGGGCATTAGGATCACCTTTAATAACCTTTAATTCAGGGAGTCCAAAGGATCACTTCCTATTTGGATCGCCTCTCATCACCTTTAATTCGGGGAGTCTAGAGGATCATTTCCATATATCTTATGTCACCTTTAATCTTAGCATGTCATTTAGATATGCAAACATGTGCATGAAATCATGAAATATATATTCACAAGTATGTCATCAGCCAATAGTTTATAACAATAACATGATCCTATCTAGTATGCCGGAATTCAAGGATCGGACTCAGCTAATGCATATGCTATGCTTAATAGGATATGCACAGTATACTAGAAATCATCACTTAACATATGCATGTCTTACTACTCAACATCATAATAATTCATTCTCCAAAGAAATAAAATAAAATTAAGGATAGAAGAATCAAATGATAATAATAACAATAATAAAAAGAGACTAAACATTTTAGGAAAAATTAATTTTGGCTTGATAGCTGTTAGCTACACCGACATATCCCCTGGTGGGAACTCAAAGCCACATCGTTCTCAAAATATTTATTGGTTGATTGATTTGTTTTATTATTGAAATAGGAATTTTAGAATATCAAACTGTCACAGTTAAAACATTACATAATAAAGAATTAACAAGTCGTCGCTAAGTTAATCCCAAAAAGTTATTCATTTATTAAATTATCTTTAAGCAAACCAGAGTTCCATTTTAAGCTAAATCATCCTAAATAAATAAAAACAAGGAAGGCAAATATTCAAACTTAACTAAAAAAAAAATGTTACCCAGCGTTGGGCTTCTAAGCAATTATTATTTATTTATTTATTTATCAAGACTTATTAAACAAAACTAATCAAAATCCAAATAAAACTCTCTCATTAAAATAACTGAGCACTAAAAAAAACCTTGCAAAGCCCAAACACTTTCAACATCCATTTTTCAATCTAAGGCAGCCCAAACTTTTTCATGTTTTAAATTTTAAACAACAAAGAAACTTAAATGGACAGTCCAACAACTAGTGTTTTCCACAACTGTTGCCATGAAGGAACTTGTAACATCCTAATTTTTAACCCAATACTCTAGAACATACTTAGGTTAATCATTAGTCTGTTACTTCATAGTTCTCATTTTTACTTGGAGATACTTAGCGGAAAATATGGGTAAATTTTTTTTTTTGAAATACAAAGTGAGAACCGCGTGATGCGATATAACATGTAACGGACAAAACATACATCTCATAACGTCAAAGCATAAGGCACATAAAGGCACATCACTGAATATCATCTCATATATATATATATATATATATATATATATATATATATAACTTGCCCACTTATAAGTGTGGGGCTTAATTTAGTACAAAGGAATACATGAAAGAAAATACAATATAAACATAAACATAAACTACTCCCCTACTCGAGTGCATCTAATGGAGTAACCTCTAAACAAAAGAAGGTTTATCCCCGTCTATGCGGTGTGTGCACTAACCCGGGTCATCCACAGCCTCCTACTGGCGACTACCCCTTGAACGTGGCACGTAACCAGGAAACTGAGCAAGCTCCTCCGGCGAGAATAGGCAGAACGGGGCTCAGGAGTGACTTCCACGGCGCGGCCTCATCTCCGGTCGTCGTGCAAGCCTCGGCTGAGTCACGGTGGGCTCGCTGTGCTCCCCAAGGTCCATGGGTATGGAGGGGGAAGATCCCTCGGAGGGTACCTGGGTTGTCGAATCCTCGGAAAGATCCGTCTCCGAAAAAGACAATGGACAACGGGGCACATACTGGGGGTAGTCTCGAACGGCGGACGAGGACGGTGGAGTACGGCGAAGCCTCTCCTCTCGGGGACGTGCGCGCTCGAGCACCAGGTCATCGCCAAAAGGTGAAACGGGGGAGAAACGATGGGAATGTACAGGGGGAGTGAAGGGTCGACCCATGAACATGAATACTCTAACCGTGCATCGACCCACAAAATGGAACGACCCGTGGTCCGGGTCATGGTGCACCTCCCATGTCGGCGTGTCCACGAACACTACGAACGTTGCCATCTGAAGACGTGACGGAAAGAAAAGATAGAGGGAGTGAGAATCTTGCTAAAGAATCTCAGTAGGGCCTCCTACTACCTAGGTGTCATCATCTACGTCCTCAAGAACCTTGGGTTTATTTCGTAGAAGCAAGTGAGCATGCATCGAGTTCATTTTAAACTTTAAAATATACTTTAGCCAAGGTCCATTCATTTTAGGATGATCTTAATGTCATGAATGCAACATAATAGAGAATGTATGCATGGCGCTACCTAATGCATATACATAAATCATATCGTCAAGCATCATCATACTTAGTGGCATAAAGTGGCAATAGAAACATTCATATGGGACAAACTTAGTGACATAATCATAATCATGAAACTTCTCTTCCTCATGGGCGCCTAAAAGACAAGCGCTGCTGGGGTGCTCGATTGAACGGTGTCACCCGAGCGTGTCACATCTCTAGGTTATGAGCTCATACCTTAACTAGTCGTCACTAGTTCTTACTTACCACTTAACGATAAGCGTATCATAAATCATAAATCCCGACTATCTGAGTACGGGTTAGGGGGCAATTCTCTTAGGGGTGCTCGGCCGAACCGGTGTCACCTAAGAGTATAAATTGGTGCCGATGTCACATGAGTTCTATGGAGGTGCTCGGCCGAACCGGTGTCATCCTAGAACCCATCTTAGTACCTTAATTTTCAAAATCTCTTTAAGTCCCCAAATTAAGTGGGAATTGGCAAGACGATGGCATTACGCCGAATGTCTTCCAAATCTGCTTTATGCCACATAAACATATATCCTCATGAATTCCTCATATGAATAACATCATCATCATTTACATACCACATGCATCATCATAGAACATTCAAACGCTTACCCTTACGGTAGCTTATGCTTTGACCCTTACGGGTCTTAATCTTGAGATATAGTTTTCTAACATCTGTCGTTCATATTTTATGCACCTAAGGGCTCATAATTAATCATCATTCCTAATTCTCATATTCATTCTCAAATCTGAAAAACATAGGGCAGAATTTCTAACTTGTGGTTACAGGGTTCTAGAACTTACGTTTTAGACCCTTTCTCGGTTCCGTCTTCGCCTAAGGCGCTATAAATTAAATCTAAATCAATTATGAGACATTCTTATACTTAAGAACTAATTATGAATCACATTTATCATGTTGTAATGTTGCTGGACAGAATCCAGAAAAAACTAAATGTTCTAAGAGTTCTACATTTGCATTTTTACGGTTTTCTAGTTACTAGTTTCCCTATAGGTGCTAAAATTCAATTCTAATCCAAATGTTACCAATTTTTTCATGCCTAAACAATCCTAATCTGATTATGTTCCCATTAAAACAGTTTGGATAAGTTCCAAAAACAAATGGGTCTAAACTATGTTAAATTCTAGCTTTACGGTATTTCTAGTTAGCTAGTTTCTTACCTATCATGCATAGAATCGTTTCTACATCATCATGTGATATTTTCACACATTCAAACACATCAAAACATCATCATACAGTCACAAGCTCATCATGACAGTACCGAAAACATCTAACTTCAATAAGAGAACTAATTTGACATCTCTAGGTACATAAGTTAACTAGTTTCTCTTGGAATCAATTTAGAATTTCTAAAACTCTTTGCAAATCATTTTAATTCACCAAGAGGCTAAGAGAAGTCTTAGGTCAGTGACCAAAAATATATTTCATCTTCAAAAAGGGAATAAAGTTATAACTCATGATAACATAACCTTGTAAAGATTTGTAAAGCTTTTAAGAAAAACTTAGAACATAGACTATTAGTCCTTGTAGCTAGATGAAAACTCATTGCAAGTCCATCATCACTACTTGGCCGAAACATGCATTCAAAGAATGCATTCGCATTAAACTTTAACTTGAAATGAAATGGGCAAGTCTTTGAGCTCTAGGTTCTTAAGTTATGACATAAAATAAACGTGCTCATGCTTTTCATTTTTAATCTTGCTTACAAAATAAAGTGATGACTTAAATTAAATATGCAAGGCATAAACTTAAACGTGCAAGCTTGAAAGTAAATATGCAAGGTTCAATTCTTTATTTTAGTGCTCTTGGCCCAACAACAATCGACTTTAAGGCTGAAATAGAAAGGCATTCCAGAAATTAATTAGGTGATAATGTAAGTTCAATTCTTTATTTTAGTGCTCTCGGCCCAACAACAATCGACTTTAAGGCCGAAATAGAAAGGCTTTGAGAATTAAATTAAGTGATGATGCAAGTTCCATTTTAATCTTTATGTTCTTAGGTGATAGCTTGAAAGTAAAGGTGCATAGCAAGAATGTAAATATAAATGCAAGCATAAAATAAATTATGCAAGTTCATTTTATCTTTCTAGAGCTCTTAACAAGACTTTAAAGGAACTCAATCCTCAACCCAAACTCATCCAACCAAGGTTAAGTAAAGCTTAGAGTTCCTAGAACTCAAGACAATATTTTTAGAAAATCAAAACATTGAACATGTAGAAGAAAAGGAAATGGCCAAAACATTCTAGGCAAGAAAAGGAATATTTGAAAACTCTAGAGTCCATGATCTTGGTGATATATTAACACCAACACCATGAGTCCTCATCATTGAGTTCATAGAACCATTTTAAAACACCATCAAAGCTAAAGTTCTCAAGAGTTCAAGAAAGGAAGAACTAGAAACATTTTTGCTCAAGAACAAAGATCAAGCTCTAGAGTTTGTTTCAAGTGATGAACATCATCATGAAACTCTCATCATCAAGCTCTCATTTCTTTGAACTTCAAGGCCCATGGCCGAAAATGAGAAAGAAAAAGGAGAAGAAAAGAAGTTCTAAAAAGAACTAAGAGAAACTATGAACATAAAGCTAGAACAAGAACTTTAAAGAAAAAAGTACTTGAAAGAAAATCCCTACTTGGTGTGATGATCTTGAAGATGGAAGAAGAAGATGAAGAAGATGGAGAGCTTGAAGAACTTGAAGAACACTAAAACTTTGAGAGAAAAAGAAAACTTTGAAAGTGCCACTAACTTAGCAAATGATCTAAAAGTGGTGCAAGCTTCCCAAGGCCATCTATTTATAGAGAATTGAAGCAAATGGAGGGGGTGAGGGGCTGATGAAGCTTCGGCCATGAGGAGTGCAGAATGGGAGAGAAAAATATCTCTTACAAGGCATGGTTCAAAGCATGGTGGAAGCATGGTCAAGCATGGGCTCAAGTATGGTGAGGTATGGTTCAAGGCATGGTTCTTTGAGTGAGAAAACAATTCAACATGTGGTCAAATAGGGGTGAAAGTTTCGGCCATGTGCATCAAATTTGGGAGAGGATTAGTTTGCATTTTAATTGTGGTTTAGAGTTGTGTTTAGGTGTATCTTTGATTATGCTTAAGATTAGGAATTTGTAAGAAAATGTTTAGGTGAGGAAATGGGTAATTAAGGTTGGCAAGACATAATTAGAGAGTGTTCTTGCATCATTAGTGAGTTATAAATTCATTTTAATGTATAAACAATTCTAGACACAATTCCTTGATTTAAGGAATTGGAGAGAGAAAACACTATTCAAGATTCCAATACTAGGAATCTTGAGTTCTAAAAAGGGATTTAAGTTTAATCTAAGCAATTTTGGGTTCTAATTAACTTTAATAAATTATTTCGACTCTAGATTAATTAGGGAAATTAATTAATCTTTGTTTAGAGCCTAATATTGCTTAGGTTTGCTTAATTATATCATTAAGCTCAAAAACATTATTCTAGGGGCAAAACCGTAATTTTGCACTAAAACTGCCCGGGACTACCGAGACTCAAATAGATGTTTTGAGACATGTAAAAACATGGTTTTAAACCTTTGGGGAAAGTTTCGGGATCAAACGGCACTTCTACCCACGTAAAAACGCTATAGGGGTATTTTGGTCATTTTGACCCGAAACTGTGGAAAACGAGATTTTCGCTTCCGAAAACATTTGCAAGCCATTCAATCCCCTTCAAACATTGAGTTAGCCCTTCGAGTACTGCCAAGTCGGCCATCCTCGAATTCCGAGCCGAAAATGACCTCAGGCGCATTTCGGTCATTTTCCATTCAGACAGAAAATCGGGGCGTTACAGAACTCACAGATCAACAAGTAAAAAAATAAATAAAGAAAACTAGATTTAAGATGAGAGGGGACAAAAAGGGATGGGATTTTATGAGTTATTGGCCCCCTCACTACACACATACACACACATGATAGAAAGGGAAAGAGAGGTAGAAATTGAGAAGTGGAGATTGAGAGGCTGAGAGCGAGAAAAAAAGAGAAAATGAGGAACAGAGAGGGAGAGCGAGGGTGAGATCAAGGAAAGAGGAGGTCAGCACGGTGGTGAAGGAAGAAGGGCGCTGCGCAGCTAGGCTTGAGTCCTGCATTCAAGACGGCGGCGATGATGGCCTTAGGGAACAGAGGCGGCAAGCTCATGCAAGGAAAGAAAGAAGGAACTGGTGGGTGATGATGATGTTGCTAAAGGAAGGGAAGTTGACCACGATGTAGTAGTGGTGCAGTCCGCCACAGCTGGTGCACGATAGCCATGTAAGTGGCTGCGCAAAGAGCGTGACTTAGTGGAGAGAGGGAAACTCACGGTTCGGTGGAGCTTCCCACCGGCTGCATCGCGACTCTATTTGCGAGTTGCTGAGATGTGGGGAAGGAGGAAGCATTCGTGGTGGAGGTTCATGGAGCCGCAGCCATGGGTGGCGGAGCTAAAGCTGAGGATGACAGAAACAAGGTCACGGAAAAGGAAGGCATGGCGGTGAGATAGAGGCCACCGGTGATGGTGATGGAAGAGGCTGAGGAGGAGCAAGAGTAGTCGGAGGTGGCGGCAGCAGCAACGGCAGTGGTGAAGTCTCTGCGTATTTTCCTTCAGTTTCTGATTCCCCCTTTTTTTACTTTTATTTTTATTTTTCCTGTTGATTGTGTTTGATTCAGGTGGTTGTATGGTGATGCTCTCAGTGGTGAGATGATGCCAATGATGGCAGCCGCGGTTGAGGGGGAGGACCATGGTGGTTGGGTCTCTGTTTTTTTTTTCTCTTCTATTCCTTACATTATATTTTATTTTATTTTATTTTTGTATGAACATGGACTGTTTGGGATATTTTGATTGTGTTTGAAGGTTGAACATTTGTTCTGGGCTGCATGGTTTGATATTGACTATTGATAGGTTTAGGGTATGTGATTTGAGAATGGGAAAGCTATGGTGTATGTATGTGCATATGTGATTCTAATATCAGAATAAAGGAACATACAATTAGGCAACAGCAATAGGAGAGCACACAGCTTCTTACTTCTATTTTTCTTCTCCAGAATCTTGTTTGTTCTCTCCGTTTAGTTGATTACTAGTGTATGAATGCCTACATTCTTCCCCCCTATAATTTTTCTTTTTTATAATGCTGAAGATAGTGATTGGCATGAAATACTGATGATGCCTCCTCTGAACTTGTGTCCTCCATTTTCAATCTTGCCCATGTTTGTTGGCTAAGTGTCTTGATAGAGTGCTCATGCTACAATGAGTGGGGAATGCAGAGGATGGGGAAGAAATGTTATAAGGTTTGGGTGATATGATAGAACGACAAGTGTAGAGGGCAAGTCATATGATCATATATGACTGCAACAAGTGTGAATGAAAGAACTGTAGAGGACAAGTATGGAAGAAAGAAATGTACATTATGGCCATCTGTTCTTCACCGTTAAAAATTAATAGTGTAATTCCTTTAACCATATGATATAGTGTTTTGTGCCTTAAAGCTAATTTCATTTTCATCATTGTTTTGTAAACATCTTCACATTTTGTTGCTGCTTTATGTTGGCACTATGTTGCTTCCTATTATACTATAGTAGATAATGCAGCAAAGAGAAATATATAATTATTTCTTTGTCATGCTCTACACTATGGATTTTCTGTACAAACACTTTCTTTAAATAAAGAAAAACAACTAAGGGAAGAAACTTAATGCTGAATTTATGATGATGGATAAAGCTTGGAATAGGTAAAAAAAAATGCTGGACAGAAAATGTTCATTTTCAAGCATACGGGAGTGGGTTACACTAAATGGTTGGACTATTTTCAGGGGATGCTGGACCAACAACAAAAAAAGAATTCAACATTTGTTGTTTAATGTTTAGATTGGGCTGAACACCACTCCAAGCTAGATTCCCAGTTGAGCAACACTAATCACGTACGCAAGAAATGGGTTTATGGGCTAGGATGTGTGAAAATATATATATATATATATATATATATATATATATATATATATATATATATATATATATATTTCATGTTCAAGTGTGAAATATAACTTCTTTTTTTTTTTGCAATGCATACAAGTTTAAAGTTAAACTTATATTTTTTAAGTAATCACTTTTGTTCAGGTGTTCAAAGAAAATGAATGTAAAAGAAGAGCATTATAAAATAGACCAATTTTGGATTTTCTTATATAACTTAATTTTAATTAATTATTTTGATTCAAGATTAATAAGAAAAATTAATTTATTTTTCGTTAGAGCCTAATATTGTTTATATCTCCTAATTACTTTAATTAAGCTTAATTAGCACTAATTGGTGAAAAAAATGGTAATCTTATGCAAAAATTCCCCGAAACTTCCCAAGTGATGATTGGGTCTGATCGTTACTTAATTCCCGTGTTAAACTAACTCAGGGGCATTTGGTTATAACCACAAAAATTTAGGGTATTATAGAAGCAATACACGATTCAACCCCCCTTCTCGTGTATATTACCACCTACAAGTGGTATCAAAGCTATGCCTTTGAGGGGTTGAGCAATCCAACGATTACTGAGGACAAAGATCTGAGGGACAAAATGGCTTACATCATCTTCACAAGATCAATCTATCAATAGATCATGGCACAGTTCAATCTATCACTCTGGGATATGGCACAGTTCATTCAAATGATGAAAGGGATTTAAAAGAGGCCCGTGGACAAGAACATTACAAAGAAGAAAAGTTCAGTGGTTCCACTTGGTCATGTCCAATTCATATAAGCCTTAAGCTAAAGTTGTATATAATACCTATGTATTGCTTGTTACATATGAAAAGCTATATGAAACAGACTATACATGATGTTTAAGGATCTTACACTGTATCAAGATGTCTGTGATCCTAAGGTTGATATATCAGATGATTTCAACGTTGAAGCAATGAAAATTGCTAAAACTTTTTTTTGAAGTAAAATGATCTGATATTAATACTTGAGATTGAATATGGAGATGAGGTCTATGTCTAAGGAATGTGTCAAAAGTCTATAATGACTAATACAAAAAGACATTAATCTCGTATATGGCAAATCAGGACAAAGATCATCTTGAGAAAGAAAATCTGTGTATAGTAGTAATGTCACACATCATGTATCTGTCCAGTGTTTAATCGACATATCCATATGCTAAGAAGAAGAATGTGCTAGACATCTAGAAAGTTTTATCAAGAGGTCTTCATGTACTAAAACTTGTTGCCATTCTGTGCTCCATGGCCAAAGAACATCAACTGAGACAAGCGAGGTAAATGTTTCTAAATCTCATCATTGTTACAAATTTTTTTTATCTGCTTCATTTGATAAGTTACTAGAAGGTTTTCATGCCTATTTGTTTGTATATGTCAAACCAGTCAAAGAGCTCATAAAGTTCCCATGAAAACTCGAGAAGGTTAAGCTTGAAGCTAGAAAGGTGAAAGAAAAATATACTCCAAAGAAAGTTTACTCTTCTCAATTTAAGCCTCCAAAATAAGATATGAAAATGTCAGAAATTCTCTTCTAAATCCTTGAAAAGGACTTCATGGCATCTAAAGATCTCATATCTTTTTTTTAGCATATTTTAAAAACTATGTTTTTGTGAAAATGTTCAGCATCTATAGTTTCAAAAAACTGAACTGAGATATACAGATGAAACAAAAAATGAAAAAGCTATGCAACTTCATCGATTATATATATATATTCTGTTTCTATTCTTCAAGCTTTATAAAGAGACACCTTTTGCAACAAATGAATCCTGAAAAAAAAATTCCATTAGAAAGGTCAAAAAATCTTTTTCTCTAAAGCTAAATGAAAAGGACCCATGAAAGTCTGGGTACCAAAATCAATATTCTTTCTTGTAGGTATATCTGAAAAATCTCTTTGGTTGAAACTTCAAAGAAGCACATCGATGATGATGAAATGCTTAAGGAAGGCTTTGTTGACAATCTTGATAATCTTGAAGAAAGCCTGAGAATATTTATCTTGAGGAAACTCAAGAAAGTTAGCAGATGAAAGCTAAAGCTTCAGAAAGTGAGCTCTAGAATCTCAGCACTTCAAAAAGTGTGCTCAAACCATCCAAGATGATCAGAAAGCAATCCTTTCTGAAATACTGTAAGAGTAGTATGAAGATGACATAAAAGCTGAAGGATCTGAATGTACAACAATTTCACAAAAGTTTTTGTTTTAAGGATAGCTTCTATTGTCTAAGCTCTTGGAGTGTCTCCCATGGGTATGAGAACCAAGTCATCTCTTGCTTATTCATCAAATTGTGCTTTCATCACCACCTTTGCATCCAAATATAGTGAAAAAGCTTTGAGTTGTCAAAGTCGGGTGAAAGCTATGCTAAATATGCTGACCAAGCTCAAGAGAAAGGCAAAGTCTACACATTATGTTCGAAACATCATCATCTGTACTAAGAAGAAGCTTAAGGACTATCTGGATAAGGCTGATATCATCAGGGCAAGCATGGCCACTCAATAGAAAAAGGCTAAAAGAAAAAACTTTTTACACCCAGATGCCGTAAATAAGGATTTAGCTGAAAGACCATCTCTTGAGGTAATTTACTTTCCTATCTTTTGAGAAAATATTGTGCTATTTATCTTTTCAAAAATCTATTTAGCACTCTATGTCCAAGCTTGCTATACAAAAAATTCTCTCTTTATGTTATCTTGTTTAAAATGGAGATGCTTAGTAAATATATGTGTTTACTGAAGATCTTGTATTAAGATGTATTCACAATATCTATTGCTAAAGATCTCTTCAATGTTTTTGTTTGTGTTTCAAAACTACCTTTTCTTTTCAAAATGTGTTCACATCTGTATAAGCATTTCTGCATAAAATATCTCTAGGAATTCTCGCTCCTCAACTCCTTTCTGAAGATCTAGCAAAGCAATCAAAAATCATCAGACAATATATTTTCTCCTGAAGTCACTTCTTATTAATTTGCAAGAACATAAGAAGCGTAGTTTACAAGATCAGGATTATCAGCATGGATGTCATATGCCAATTTGCAAGACCACAAATTTCTATGAAGAACAGTTTGTCACTTTCCAAGATCAAAAAGAAATTAGTTTGCTCAGAATGAAGATGGGTTGTTCAGAAATAAGATGGATTAGTCAAAAAGAAGAATTTGAGGATCAGAGAATAATGACTATATAGGAGCTTTGAATCTAGAAGAGGAAGATGAGTCTATGATAAGTTATGGAGGTTCTGCCATGGATCAAAAAGTGAATCTTGAAGCTTCAGAAATTAACTTCTTTAGAAAGTAAAATCAAAAGTCAAAAAACTCTCTTTCTAAAAGAATGATGAAAATGAGGGATTTTTCCTATTATGAGAGAGTTTTTTTCTCCCACATCGCTTCACCTTTAGTCATGTCATATCTCTTTAAATCCCATGTCTCACCTTTGTCTTAACCTTCATCTTTTTGAACAAGTTCACCTCTCTTTCTTTTACCTTTAAACTCACACACTTGGCCATTTCATCTTCACATATATCTCTCTACAACCTCAACAAATTTTCTTTCTTTCCACAACTGTCTTTCTTCAACCCCTTATCTCTGCTTCTGTAACTGCTCACCTTTACCTCTGAACCATCTTCTCTCCTTCTTCTTTAACTCTCTTTGAATTTCTTCTTTCAAACATACCCATATATCACTTCATTAACAAAGGAAAAGAGTATGGCTCAATCTGCCTCCACAAAATCATCCTTTCACATGTATGATGATGCAGGCATGCAAGATTGCTTTGAAACATTCTTCATGTCCAGAAAAATGACACAGAGAAAGTATTTGAGTAAAGACCTATGCGAAGAATTCACCATTCTTAATGAAGTCTTTACCTTCTAGAAGTGGGACGATTTTCTGAAAATAAATGAACTCATCTTTCTGCATTTGCTCCATTAAGATCATAGCTTTTGGTCTTGGAAAAATCATCAAAGCTCCATGTGAGGGAATCATCTATAAATCTTCACCAGAGTGGGCGAAATCTCTTGGTGTAAATGAATGAGAGGTGTCTAGGTATCTCACTGATTCCATTATCCATAAGCCAAATGAGATTACCACTACTATGTTGAGCGCTAGGGCAAGGAAAGTATATACAGTGGTTTAGTTTTCTATCTTTCCATGGATTAGTAGCACAAATGCTCTCGTTAGAATGGATTGCATGCTTCTTTATTGCCTTATGGCAAAAAGAAAATTGAACCTGCCTATGCTTATTCTTGACTACATGATGAGTGCTGCAACAAAGGAAACTCAAAGAGCTACGAGTGTTCCTTATGGCATGCTTCTGACAAAGGTACTTTAACAGTTGGACTTCCCTCTTGTCATTGAAAGCTATGAGCTGGTGGAATAAACCATCTCCACACCTTTCTCCTTCAGAACCTCAAGAAAGAGGTCAATCCTCCAAATAGCTAAGCCAACAAGGTAAAGCCCCAAAATAAGAGGTGAACAAGCTCGAGGGGCCTCCTGGAAGTTTGAGTCCAACCAAGAAAAGGATAAAGGGAAAAGAAAACTTGTCCTCCCTGAAAGTGAATCAAAAGAAAAGGATGTCCCCTTAATACAACATTATGAAGGAAGACAAAAAGAAGAGAAGAGGTAGCCATTTAAGCATCAGCAGCTGTGACCAAACCTGAAAAGGTTGTCAGTAGAAGGAGATTGAGTTGAGATGCAAAAGGATGCATAAGAGTGTGTCGAGTGTTACTGTTCCATGGGAAGAAGTTAAAAAATATCAAGAAGAGGGATACCATGTCACTATGCTTAATGATAATGACGATGAAGAAGAACAACAGGCTGTAACATCATCATCTGATGAAAAGGAAAGTCTTTTAAGCAGTGAGAATTCCAGACTGAGTGCTATGTCTAGCTCTCAGCCTGTAGTTGAAGAACCTCAGATGGAGCCTATTATTGAAGAAACTGATGAGGAGAACCATGCAACATGTTCTACTCTTATTCCTTTTGTAACATCCTCCTAAGGACAACATCATCCTTAAGTCATGACATCAGACTCGAGAGTTATTACTTCTAAATTAACGGACCTTTCTTAAATAACTATTGCAAAATCGATGGGTTCATGTATTAACTAGCGTAATTCGATTAAAATAGATAACAAATATACAAGTCAATTACATAAGGAAGCTCTGCTATGAGCTTGAATACATATACAATCTCTATTACATTCACCTACACATATACCTACAACTATATACCACATAAGAAAAGCAACTACTAAACTATTGCAATCTCGAGTTTCTTGCACATAGCAGCCGCATTATTCTCTAAATCAACCTGGAGACAACATGGGAACACACAAAATATGGGTGAGAATTATACAATTCTCAGTAAGGCAACTCCCTTAATACACAATCATAATGTCATCGCCCCAGCCACATCGGTTTATAAAAAAAAAGTGATCAAGCATTACATAATAACAATTCATTTTTAAAGTTACAAAATCATATTTCCAAAGTGGGTTATTTTTAAGAATCAATCACTTTGTACACATTATCATGAGCTCATAATCATAGAAAATAATGTCAATCAAAGTGATTTGATATGATACAAATATGTATATACCAAAAGTAGGGGAATTATCTTTAATTGCCCTTAATAAATCGAAGAAGATCTCATCTATTTTTATTTTCCCTTACCAAGTCGAAAAGATCTCATATTTCTCTCTCCATTTGCCCTCGACAAGTCGAAAGGATCTCATCTCTCTCTATTTGCCCTCGACAAGTGGAAAGGGTCTTATGTTTCTTTATTTGCCCTTGACAAATCAAAGAGGATCTCTTGTCTCTTATTTGCCCTTGACAAGTGAAAAAAGATCTTATATTTCTTTATTTGCCCTTGACAAGTCAAAAAGGATCTTATATTTCTTATGTCTACAGAATTTAATTCAATATATCATTCACTTTCTTTTCCAATGCATGTATAAAACACATCTAGGCATTTATTCACATTGTGATTTCAATCATGCCTCATAAACCAATATTTACTTCCTCTAGTATGCATTTATACATCACAAGTCACATGGCCAAATATTTAATATCAAGTATTCATGCCATACTAGAACCAAACTACCATTACATTATCAGTTCAAATCTTTGGTTCATTTCCAACAATTGGACAGATTTCACACCATTGTAGCACAAATTTATTTGCACATCAAACAATCAATTCAGAGGCTATAAAAATTATCCAAGATATTTCAATGTATCGCCAAGGTGCTGTGAAAATTTCAGAGCAAAAAGATTCTCTGACTATGTTAACAAAATTAGACAAATTTGGTAGTCAGAAACTACTCAGCCTCAGCTCAAGAACCAAAATTCATAATTTCTAACCCCAGTGATTGAACCCAAAAAATTTGAAACAAAAATCCTGGTAAAACCTAAACATGTCTATAATACTGTATAAAAATTTCAAGTGATAATTCCATCATTTGGTATGGTAAAAAAATTAGCCAAATTTACAGCTTCTATTCCAACACTTCAGGCAGCATATACTTAATTTCGGGTCTTGACTTTTTTAAAGCAATTTGACTCAAAATCAGAACCCAAGAAAATTCGTGGGACTACCCCAAGATGTTAGCGCTAACATATATTATTCTGGATCATGAAAATGCCCACAACAAGCCTAGAAAATTTGTGATCACATACTGCCTGTATGAAAACTAAAAATCTAGCAGCTTGGTTCAAAATCTCTTTCCACAAAAATGGTTTTTCACAACATCAAACACTACACCAAAATTAATACATCACTATCAATATATTATCAACCAATTCAGCTCAAAAATGTTCAGTTATATCAGTAAAAGATATCACAAAACTAGAGTTGACTTAAAAGGAATTTAGAATGCCCCACTTTGAAAGTTTTAAAGCTTTATAACTCCAAAGGTTGTTCCAATTGATTTCCTTGAACTTCAAGGCCACCAATTCAAGCCCAAAGACTCCCTTAGGCAGTGAAGAATGATCTTTCAAGGTAGAAAACTATGATGGATTCAAATTTTAATCGGTTAGTTTTGTAGGTATTGAGGTGTAGAATAATTTTTGTGAAGGAAACTTTGGATTTTGGTAACTCTAAGCTAACATACATGGAGTTGAAACCAAGTTAAAGCTCTTGGCTGTAGAGAAAGGTGAGCTTCTGGTCTTCTCCTTGTTTGGCCAAGAAAAAGGCTTCTTAAAGAAGCCAAGTGTTGAACTTATCACATATTTAATAAATGAATATAATATACTATATTTAGATAATTACTAATTCAATAAAGTAAAATGAATGGTTGTGATTCAATCTTGTAATTCAAGATTGAATCTTAGCCATTCATTTGATTTCAAGGGATAGGTTCATTTGTTTTGTAGAGATCCAACTAGTTTTCGGTGTTAGAATTCGCACACTGAAATTTTACCGAACGGGTAAAACACCATACCCGGGTCATCAAACATTGCTCAAAAATTAATTCCAGGTATAAAATCTTTATTTCTAACTATTTCTAACCTTAATCCTCTCTTTTCTCAGTTTTAGGCACCTCTGAGTCCTAATTCTAGGGTTTCGACGGTTCCGACGGACTAGTGGGTCCCGCAAGTTACTATTCATATTTTTTTTACAAATCCGTTGAATTATCCTCATCATTGTTAAAACCGTTAGATTTTAAAAATTATGACTAATAAAGCTAAAATTAATTTTTAATTAATTTTTAGGGTGTTATATTACCACCCACCTTAAAAAGAATTTTACCCTCAAAATTCATTTGAAAACAATTTCAAAAGACAAATTCGTGAATCAAATAAGGAATTCACACATAATTCAAATAATTCAATCAAATCTTAAATATTCGTACCTTAGGTCGAATTCTTGGGTGGTGACGTGCCCTTAGCACTTATGGTGAAGACTCTACTCTGATGTTGTGGCTTTGTAGTTAGTTTTGAGTGCCTATCTGGGCACTCCCAAATCTTATGTTCTGGCTTTTCACAGCCATAGCACACATTCCGTCCAGCCAAGCAAGCCCTATTCCCATGATCTCTTCCACATTTTGGGCATGAACTTTATTGCTGTTGCCATTTATCCTTGTGTGGACTTGGTTGAAACCGCTTCTTCAAGGGCGGGTCATCCTCATAGTCTTGGTCTTCGAGTGGCAATCTTTTATTCAAATTGTTCTCAACAGATTGAATAATTGCTAACTTCTTGTTGGAGCCCTCTACACGACGGCACTTGTTTACCAATGTTGCATAATCTTTTATCTCTAAAAGCCCCACAGCAGCTTTAACATCCTTACGTAGCCCTCCTTCATTCTTCATGCATTTTCAATTTCATCAGGATTACGCTAGTAAATAGTGGAAAACTTGCAAAGTTCTTTGAACTTGGACGTATATTCTGCTATACTCATTGACCCTCGGTTAAGTACCATGAAATCTAACTCCTTTGCATTTCTCACATATGTGGGGAAGTACTTGTGGTAGAAGGCTTCCTTGAAGACATCCCAAGTGACTTCAGTTTGAGAAGCTTCAAAAATCCCTTGGTGCTGACCTACCAAAATTCTGCATCAGCTTCCAGCATGTAAGTAGCAAAAGCCACTTTTTGGATCTCAGTGCAAGGAAGAAAGGAGAAAACCTTCTCCATAGCCCTGATACATTCTTCTACTTTATTCGGATCAAATGCTCCTTGAAATGGTGGAGGGTTTGCTTTTCTAAACTCAGCAAATTTCTGGTATTCTATATCACTTCTGCTCCTCTAGGATTCCCAACTGGATTTCCTTTGGCATGTCAATCCAACCTTTCCATCATCCTGTTGGCTACTGCAACTTGTTCTCTCATGGCAGCTGCCATCTCACAGAAAGTGTCCATCATGCCCGCTTCATTTTTGGTACTGTTCTTAGTATGCCGATTTGAAGTCATTGGTTCCTGTCACACCAAACAAGAATTATTGAGTTGATCAGGCTCAATACCAAGCTAAGTATGGCAACAACCCACAACATTCCCAACCAGCAGTCATACACATATATAGAGTTATAATGCATGACAATTACTAAGGAAGCATAGCCAGTTCATTCCCCAAGGTCCTATAAGGATGAACTACTTTGATACCATAATGTAACATCCTCCCAAGATGGCGAAAGTTATTACTTCTAAATTAGCGGACCTTTCTTAAATAACTATCACAAAATCGATGGGTTCGTGTATTAACTAGCATAATTCGATTAAAATATATAACAAAGATACAAGTCAATTACATAAGGAAGCTCTACTATGAGTTTAAATACATATGCAATCTCTATTACATTCACCTACACATATACCTACAACTATATACCATATAAGAAAAGCATCAACTACTAAACTACTGCAATCCCAAGTTTCTTGCACGTAGCAGCCGCATTGTTCTCTAAATCAACCTGGAGACGACACGGGAACACACAAAATAGGGATGAGAATCATACAATTCTCAGTAGGGCAACTCCCCTAATACACAATCATAATGTCATTGTCATCGCCCCAGCCACTTCAGTTTATACAAAAAAAGTGATCAAGCATTACATAATAATGGTTCATTTTTAAAGTTCTAAAATCATATTTCCAAAGTGGGTTGTTTTTAAGAATCAATCATTTTGTACACATTATCACGAGCTCATAATCATATAAATAATGTCAATCAAAGTGATTTGATATGATACAAATATATATATACCCAAAGTAGGGGAATTATCTTTAATTGCCCTTGATAAATCGAAGAGGATCTCATCTATCTTTGTTTTCCCCTCACCAAGTCGAAAAAATCTCATCTCTCTCTCTCTATTTTCCTTTGACAAGTCGAAAGGATTTCATCTCTCTCTATTTGCCCGAGACAAGTGGAAAAGTCTTATGTTTCTTTATTTACCCTTGACAAGTCAAAGAGGATCTCTTATCTCTTATTTGCCCTTAACAAGTCATAGAGGATCTCATGTTTCATATTTGCCCTTGACAAGTCAAAGAGGATCTTATATTTCATATGACTACAGAATTTAATTCAATATATCATTCACTTTCTTTTCCAATGCATGTATAAAACACATCTAGGCATTCATTCACATTGTGATTTCAATCATGCCTCATAAACCAATATTTACTTCCTCTAGTATGCATGTATACATCACAAGTCACATGGCCAAATATTTAATATCAAGTATTCATGTCATACTAGAACCAAACTATCATTACATTATCAATTCAAATCTTTGGTTCATTTCTAGCAATTGGGCAAATTTCACACCATTATAGCACAAATTTATTTGCACATCAAATAATCAATTCAGAGGCTAAAAAAGTATCCAAGACATTTCAATATATCCCCAAGGTGCTGTGAAAATTTCAGAGCAAAAAGAGTTCTCTGACTATGTTAACAAAATTAGATAAATTTTGTGGTCAGAAACCACTTAACCTCAGCTTAGGAACCAAAATTCATAATTTTTAACCCTAGCAATTGAACCCAGAAAATTCAAAACAAAAATCCTGGTAAAATAGAAACATGTCTTTAATACTGTGTAAAAATTTCAAGTGATAATTCCATCATTTGTTATAGTAAAAAAATTAGCCAAATTTACAGCTTCTATTCCAACACTTCAGGCAACATATACTTAATTTCGGTTTTTGATTTTTTTAAAGCAGTTTGACTCAAAATCAGAACCCAAGAAAATTTGTGGAACTACCCCAAGATGTTAGCTCTAACATATATTTTTTCTGAATCACAAAAATGCCCACAACAAGCCCAGAAAATTCGTGATCACACACTGACTGTACAAAAATCGAAAATCCAGTAACTTGGTTCAAAATCTCTTTCCACAAAAATGGTTTTTCACAACATCAAACCACTCCATCAAAATTAATACATCACTATCAATATATTATCAACCAATGCAGCTCAAAAATGTTCAGTTATATCAGTAAAAGATATCACAAAAATAGAGTTGACTTAAAAGGGATTTAGAATGCCCTACTTTGAAAGCTTTAAAGCTTTATAACTCCAAAGGTTGTTCCAATTGATTTCCTTGCACTTCAAGGCTACCAATTCAAGCCCAAAGACTCCCTTAGGCAGTGAAGAATGATCTCTCAAGGTAGAAAACTATGATGGATTCAAATTCTAATTGGTTAGTTTTGTAGGTATTGAGGTGTAGAATAATTTTTGTGAAGGAAACTTTGGATTTTGGTAACTCTAAGCTAACATATATGGAGTTGAAACCGAGTTGAAGCTCTTGGCTATGGAGGAAGGTGAGATGCTACTCTTCTCCTTATTTGGCTAAGAAAAAGGCTTTTTAAAGAAGCCAAGTGTTGAACTTATCACATATTTAATGAATGAACCGAATAATACACCCGAATGAGAAGGATCCTGAGATTATATATGTATGGGACTATATAGTTGAGGAGGGCTTATATGAATTGATTTGTACTATCTATACCAATAAGATGCATCTTCTTTTCGGTAGCCCATCACGAAAGAACTCCATAGTTAAGCGTGCTTGACTTGGAGCAATTTTGGGATGGGTGACCTCCTGGGAAGTTTTCCCAAGAAGCGTGTGAGTAAGGACAAAGCACGCTAAAAAGACCCGTGTTGGTTTATGGGGACAGCCGTCAATCTATAAAGCAGTAGGGGGTGTTACACCTTTGGTACCACAGCCTCCCTCTTCCATTCATATTTCTCCAATGGAAGAAGAAGAGAACAGAACATCTAAAGGCGCAGCACCTTCTATTCTAGAAGTTGATACTTCTGCCTTGGTTCAGAATATTCCTATCTCCTCTTCTCCAGTGCAAGATGATTCTACTCCTTCCTCAGCTCAGATGATAGTTGCTATTGTTTCTGAACCTATCCCTATTTCTATTGCCTCTTCTTCTAACACTGCCATATCTGGAAATGCTCATGGACAACCTTTTTCACCTTTATCTGCCGAACAAAATGAGTCTAGGGCGGACTTACCAAGATTAGGGGACATTGTACCCATAGACATTCTAGAGCCATCTCCCAAAGTTGCCTCTGCACCTATTAATTTGCCACCTCCATCCTCAAGTGCATCTTTAGCAAGCTATCAGTTCATCCTATGAAATCTAAGAGAGATTTCCTCCAGACAGGATAGATTTGAGGCAACCTTTTCAGTACATGGTGCTCAGCTCAGATAGATGGAAGATCTACAACTTCAGATTTTGGGTTTATGTAGCACACGTTTCTTAGTATACCTTCTTTTTTATGATGCCAAAAAGGGGGGAAATGTAGATTGAAGAAAATTTGTACCGATGGGATTCAAGGGGAGCTATCCTGTGATATGAGGGTTATGCTAAGTAACTCGGGGGGAGAAAATGCTGAAAGGGAGCCTAGAGTATTCCTTTTGTTTTAACAATTTTTTCTCTTTTTATTTTATGTTATCTTTTGTATATCTCTCAACATTTGTTCTATTTATATAAATCATTTCTTTCTTATTTTATCATGATCTCTTTTATGCCTTATGTTATCCTTAGCTCATGTGTTTGATGCATACATATTTTTCATGGTTCATGCTTTGTTTTTTATCTTAAGCTCTGAATCATATCAATGCTCTTTCTAAGCTTAGCTAATCATATATATCTCTATCAGATGTTTGCTTCTTATCTTGAATGCGTATGCTTTGACATGTTTATTCATATACACTCGATATTAGCTCACATGTGTTCTGTGATTAGCTATGGCCAAGTATTTTTAGTAGCACAAGCTGATTGTTGCTCTTATACTAGTTTTATATGCTGAGTCTCGATATACAGGATGAGCTTAATCATTTTCTTTATCCTTTACTCATGTAGAGATGTTTTTCTAAGTATTATGTATAACTTTATTAAAGTATGGTTGTAAATAGTTTCTTACTTGTCTTCAGAAACTTGCATTTACACGAGTTGAAAAGACAAAGATCAGTTAACAAGCTTCAGAAATCTCTCAAAGAATAATGTGTTAATATGTGTTATATTTTTACAAAACCTATTTTTTTAAAGGATCTTATATCCTCTGGTTTGAAAATATCTTTTTATGATCTGATTCTTATGGGAAAGTTTCATAGCTCAATACAAAAGCTCTTTCTTGCTAATTTAGAGATTGATCCCTATTGAACTTCAGAAACCCTGCATAGCAATATGTCGATCTTATCCTTTTTACAGTTTTTCTGGGCATCAGAAACTACATAAGTATCAGTTCATTTTTCAAAATTACGAATGCTCTATTTTGTTTATCATATCTTTGAGAATTCTTTCCAAAATTTCTTTTGGATTAAGACGTGCTGAAAATGGATCTAGTTAAGATAATATATTACATGTGTCACTTGTTAAATTTCAAGTATGAGGATCTTCAGAAAGTTCTTTCGTTTGACAAATGATCAAGCTAATTGTTTATCTATAACTTAAATATCTTTCTCTTTAACATTTGCGCCAATAATGTTCAGAAAGTACGTTAAGCCTACTTTTTGTTTCAAACGAAACAACAGTAGCTATGATTAAATGTCAATTAAGACCAAAAAAATGATTTTATATGATCCATATCATGCTTTAAGAAAAAGAACTTCCTGAAAATCTCTCTTAATGATAAATTGAAAGAATATGATATGTCATGTTTATATTTCCATAATATTTCATGATTTTCTTCAAATTGGTTTGTTATCATCAAAAAGGGGGAGATTGTTAGCTCTAGAACCCTTTGCGCTTATTTCTTTTGAATAACAACAAAGCCAATTTAAAGAAAATGTTTTGAACAATGACTGATATCTCTATTGAGTTTCTTGTAAGATTATAATAGGTTTCTATCATTTAACAAGAGCAAGGCTTACTCAAATGAGAATATATTTCATTATACATGTGTAAACATGCTTATCTCAAGTTATGAAATTTGATTTAAAATAGAAGTGAAATTTTATCCTTATTCAAGCATTAAATAGCTAGCGATAAGATGAGGATTTCAAGACTGCTAGAAACTAAGACCTGAGACTTCAGAAAGTAGCATAGGACATTAGAAAGTACACCCAAGATGAAGAAATCAACTCATGTCCAAGAGCAACATGTTACTTAATCTTCAATCATCACATTCGCAAAGAAATCATCAGCAAAGAAGATTGGATTGAAGATTAGAAAGTGAATAACTCTTCAAAAAATTGATTGCATTCATCAAAAAGCTCACATGTGAGTGGAGCACAGAATGCTACAAGAAAAGGAGGAAAATTTGAAATTTGAATTTCAAAATGCTCAAGTCAAACCCAGTCTCAAACTATTATGTCATCTTGTCTGCCTAATTGATCAACCACCCAGGCTTCACGAAAGAAGAGTTTAGACAACATGTTCAGAAAGTAAAAAAGTAGTTTCTAAAGGAAGATAAAAAAACTCAACATTACAACAATTTCTACAATCGATGTAACAGATCTGTCAACCTCTCTTCTAGGTATTTTTTTCAAGACACAACTAATGATCAATACGCGTCACTTAAGGAACTAATCACTGGCAATGGTCACAAAGGAAGACCACTATATATAGAGATGATATGCTCAAAAGCAAAAGAGAGATTTTCATTTTTCAAGAGAGGAAATTCTATAAAAATCTCTTCCCAATTCCTAAAATATTCAGTATTTATCATGTAATCAGTTTTATCCTTTAAATGTAAGAAAATCTTCCTTCTACATTCTTAATTAGACTTATGCTCTTCCTAGGGAAGAAGTGATAGAGGAAATCATTCAAGTTTTCCTAGAAACTCTTCATGTATATGTTAAGGAAACTTGAGTGTAGGTTAGTTTGAGTGGCAACCCAAACACTTAACCATTCTACCCTCGATTCGATGGTGATTGCTGTAAAATAGCTTGGAGAGGCTACTGTAAAACTACTTGCAACGTGACAATAGAGGCTGCTACTGCTCACAGTTTAGGCTTGAAGAGGCAAGTGTCAAAACTACTTTCAATGTACCAGTAGAGGTTACTACAGGTCATAGTTTGGGTTTGGAAAGACCAGTGTCAAGACTACTTTCAAACGTGATAGTAGAGGTTGCTACTAGTCACGATTTGGGCTTGGAGAGACTAATGTCAAGACTACTTTTAACATAGAGATTGCTACTGATCATAGGTTAGCTTAGAGGGCTAGTATAATACTACTCATATTAGCATGGAGAGGCTAGTAAAAGAATACTCCACTTGTGACAGTTTCTGAGTTGGTCTGCTAGTACAAATGAGAGTTTGCAAAGGTTAATATAAAGACTATTCAGTTTACATTCTCAAGTTGAGAAAGTTGTTTTGAATGGAACCTTAAATATTGTTGAGTACTGAATGCAGACAGTTTAGCCAAACCAGTATAAAATCTTTTATGTTCATTTCTATTTCTTTGATTTTCTTTATTTTTCTCTGTTGCACCTTTTATTTATTCGTACACTGATGGGCTAAGAAACCAGCTCCAACCTAGATTCAGCTACTATTCTAGGAAAGACAACAACAATTGAGGTTGAAGTGGCTTCCCAAGATGACAGTGATGAATTCATGACTGTCAATCAAATGTTGGAATCAATGACAAAGTCCATGGAGTCAGAATCATAGCTAGAAGAAGAACGATTGGATGAATTTAATTTCTTCTTGAATGAGCTTTTCTCCAATCTGGAACTAATCGTTGAAGAACTATTTATTGAGCCAATCATTGAGGAGCCCGTTGAGGAAACAACTGAACTAGAAAATGCTATCATTCTAATCGTGCCTCAACCTCTTCCTTCCATTCATGTTTCTGCTCCTGCCACCACTGCTACTCATATTGTATCCTCTCCATTATCTAATGCTCCACATGTTGTTGTTGAGACTAAATTGTCAAAGTCTGGGGAAACCATACCACTAGACATACTAGAGCCAACACCCAGGGTTGTCCAGCAACCATCCACCTACTACACCAACCTTTAATCGAGACTACAACAAGTTCTCAACAGATCCAGCTTCGTATGAGAGATCAGAGGGACATTGCGTCCATATTGGAATGGGTTGAAGCCACCAACATTGAGTAAGGTGCCCAACTCCGATGTCATGAAGAATTACTGGTTCGAATTCTTTAGAATATTCAGGAGATCCTTCATGAAGTTAGGCGCCAAGGTTGATGATGATGCTCCTGATTTCCATCGCATCTCCTTTTTGCTGATGTCAAAAAGGGAAGAACAAAAAAGAAGAAAATCTTATGCTGAGAGAATCAGAGGGAGCATATTGAAGGGGAGCCAAACTCAAAGAAATTTGTTTTTGTTGCATTGGTATATTTTCTTTATTTCTATGAACATTTGATTTATATTTAGCATATTTTTTTTATGAACATCTTATCTTGCATTTTGCTTTGTTGCATTTATTTTTATTAATAGCTTTGGTCTTTTTAATTTATGCTCTGGTGCATTTTCTTTCTATTGCTCTGATATATTTGTTTTCAACACATTTGCTATGTTTCCTGTTTTTTCTCAAATAAGATCTCACGGTATATATTTATATATAGCACTCTATTAGATATATTTGGATTAGCTATCAAAAATACTAATGTTGATGTATACGTGCTCATATTATTAGCTCGATCCAATACATAGCTACATCAGCTTTCTATTTGTGCTTTAATGCCTATGTACATCAGTTTCTATCTATGTGATTAGCTCTAGAGCATATTGTGTCATATGTTTTGATATATATATATATATATATATATATATATATATATATATATATATATCATTGTGTGCGCTGACATATAAGCCATGTTATAAGATTGTAAAGGTTTTCCTTTGTCTTCACAAGCTTGAAAAATGATGCTCTGATGTAATTAGGATCAATTCTTGTTGAGTTTCAGAAACCTTGTATCACATTCATGATAATATTTGAAATAAGATTTCTATGAGCTTCCGAAACGTCACTTGTGTACAAAGTTTGTTTTTGCAAGTTTTCATACACACAAATTGCATCAAGTTTCAAAAATAAGTTTGGATAAACATGTGTTGAATACAAAATCAAATCAAGAGTAAATATCACAAATATTACTCGCTTTATTCAAACACCTTTTATTTTTCAAAAAACTCCTAATAATTGAAAATCAAGCTGTATTTTTTTAGAAAATTTAAATGATCATATTCTTTTTTCTCTCTTTTTTTGATACCTCTCAAAAAGTACTCTAGGTAACTTTAGAACTTTAAGAGAAACAAAAATAGCTCTGATTTAAGTTACTTAAGGCAATTAAACATTTTTATCATGCCTTAAGAAAAAGACTCTGAAAATTATAGATGTATTGAAAGAAATTGGTTTTATCTTGCTCCATATCATGTTATATTTCTTTCATAATCTCTTCAAAAGATTTTCTTCTATTGGTTTGTCATCATAAAAAAGTGAGAGATTGTTAGCTCTAGAACCTTTCAGAAAGTGTTAATGCAAAATGTTCTAAGTGATAACACAACCAATTTAAAGAAAATATTTTGAAGAACAACTAATATTTTCCTTGAGTTTTCTTGAAATTGCAAGCAAGTTATTCTGTTTGCATAACATGTTTTTTGAAGTAAAAAATAATTCCACTTTACATGTAAAAACATGATTTATCTCATTTAAAGAGATGGGAACTCAATAATTAAATGTATACATGCTTAATGGATTGAAGAAATTCAATATATACAAGAAACCAAGGAACGTATCTTCAGAAAGTAAGACACGACTTCAGAAAGTACACTTCAAATGAAAGAATTCAAATTAGCTCTAAAGCAAATGTGTTCTACAACCTCCAATCATCATGGTCATTATCATCTCATCATCTACAAGCTCTGATTAAAGACTAGAAGATCATACATATATATATATATATATATATCTCATGGAACTAATACTGCACTTCAGAAAATTCACTTCACAGTAAAACAATGTACTCTACAAGAAAATGAGGGAAATTTGAATTTCAAATTTAAAGTCAAATTTAGTTAAAGATTGGCACGTCATTTCTTCTGCCAACTTGATCAACCATTTCAGCTTCTAGAAAGAAAAATTCAAAAACCTTATTTAGAAAGTAAAAAGTAGTTTTTGAAGGTAACATCAAAAATCTCTATTTCACAATGGCTTCTGTAATAGCTCTGGCGGACAACAAGCTACTCCTTTAGACTGCTTTTCCAAGAGCCAAATAGATAATCAACACGTGTCACTTGGACAACTGATCAAGGGCAATGGTAAAAAATGAAGACCATCTATAAATAAAGGTGTTGTGGCTACAAAGAAGCACATCTTGATGCTACCTAAGAGCTGAAACACTGTGAAAATTTCTCCTTTTCTATTGTAAGGCTCATTATATCTTGTCATCAGTTTCATTGCCTGTAAAAATCTTCTTTATACACTCTTAATAGATCATACGTTCTTCTAAGGAAGAATCTTAGAAGAAGTCACTAAAGTTTTTCCCAGATATGTTATTCTAAATCTTACAAAAACTTGAGAGTAGGTTAGTTTGAGTGGCAAACTGATAAGGGGCATTTATGTCACTTATCTTGCTACCAAACCGTAGCATTTTACATGAGTTTTGTTAAGTTTTGGTATGATTAATTAGGATTTTGAGTTATTCCTCATTGTGTGATTTTGGTAGAATTGATGGCTTTTGCATTGATTTTGTGATAATTTATGATTACACTCTATTGTGTTTGAGTTGTCTCTTTGAGTATGGTTTTGTACACAAGAGCTTTGGATCAAGTATAAAATGTAAGAACAAGGCTGGAAACTCTCTGGAAGAGCTTGGAGAAAAAAGGGATAAAAGTCATAGAAGCTTGCTCTTGGGTGAGCACTACAGCGCTCGGCATAGTGACTTCCAGGATTAATTGGAGCAATGCTCTCGAGACTGCAGTTCACTTATCTGTTTTTGAACCCCACTTTTGGCTATTTTAGACAGCAGTATATAAAGGATTGACACATATTTACCCTAGTTTTTGTTTGAGTTTTTGACTTACTTTTAGATCTATACTTCTGATTGCTATTATTCTCTTTCTACATCTCTCTTCTCTTTCTCTATTCTTCTTTCTCTTAAGGATTCCATCAGTGAAGGTGTTTTGTCGTAAAGATTGTGGCAAGGATTATGGCTATTATTTTTAGGTTCTTTTTTTATCTTCATTGTTGTAATTCTCGAAAGATGGAGGAGTAAATTTCTTTACTAGTGTAAGGGTTTCCACATGGATTGAGATAATGTTTGAGATTGCTTTTAATATTAAATGCATTAGTTTTCTTAATGTTCTACAATTTCTATTCCTATAATTATTATTATGATTGCTACAAAATTTATTGGGATAACTAAATTGGTGATTATTGTTTAGGGAAACGCTTTGGGCATAAATTGATAGATCTATTGGTTTGTGGTTGAGGGAGAATATTAGAATTAACTTTCTGATTGGCAGTTAAGCTATAATAATTGGTTCATTAAATTAATATAATTTCTAAATAAATTGAGATCTCATTTATTAGTTACTTGCATTAATCAAATTCTAAAGGTCGATCAATCAATCACTAGTAGAATTACTAGTAATTTATTACTAATAGCCACCAATGGGTTTAATATTTGGTCAATGATAATTAATTTTCAATCCTAGAAATACCTTGCACTAGTGTTTTCCTCACTGTTGCTATTGTCTTTTAATTTCCATTGCTATAATTTCATTTTCAAAACCCCCAAATTTCGCAATTAAGTATTGAAACCTCATTGAGAGACGAGCTAGGTTGTGCCCTTTACTACATTTTTTGCGCAACTTGGCATTAAATTAATTTTCTAATTTGAGGAGGTAGGCAACAGGCTTCATTCACAAACCCAAACACAAACTTTTGTATCCTCGATTTAGTAGTGATCGATGTGGGTTAGCTTGGAGAGGCTATTCAAAGACTACTTGTAATGCCATAGTAAAGTTAGCTATTGGTCACAGTTTTACCTTTGGGAGGTTGGTCAAAGACTACTCAAGGTCAAAGACTACTCAGGTTGTGACAGTAGAGTGTACTCACTGGTCACTAGTTCAGTTTGGAGAAGCTGGTCAAAGACTACTTAGTTTGTAGTAGTAGAGATTGCTACCGGTTACAAGCAAAAGCTTGGGAAGACTACTGCAAAGGCTATCTAACTTTTTCTGTTTGAGAAAGTTTTTTAGTGGAACTCAACTGTTGTTGAGAATTAGATGTAGGTAGGTTTGACTGAATCAATATAATTAAAAACCTCTGTGCAGTATCTCTTTCTCCTTTAACTCCTTTATATTGCTGCATTACTTTTATTATTTTGTGTTTTTCTTTTAAATATATTATACACGTTGCAATCATATTTGCTATTGTTCAAAAATTACTTTATGAAATAATTGACGTTGAAGAAGTTCAAGCAGTTAAAGCATGATTCAACCTCATTTCTCATGCTATTTTCAACCTACAATATTATCTATATGTCCTTAATTACCTTAATTAGAATTAACTAGGAACAAAATGGTAATTTCACTTCATATTTCACCAAAACTCATTCAATCATGATATATCCCCATAAATTAACATATCCAACTATCGTGTGATGATCGGGTCTGATCGTCACTTAATCTCGTATTAAATCACCTCAGGGGCATTTTGGTGATTTCTCGCACTGGAAAATTGGGAATTGTAATTTCACAGCAGTCATTATCCAAAAGCACACACAACCCCATTAAATATTGAAGTAACCCCTTGAGGATGACAGGGGCCGACCATCCTTCATTCTCTTGCAAAAATGATTTTAGGAGCATTTTGATTATTTTACACAAAGGTAAAAATCGGGGCGTTACACATTTGAAGTAAAGAACAGAGGCGGTGTTTGCGAGCCCTTGAACGGAGAGGACATAGTAGGTGTTGGGCATAGTGAGAGAGGGAGTTGGCAAGTGTGAGACCATAGTTTATGCAAAGTGGGAGTTGAGGGATGGAGGGAGAGGGAACCAGTCTTGTTGTCCAATTTCTATTGTCTTTTTCCACCACATAACAGTTGGTGGAGCTGTAGGTGTGTGGCTATGTGGTATGCGCATAACATTATTGCATTATCTGTAAACAACTGCTGTTCTCATTCCAACTTGCTAGAGAAGGAAGAGAGAGAACCATTTTTAATATTTAATTGACTAACTAATCAATGTTCTTTTGACATAATGATATTAAGATAGATATTATTTATTAATTTTTTGCTAACAAGTACTCCCTCCTTTTCACTCTTTGTCTATTTTTTTTAGTTTCTTTGTTGCAAAATATCCGTCAATTTCTCATGTCAAGAAGCATTAAGTTTTTTAATTTCCTATACTATCCCTAATATAATTAATTGTGTTTATTTTTCAATAATATTATGATCATATTAATTTATATTTTGATCGGAATGATATGACACCCATATATCTTTTTACTATTAGCAAGATATATTTAGTATCTTCTTAATCTATATGCTTTTTTGTTTTTGGGCATATGAGGTGAAAAGGAAGGAATATGTTAAAAGAACTCTTTAAGAAGTTAAAATTAGATAATAACTTTTAAAGTTTTTAATTCGTTAAATGTATTGAAAACGAAAAATTTGACTCTGATATAAAGATCTTGCATTCTAAGATCCTTAAACAATGTTTATCTTTTATATTTGGAAGATTGATTGGATCACATAATCTAGAAGTAGAAATTTGTTTTGATATCGACAAAAATCCTAGATTAATCTTAGCCGCCCATTACTTTTTTGCTGCCGAATTGTATTTTTCTTTGCATTTAATGCCTATAAACTGTTGCTAAATTGCCTGTGAGACAATCGAAGAACAACAAGAAGTAGAACCAAATAAAGCAAGGCTGAGAATACTTTGAATAGAGAGCGTACTCGAGGTGTGGTGAAGAGAGGACCTACCCACTTGCCACCTTTCAACATTTATCACCCAACTGTTCCTCAATCTATCTATCCCTTTTAATTCTCTTCAGTGCATGTGCACCGCCCCTACATGATTGTTGTCCTGTGGGTTTTGTTTCCATCGCTTTAGCTGATCTCTCGAGTGTTGAGGCTGCGGACTTGTTAGTGCTTCAATTCCAACCACCACGCATCCGTTATTCCCATGATGATAAGATTTATTATTCCTTTACCCAAGAGACTTGTAGATTCTTGAGATATGGATCTTTGCATCTAGACAGATCCTCATCTTTTATTTAGCTTTTTTGGCTGCTCTGTTTTGCCAACACAGTTTTCCAGGTGTCAGAAAACCTCATATCGGATCTTGGAGCCCCCACCTTCACTAGCTGCCAGTGCCTGGGTTCAATTCCCTCGTAGGACCCATTTCTAAACGGATCCACTCTCATTGAATGACAGCTGTTTACCTTGTCTGTACGGTCGCGCTACCCTTTATTGTGGGATTTGGATTTGGAAACCAAGCACTTTCAAACAGTTATTGATCTTTTCTTTGTGGCTAATATACTTTAAACGCTGATTCAAGCCCACCAAGTCAAGGCAATTTCCCACCCTAGTTAGTTGGTGTGGTTGTCTACCTTAATCTGTTCAAACTTTTATATATGATTGGAAGGATAAAAATAAAAGGAGATATGAGGAATGGTAATACTAAAATTAAGTTATTATTATTTAAAAATAATTTTAAAAGAGGAAATAATATAATTAATAAAAAATAATATATTTTTTCCTTATTACTCACTCCAAATTTATGAATCAAATAGAAAATAAAAGTTTTATTAAATAAAGAGAAATGACATAATTTCTCTCCCTTTATCCTACCATTTTCCTCGGTTGGGCTTTTGGTGGGCTTTATTTGAACCAATACAAAAACTCTTCTCTAAAAGGTGTTGAAAGATTCCAAATATGCTTCAGCTTGCGTTAAATTAAATAGTGAGGTTGCCACTCATGCGTTTTCATCTTATAAGCCATTGCTTTTCAACAATTGTCTTCTCCACTGACTCTACTCCAGCACCTCTCTCTCTCTTATCAGTTATCATGTATGCCAAACTCAAATTTGACCCGTAAATAGAATATTTTCATCTGCCATATTCTAATGCTAATTTACTTCATCACTTGCATCTCCTTCTTACTGTTTTTAAAGTCTCTCCTTCTCAAACAACTCCCATCATGGACAACTGAGACGAGGTTGCTCTCCCTTTTGTTCTGTCAAGAGTTGTCTGCGAAACCAATCTCCGAGCTGTTCGGGAACAATCATCATCGCCATTGGCTTGGTTTTCTAATTTCTCAAATCCCTGCAAGAATGTGTCGGGTGAGGTGGGCTCTGACTTCAAGGGTGGAGAATGTTGAGGAGAGCCAGGAGGAGAACTCGTTGTCAGTGCTTGACTTGCCTGAGCTGGCCTTGGAATGCATTCTTGAAAAGCTTCCTCCTTCTTCACTGTGTCAAATGGGTGGCGTGTGCCGTTCCTTGAGGGAGAGGTGCGCGAGTGATCACCTTTGGCGGAGGCACATGAAGCAGAAATGGGGGAGAGTTACTGGTCCAGCTGCTGACAGGGAGTGGAAATGGCATATTGCTTCAAAAGGGAATGTTGGGGTTCTTAACCACGCCAAGCAAAGGGGCTTGATGATGAGGCTTTTGTCACTTCGTTGGCCGTTTTCGTGGATGAGATCGAAGGTTGGTGCAAATAGTAATAATAGCAGCAAGCAGAGGAGCACTTTGCCTCTCGATTCGGTCATGAACTGCTATCTTGCTCTTGAGAGTGGCAACTTCTGGTTCCCTGCTCAGGTCTATAACCGTGAGGTATCACCGAACCCCTTGGTTTTTTTTTTTAAAAAAAATAAATTTGAAATCTTACATATAAAAAGTTTCTTGGATTGGATTAAATTAATTCTGAAGATTTTGTTTACTCACAAGTTACATTTTCTTTTCTGTTGGTTGTGTAGAATGGTTATGTTGGATTCATGTTATCTTGCTATGATGCTGAGCTTAGCTATGATTCAGGAACCGATACCTTCCAAGCCAGGTAATTGGACTTAATTCTAGGTGCTCACACACGTACTTTGCCGATTCATAGAGTCTGTCTGTCTCTGTCTGTATGTTTAGATTAATTTAATTGTGGGTTTGATTAAGATGGTTGTGTTTGGTCGGTGGTAAAACATAGGAGGAAAAATTTTTTGTTTAAAATTACACAAGAAGGCCATGTATGAAAAATTTCCTTCGATCTTTATCCTCCAACCAAACATACCCGAAATGTTAGATAAGGTGGCCAAATTGTTTATTAGTGTGTATTACAGGTATCCTCCGCATGGAAGAAGGGCAGATGCAAGGGAGTGTGGCATCCCGTGGGAAAGGCTAAGAGCACCACCTGTTGATAGTTCTCCGCACGATCTTCACATCTCTGACTGTTTAAATGATTTGCATCCGGGTGACCACATAGAGATTCAGTGGAGGAGGAACAGAGAGTTTCCTTATGGTTTGTTCCTGTCTCCAACATGTGTTCCACTTTTATTCTTCCTTTGGCTGGTAAAACGATGGGAATCCTCAATAGAGCCATTTTAACGAACTTAAAAATGTATGAATGGCTATATCTCTTGAAAGTTTATAAAAGTAGCACTTGGATCTAAATTGAGTCTTTTGGTATAAAATGATCACCCTTTCAGTCTTGATTATGCACAGTATTTCCATTTCAATATATTTATACCCCTGTGATAAGATTTTGAGAGTTGAAAATCCATTTTTTATATTAATATTTTTCTAACCTTAATCTTGTATACTCTGATTATCAAAGAGGGGAATTGTAGACTTATAATTAGTAGTAAATGATTGCACTTATTTGAACCTAAAAAAATTAGTTGCGTGACGAGATGCATCTTTATGGCAGGTTGGTGGTATGGTGTTGTAGGGCACTTGGAGTCATGCGTTGGGAATGATAATTACTGCCGCTGTCATATTAGTGGTGAGTTAATTTCATTTTCCTTTTGGTTGATTGTTATTATTATCCATTAACCTTTCTTGGTTATACTTTCTATGATTCATTTAATCCATGTTCTTTTCCTCTCTTCGAATAGAATTATATTCTGGGTAAGATTTTCTAGTAGACCAGCTGTAAAAGGTTTTGACTTAAGTATTTGCTGAAACAATGATTGTAGGATTCAGATGAATTTTCTTTTCGTAGATATGAGTGCATATAGAGGGTGAGTCTCGGCACAACGATAAAGTTGCTGCCTTGTGACCTCCAGGTCACAAGTTCAAATTTTGGAAATAACTTCTCTGAAAGCAGGGTTAAAGTTGCTTACATCTACCTTCCCCAAACCACACCAAGTAGGAGCCTTGTGCATTAGGCCTCTTATTTTTAGATATGGGTGCATATAAAGAAGAAGAAACGATGGCAAAAGAAAGATAATGTTTAGTAATTTTGAAGACAGAGAGAGTGATAGTGAAGGTTAAAGTTTGCTGTTTTATCAATTTAATATTTTTAGTTTTGTAATCATCCACTATTACATTTTATATTCAGAGATTATAAAGTCATTAAGATTGGTATAGTGGTGAGGGGTTTGGGTAGTATGCATGAGGTCCTAGGTTTAGATCTCATTACAATTAATATAATTTCCAAAGTAGCTAACAAAAAATATATATATTTAGAGGTTATCAGCTAAACATAAATGACATAAAATGTAAAGCTTCCTTTGACAGACCAGGACAGGCCACAAGTATAGCTAGGACCCTTCTCTAGTTCTAATATATATCCAAACGTGGACCACCTGCTATAGTATTTGGTTGGTCACAAGACAATGAAGACATTTCAGGGTCAGGATGTCATCGTTTCCACCAACAAATTGATAAGCTGTGTCACAGTGGCCACATTTATTGCCAACTATGCTAAAGAACTTATTTTCTTTTATAGGATCTATTCACTTCTAGTAGGAATCGTTTTGCTATATGGGACTAACATGGTTATTTTAAGCTTTCAGGCTCTTCCCATTTTTCTAATCTTGGTAATTATGACCAGAATAAAACACAACCTTCTTCTATAGTAGCAATTAATTGTATCTTATCATTGGTGACTCCAAGGATATTTATTTGAGGTGTCAAACATTTTGGATGATAGTGAAATGAAACGAATGAAATTGAATAATAATGAAAAGTAGTTTGATACTGTTGCCACTTGACTTGGCATGGGGGCACACTTATTTTAAAATTGTGTGTCTGTTAACAAAATCTAGTGTATGTAAAATATTGGGTGGGAATTTTGCTTGCTGTGAATTTTGGGTAATGAAATTTGACAAACTTCTGCTCAGTTTAATAAAATGTTAGTTCTTTAGTTCACATGTTGTCAATATGTTATTCTTAGTTGTGAATTTAAAATTTATAAATGCTGCCAACATGAAAACTGGTAGCACTAAGAAAATGATAGTGAAGGACAGCTCAGTTTGCACAGCTGAAAGATTCATGGCATCGGCCATGCCTTGTTATATTTATGTTCAAAATCCCAGAGAAGGGTTTCTTAGGATTTAAAAATATATAGTTTATTTTATGCTTGATGTGTTGGTTGCAGACACAGTGGTGCTAGAATTCAATCAGTACACTCCTGGTTCGAGATGGAGACAGACAACCATCAGTAGGAAAGACCATAGGGAGGAGGGAAATGAGGCTGGTGGCTTTTATGGGGGAATCAGAAAGGTTGAAAGTGAGGCTGAGGTTTCCAGTTGGAGACGTCTCTGGCCATCTGAAGTCTTGGATTCGTAGTAGGCATCGGATCTGATGAAATTCTTGGCTTGACCATGATTCAAGATAGAAGCTTCAATTCATCAACTGGAGCATTGACAAGTTATGCATTATGCGAGGGGATATACGGCTTGAAGCGGGCTTCAGACATCGAGGCCAATCTTTGTTTATCCATTTTTTTCCCCCTTCTCATTGGAAAATCTTTGCGTATTCATGTGGCTTTAATCAATGTAAATTACTCCTTGGCAGACAACCGGTGTAGAATATTCATTCTCCACTATATATAGAATACAGCTGATAGTCTCAACTCTCATTTTAGTAGCTTTGTGTAAATTTTCACAGATCAAATACCAAGGATTTCAAGGATTTGGAACACCACTGCATAGAATAAAATTAACATGGTAACTCACACATACCCTAGAACTCATATTTACCATTATGTCGAAGGGTACACATGTGTAAATGTAAGGTGCAAGAGAATTCATTCCTTATCTCTTTTACAGAGGGAGGCTATATTGATGGAGCTGTAAGCCAAGCCATCAAGAGATTTCAAGATGAAAATGGGGATCCTGCCTACATAATATGAAATATATGTAGTAATATGGTCTTGTCCATCAAAAGCCTAGGTTATATTGGGTTTTTATATCATAACTCAGTACACTTATTGTTAGGCCTAAACTTAATAATAACTCATGGTGACTTTCAAAACTCACAGTGGATCACACATTAACTTTATGGACTTGTGGGAAGTGTTAAGCTTATTCATTCAACCCGTTTACAAAATCAAGACATCATCAATCAATAGAAGCCCAAATTACTAGAAAATTCTAATATTCTCCCACTTGGACAATAGTGATTGGTTTTATTTAATTTTACAAAATATTTTGAAAATGATTCTCAGGTTGAATAATTATGGTCACAAACTACAACTTGAAAGCAATTCATCATAAATCAGATCACTCCAGTCAACAAGCAATGGATAAGAATCATAGGCGAATGATAGACTATAAATAGTCTAGTTCCCCCCCGACCACATAACTAATAACCTTACCAACAATGATCAATCAAGTGTACACCGAGGTAGACATACACATTATAACATAATAATAAAGTGAGTGCTCAAAGTGATCCTTCAATGCTATTGTGTATGGATCCTCATTGTATCTTCACAAGAAGACACAATCAATCTCCAAGAGAGAGGTCCTCATCTTTTTCACAAGAGACCAATGTCTTCCCAAGAAAACATCCACATCTCGAGACAAGCAATTAAATCAATAGTAATAAAAACAATAACATGCACATAAGATTATCATCCAGACTACATAAACCTAATGTAATCAATCCATCATCAAAATTACATAAGTTCAATGTAATCAAATGAAAGTAGAAAAAAAAAATAACAACTCCCACTAAGTAAATCAAAAGATCCAACAAGATACATATGCTCAACATGTTTTAAAAACATTATAGGTCTCAATCCCTTAGTTAGGGGGTCAGCAAGCATCTTCTCAGTGCGAATATGCTCAACAAAGATCTGTCCATTCTCAAACATCTCCCTGACAACAAGGAACTTAATCCTAATATGCTTAGTGGCAAAAGTTATTCTGTTATTCCAAGGAACTTAATCCTAATAGGCAGAAGTTGTTCAGTTATTCTTTGTGAAAGAGACAACAGAACTATTATCACAATAAATCATCAAGGGTTTGGCAATGGAGTCCATTAGGCCAAAAGCAGAGATGATGTTTCAAATCCATATAGCATGTGTTGCCGCACCATAGCATGCTACAAACTTAGCCTGCATAGTGGAAGAGACAGTTAGAGTTTGTTTGACACTTTTTCAAGAAACAATTCCTCCATTCAGTATGAAAACATATCCAAAAGTAGATTTCTCGTCATCTAGACAACCAGCAAAGTCTGCATTTGTATATGAAACTATATCCAGTTGATTAACCTTTCTATAGACAAGCATGTAACCCTTTGTCTTCTGCAAATATATCATTACCCTTTTAACAGGAACCTAGTGAGCATGTCCTAGGTTCAACTGAAACATACCCAATACACTCACAACAAAAGAAAAATCAAGTCTAGTGCAAATTGTGCATACATGATGCTGTAGGTAGAAAAGCGCATGAGAAGGGGGGTTGAATCATGCGTTTTTTCTTTCCTTTTTCCTTTTGAAAAACTTAACCAAGATACTATCAAGCTATGAGCTTGAAGTGCAGTGGAAACAGCGTTAAGGACATTAGAAAGTGAATTTTCTAAACTAAGGAAGTTAGATAAAAGCGTAAAAGAAAGCTTTCCAGAAGAAATACAATAAATAAACTAAATGCAGCAATAAAATAAAATATGAAAAAGAAGAGGGATACTATTCAGGAGTTTTTATACTAGTTCGACCAACCTACCTACATCCAGTTCTCAACAATAGTTGAGTTCCACTAAACCTTTTTGAAACATGAGAAAAAACAAGGATAGCCTTTATAATAGCCTTCCCAAGCTCTCACCTATGACCAATAGACAATCTCTACTGCCAAAACCAAATAGTTATTCACCAGTCTCTTCAAACTGAACTGAGTAGTCTTTGACCAGCCTCTCCAAGCTAAACCAAGTAGTTTTTAACTAGCCTCTCCAAGCTAACTCATATCGATCACTACTGGATTGAGGTTACAAAGGTTTGTGTTTGGGTTTGCAACTCAAACTAACCTACACTCAAATTCCTTAAGATATACAGTGAAAGACCTGGGATAACTAGAATGACTTCTTTGTAGTTATTCTTCTTTGGAAGAATATATGAATAATGAAGCAACGTAGAAAGAAGATTTTTACAATAAAAGAAACTGATTACAAGATGTAATGAACTTTACAAGAAGATGAGGAGAATTTTTATAGAGTTTTTGCTCTTTGTGTAGTGTTTGTCTTTTTCTGTTTGAAAAAAAAACATCTCTATTTATAGATGGTCTTCACTTATGACCATTGCCTTTGATTAGTTTTCCAAGTGACATATGTTGATAATCTATTTGTGTCTTAGAAAAGCATTCTAGAAGAGTAGCCTGTCTGTTTGTTAGAGTTGTTGCAGAAGCCGTTGTAAAATTGAGATTTTTGATGTCCTTTTAGAAACTATTTATACTTTCTGAACATGGTTTCTGAACTCTTTCTTCTAGAAGCTGGATCAATTGACCAAGTTTGCAGAAGAGATGACACGACAGTCTATCACTAGGTTTGACTTTTGAAATTTGAATTTCAAATTTCCCTCATTTTCTTATATAGTATACTGTTTCACTGTTAAGTGAGCTTTCTAATATACGGTATCATTTCGTTGATGATTCCTCGGTCTTCTAGTCTTCAATCAGAGTTTGTTGATGATAAAAACATTGAGAATGGGATGGTTGAAGATTATAGAACATATTAGCTTCAGAGTTTTGATTGATATCTTCATTCCACGTGTACTTTCTGAGAGCCAGTGCTACTTTTTGAAGTCTCGAGTCTTGGTTTCTTGTTCTCGTTGCTTTTATCTAAATCGTTAGCTATTTTTAAGGTCAATTTTTTTATATAAATTTCACTTCCATTTAGTTCCTATCTCTTAATGTGAGATAAAACATGTTTGCACATGTAGAGTGAAATTTGTCTCGCTTAATGGAGCCATGTTATGCTAATGAAAGAACTTGTTTGCTACTCCAAGAAATTCAAGATAAACATTAGTCATTCTTCAAAATATTTTTCTTAATTTAGCTTTGTTATCATTCAAAACATATTGCTTTAAAGCTTTCAGAAGGGTCCTGGATTTAACAATCTCCTCTTTTTTGATGATGACAAACCAATTTTGAAGAAAATCTTTTGAAGAGATATTGAAAGAAATATTACAGAAAATGTAGCGTGATAAATAATATTATTTCAACTTATCATAGGATGTGAGTTTTAGGAAGTTCTTTTCTTAAGGCATGATATGGATAAGATCAAAAGCTTTTTATACCCTTAAGTGACTTAGATCATTGTTGTTTTGATTGTTCATGAAGATTTTGAAATATCTCAGTGTATTTTCTAAAAGGTATCATAGCATTAGAGAAAAAGATATCATCGTTTATGCTCTTTTTACAAGAACAATGATTTTTAGTCATTACAGCAAATTTCTAAGAGTTCACATGCTTGAATAAATGACAAGTAATACTTGTGATATTTCATCTTGATTAATTTTCTTATTTAGCACATCTTTATTCAAACTCATTTTTGAAGCGAATGCTCATGTTTGTATATATATAAAAGGTGTATCAGAGCATTTGAGCAGAGAAAACTGATGCAAATGTAGTTTTTGAAACTCAAAGAAACCTTAAAACTTAACACCATATGCTACTCGAAGTTTTTGAAACTTAATAGGGATCAATTTAACACCCTAAAAATTATTTAAAAATTAATTTAGGCTTTACTAGTTGTAATTTCAAAAATATGATAGTTTTAACAAAAAAAAAATATGAATAGTAATTTGTGGGCCCCACAAGCCTGTCAGGACAGCCGAAACCATAGAATTGGGACCCGGAGGTGCCTAAAAGTGAGAAATTATATGATTAAGATTAGAAATGGGTTGAAATGAAAGTTTTATACCTAGAATTAATTTTTGGACAATGTTTGATTACCCGGGTACAATGTTTTACCTATTCAGTAAAATTTTGGTGTGCGATTTTTAACACCAAAAGATAGTTTAATCTTTACAAAATAAATGAGCTTATTCATTGATATCCAATGAATGGCTAAGATTCAATCTTGAATTACAAGATTCAATCATAGCCATCCATTTTACTTCCTTTGATTAAGAATTATCCATTTATGTTATATTATATTCTAACTTATGTATAAGATAAATATCACACAAATATTCTCTTGGAAGCCATATCATTTCTCAACCTGCTTGCTGCCCCTACAGCCTCCATGATCATCTTCTCTAAACCTTCAAGTCTTGATTTCAAATCTCCATTTCCATAGCCAAATCTTGTTAAAACCACAAACTCCCTTCACAAAAATTGTTCTACTCTTCATAATCTACCAAACTAACTGATTAGAGTTTTAATCCATCACTATTTTTCCACTTTGAGCCATCATACATCACTGCCAAAGAGAGGTTTAAGGGCAGTTTGGAAGGATTTTGAATGAAGAAAAAAACTTGGGGAAGATTGTTCTAGGTAAGGAGCTATGGAGATTTAAGTAGGGTTTTATTTGTTCTCTTTTCTTTCCAATTTTGATCTAATGGTTTCTGATTGAATTGGCTGGAACTATTCAATTATATTGATTGATTTCACATAGATATTGATGTATTAATTTTGGTAGAGAGTTTTGATGAAGTTAGGAAACCTTTTTTGCAAAACCATGTTATGAATGATGCTACTGAAAATATCGAATTTAGCAAGCATGTTAAATGTTTCGATTTTTCTCACTGATTTTGAGACATCATCATGAGCTAAAAATGGAAGAGTTTCCAGTAATTTTCTTGGGTCTTCTTTATCGCTTTTACTATTTTTAAAAAATGGAAAACCAAACAGGTCAGGGGTGTTGTCCAGCCAGTCCAATTTGTGGTACTGAAATTGTCTAATTTTATTACCTTAGCAAATGATCGAATTATTAGCTGAGATTTTCACAGGGTGTTGAGGAAATATTGAGGTCCAACTTTGATTTTTTGTACAAATTTCTGGTTTTATTTGATAGGGTAGAAAAATTGAGACTTGTGGCTATTGGCTGAGAGTATGTAGTTTCTGACCTTCAAATTTGTCTAATTTTGTTAACATAGTTAAAGAATTTTCTTGCTCTGAAATTTTTACTGGAGGATGTGGACACATTGAGGTGTCATTGAGAATTTTTACAGCCTCTGATTTGATGGTTTGAATTACATATTAAATTGTGTTACTTGAGTGAAAAATCTGCCAATGTGCTGAAATTGTGATAATGCCTTGAATTAGTGACCTAATATCATTTGGTTCAAGTTTGATGTTTATGAATGCACGACATGGACTTCCAAGATTATGTTATTAGGAATGAATGAATGATATATATATATATATAGGTTTGAAGTATTATGAGATCGGAGAATTATGTTTATGCATATAGAAATATGATGCATGTATATGTGAGCTTGAGGATGATGTATGTGCTAAGTGAAAAATGAAGTCCTCTTTAATCTAAAAAGGGCACAGCAAAGTCCCCTTTAGTGTAAAAATGGCACGGAAAGGTCCTCATTAGGACACGAAGAAGTCCCCTTTAGTGTAAAAAGGGACGGAAAGGTCCCCATTAGGGCACAAAAAAGTCCTCTTTATTATGTCAAGGGCATGAAAAGATCATTGCAATTACCATATGTATACATATATTTTGTTAAATTATTGGTCTTGAAAGAATTCCTATGATCTTGAATGTTATGAAATACATGTTTTAAATGATTGAATAATAAAAGAGGCCCACTTCGGAAAGGTGATTTTAGAACTTTAAAATGAACATTTGATATATATATTACATGCTCACTCTTTCTTAATAAACCAAAGTGACTGGGGCGATGACGATGACATTGTGATTGTGTAATTGGAGAGTTACCCTATTGAGAATTTTAGAATTTTCACCCCTATGTGTTTATGTTCTCGTGTCGTCTCTAGGTTGATCCTGAGAATAAGGAGGCTACTTTATGAAAGGAAATTGGATTTGCAGTAGTTTACAGCTGAAGTTTGTAGAGATTGTATTTAGTCATATGTTTATATCTGTATTGATAATAGAGTCCAGATGTGTATTGAAGCTTATAGAAGAACTTCCTTTTGTACTCAACCTTATAATCAATAAATGTTTGTTTCTTAGTCATATATGTTAATAGAACTACAATTTAGTTACTTATCAATTCAATCGAACTTGCCATAGATATTTAAGGGAGGTCCGTTAATTTATAAGTAATAACTCTCAAGTCTGATGTCATGACTTAAGGATGACATTTTACATGAGAGGATGTTACAATCAACCCAATTAAATTAGAGCAAAAGCGATTTTGAGCTTGTATTATGAGTTATGAAACACTTCACATAGGTATCGGAGCATGATATTTTGTAAACCAATGCTTAAAACATATGACATGCTTTTCAAATAAGTTTGCTCACACACACACACACACACACACACACACACACATATATCATGAGGCAAACAATTGTAACAGAGTGAAAAACAGAGCCTAAAGAGATCAAAAGAAATAGAGCAGAAAAGAGATATAAGAGTAAATGAAATAAAACATAAAATATTCTTAAGAAAAAGAAAACAAAAAAAAATGTTTGAAAGAAAAAATGCAGATGCTGAAAAAAATATTTCTGAGTGGCTCCTCTTCAGCATACTCCCCCTATCTTTTTCAGCATAAGATTTTCTTTTATTTTATTTTTCCCCTTTTGACATCAGCAAAAAGGAGGTGTGCTAGAATCTAGGAACACCATTATTAGCCTCGGCACCTAACTTCATGAAGAATATCTTGAGAAGTTTGAAGAAGTAATTCTTCATGATGACGGAGTTAGCACCTTGCTCTAGCTTCAACTCGATCAACCCTGGAAGCAATCTCCCTGAGATGTCACAAGATAAGCCGATCGAATTGAGAGAATGTTAGAGGCTCAGTTGACAATAGATAGGGCAAGTGAATGGGTATAGATGTTGATGGAGCAGCTCTTGGAAAAGGCTTAGGTATATCTAGGGGTATGATTTCCCCTGACTTAGGCGATATAGCTTGAGCATCAGCAAAAGTAGTAGTAGCAGGTGGTGGAGAGGATGGAATATGAATAGCAGAAGGAGTAGGAGCAGAAGCAGGCTTAGTAGAAGGAGCAAAACCAATATTAACCATCTAAGCCAACGCAAAAGCAACAGCTTCTTTAGCTAGAGGAGTTTTAGCTTTTGATTTTCTATTCTCTTTTTCTTCCATAGGCGTAATGCGAATGGAAGGAGGAGGTTAAGGCATCATCAAGATGAGAGCAGATTCTGGTTCATTTGCTTCCTTAGTAGGCTCCTTGATGATAGGTTTTATTAAGGCACTCAATGTAACGCCTCGATTTTCTGTCTGAGTGGAAAATGATCAAAATGCCCCTAAGGTCATTTTCGGCCTGGAATTCGAGGATGGCCGGCCCGGCAGTCCTCGAAGGGCTAAATCAATGTTTGAAAGGGATTGAATGACCCTTGAGTGGTTTCGGAGGCGAAAGTCTCATTTTCTGCAGTTTCGGGTCAAAATGATCAAAATACCCCTATAGCGTTTTTACGCGGGTAAAGGTGCCGTTTGAGCCCGAAACTTTCCCTGAAAGTTTAAAACAATGTTTTTACATGTTTAAAAGCATCTGTTTGAGTCCCGATGGTCCCGGGCAGTTTTAGTGTAAAATTATGATTTTGCCCATAGAATAGTGTTTTTGAGCTTAATGATGTAATTAAGCAAACTTAAGCAATATTAGGCTCTAATCAAAGATTAATTAATTTTCATAATTAATATAGAGTCAAAATAAACTATTAAAATTAATTAGAACCTAAAATTGCTTAGATTAGATTTAAATCTCTTTTTAAAACTCAAGATTTCACTCTTGGAATCTTGAATAGTGTTTTCTCTCTCCAATTCCTTAAATCAAGGAATTGTGTCTAGAATTGTTTATGCATTAAAATGAGTTTATAACTCACTAATGATGCAAGACCACTCCTTAAATATGTCTTGACAACCTTAATTACCCATTTTCTCACCTAAACACTTTCTTACAAATTCCTAATCTTAATCTTAATCAAAGATACACCTAAACACAACTCTAAACCACAATTAAAATGCAAGAAAACCCTCCCCCATGGCTGATGCACCTTCGGCCATCTCTCTCCTATTTGCATCACATGTTGATTTGTTTCTCACACAAAGAACCATGCTTGAGCCATACCTTGAACCATACCTCACCATACTTTGAACCATACCTCACCATGCCTCAAGATCACAACATCTCACCTCATGGAACTCATGGGGCTGCTCTTCTTGGCCGAAACCTTCCCTCCCTCCTTGCACCTTGCATTTGTTTCATTTCTCTATAAATAGTATGCTTGGGTGAACTTGCATCATTTTGGGTTCATTTGCTAAGTGTAAGTTTTCAAAGAGCACTTCAAAGTTTCCTTTTTCTCTCAAGTTCAAGTGTTCAAGTTCTTCATCCTCTTCTCTCATCCCAATCTTCAAATCATTTGGTAGGGATTTTCTTTCAAGTATTTTCTTTATTTAAGTTCTATTTCTAGTTATGTGTTTATGGTTTCCCTTGAGTCTTTTTAGAACTTCTTTCCGTCTCCTTTTTTCTTCATCATTTTCGGCCATGGGCCTTTGAGGACAAGGGAATGAGAGCTTGATGATGAGGTTCCATGATGATGATGTTCATCACTTGAACAATCTCTAAAGCTTGATCTTTGTTCTCAAGTTAAAGATGTTTTCTTTTGTTCTTTCTTCTTGAACCTTGAAACCTTTCACTTTGATGATGTTTTAAAATGGTTACATGAACTCAATCATGAGGACTCATGATGTTGGTGTTAATGCATCATCAAGATCATGGTCTCTAGAGTTTCAAATGTTTCCTTTTCTTCTTAAAAGTTTCGGTTCCTTTTCCTTTTCTTTCTCCAAATTTTGGCCATGTTGGCCAATGAGGTTCACAATGGCTTGACGATGAGAGCTTCTAGATGATGACTATGTGTTCATCACAATGAGGTCTCTAGAGCTTGAGTTTTAATAAAAATGTTATTTATGACCATATTTCAAGAAAAGAAACTTTGTGTTTTAAAGAACCCTTGAGGTTCACTCTTGTCTTTTCTTTATCTTGTCATGATAAGTTTGGGTTGAGGTTTAAGTTCCTTTAAAGTCTTGTATAAGCTCTAATAAGAAATAAAATGGACTAGCATTCATATTTAAATTCAAGCTTATGCATTACATAGTTACTTTGAGCTTTGCATTCATATTTATTTTCCAAACCATCACTTAATGTTAAAGGATAAAGAATGGATTGCACCTCACATTTACATTCTTGTCTAGCATATTTACTTTTCATCACTAAAGAACATAAAGATTTAAAATGAGTGCTTGTACTATCACCTAACTAAATCTCAAAGCTTTTTTATTTCGGCCTTAAAGTCGATTGTTACTGGACCTAGAGCACTAAAATAAAGAAATGAACTTGCATATTTATATTTCAAGTCTTGCATATTTATTTCAAGTCTTGCATATTTATTTCAAGCCTTGCATATTTATATTTCAAGTCTTGCATATTTAATTTAAGCTCTCGCTTTACTTTGTAATGAAAAATAAAAATGAAGTGCATAGCATGTTTAAATTATGTCATCACTTAAAGACCTTAGAGCTCAAAGACTTGCCTATTTTATCTCAAGTTAAAGTTTTATGTGGGAACATTCTTTGAATGCATAATTTCGGTCATGTAGTGATGATAAGCTTGGAATGAGTTTCATCTAGCTACGAGGGCCAACAATCTAAGTTTTAGGACTTTCTTTAAGCCTCATGAACTGTATGAGATTAAGACCAAATAAGATTTATGAATTTATTTCTCTTTTAAGGAAGGATCAAGTGGTCACTGACCTAAGGATGTTTTTAGCATCTTTTACAAAATGAAATGGTTTGCAAAAGAATTTTAGAAGTCCTGAAAATGATTCCAAGAGAAACTAGCAACTTATATGCTTTAGAAATTTCAAGTTATGCATCTTTTTGGGACTTAATGTTTCGATTCTTCCATGATAAGTTTGCTGCTGTATGATGATGTTTTGATATGTTAGAATGTGTGAAAATTATGTATGATGAAGTAGGAACAATTCTATGCATGATAGGAGGGAAACTAGCTTTCTAGAAAAACCGTAAAGTCAAGATTTAGCATAGTTTTAACCCATTTATTTTTGGATACTGCCCAAACTGTTTCAATGGGAATATAATCAGATTAGGATTGTTTAATCACGAAAAATTTGGTTACAACTAAAGTAGGATTGAATTTTAGCACCTATAGAGAAACTAGTAACTAGAAAACCGTAAAACTGCAATTCTAGAACTCTTAGAACATTTAATTTTTAGAATCACTCCAGCAACCTCATAATATGGTAAACATGGTTTATAATTAGTTCTTAGACATAGGAGCACTTCATAATTGGTTTAGATTTAATTTATAGCGTCTTAGGCGAAGACGAAACCAAGAAAGGGTTTAAAACGTAAGTTCTAGAACCCCGTAATTGTAAGTTATAATTCTGCCCCCCTTAACAAATGGTGCTGCCCAAATTTATGAAAGAGCATAAATGTTAGTAATATTGGTTAGAAAAGAACCCTTAGGTGCATAAGAGGTTGATAGAAAATGATAGATTAACTACATCACAAGTTTAAGGCCCGTAAGGGTCAATGCATAAGATATCGTAGGACCAAGAGCATAATGAAAATTTCAATGTTGACTATGAACATATGAGGATGATTATGTGAATGTATGGAATTATGATGAAGGATGCATGTTTAATTGACTTATGTGGCATAAAGTAAAATTTGGAAGAAATTCGGCTTGCTGCTGTTATGCCGCCGAATTTCTAACAAATTTGGGGACTTAGAAAGTTTTTGAAAACTTATGAGATTTTTATTTATGAGGTACTAAGATGAGTTCTCGGATGACACCGGTTCGGCCGAGCACCTCCAGAGAACTCATGTGACATTGGTACCAAGATGAATTCTTGGGTGACACCGGTTCGGCCGAGCACCCCCAAGAAATGCCCCCTAGCCCATACTGGATAAGTCGGGATTAAGTTTATGATTATGTTACGCTTATCGGGATTGATAAGTAAGAACTAGTGACGACTAGTTAAGGTATGAGCTCATAACCTAGAGATGTGACACGTTCTGGGTGACACCGGTTCGACCGAGCACCCCCAGAACGATTGTCTTTTAGGGTGGTCTATGAGGAAGTAAAGTATGATGTTCATGTCACAAAGTTTCCCATATGAGAATTTAATTACTACTTTATGCCACTATTATGATGTTCCTAATGTTGAGATTATTATTCTTGCATTGAGTAGAGACCATGCATACATTCTTTAATATGATTGCATCCATGTCATTAAGAATCATGCTAAAATGAATGGACCTTGGCTAATTATGTTTTAAAGCTTAAAAATGGACTTAATGCATGCTCACTTATTTTACACACTAAACCCAAGATTCCTGAGGACGTAGACGATGACACCTAGGTAGTAGGAGGCCCTACTGAGATTCTTTAGCAAGATTCTCACTCCCTCTATATCTTTCTTTCCGTTACGTCTTCAGATGGCGACGTTCATGGTTTTTGTGGACACCCCGACGTGGGAGGTGCACTATGATCTGGAACACAGATCATACCATTTTGAGGGATAGTGCACGGTGCGAGTCTTCATATTCGTAGGACGTCCCTTCGCTCACCCCGTGCATACCCATCGCTTCTCCCTGATAGCACCCTACGGTGATGACGAGCGGGTTTTTGAGCGCGCGCGTACGCATAATGAGAGAGTTCTTTGCATGCACACCGCCACCTCAGCCATGCATGACTATCCCGACTATGTGCCCCGGACTTACTTCTCGGAGACCGACCAGTCGGAGGACCCGCCTACCTATCCGTACAGTGAGAGTTCCACCCCCACTCCACCACTAATGAGAGAGGGTAGTGAGGATACCGTGACTCAGCCATGGCTCGCACGATGACCAGAGATGCGGCCACGCCGCGAGGGTCACTCTCGATCCCCGTTCTGCCTCTATACGCCAGAGGAGCTCGCCCAGTTTCCTGGATATGTGCCTCGCTCGCGAGATGGACGTCAGTAGGAGGTGACGTACGACCGATGGAGTACCCGGATAGAGCACACACCACTTAGATAAGGATGGACCTCCTTTTGTTTAGAGGTTATCCCTTTAGTTGCACTTGGGTAGGGGAGTTGCTTTTATGTTTTCCGTCGTACTTTCCTTTGTATTTTCTTTTTAGTTGTATCTGTTCATGATGTACTAAACTAAGCCTCACTCTCCATGAGTGGGCATATCATATTATATATAAATATGCAGTTCAGTTTTATCGTGATGTGCCTTTACTTGCTTTATGTTATGTTGAGATGTTTGCTTTATTTCCATCCATGCTTTATTGCTTATCGTGTCGCACGGCTCTCACTTTGCTTTTATAAATTCAAAAAAAAAAAATTTACCAGTATTTCCGCTAAGTATTTTAAAGTAATAAGGAAACTATGACGTAATAGACTAGTGACTAGCCTAAATATGTTCTAGAGTATTGAGTTAAAAATTAGGATGTTACACTCAACCTAGCCTTCTCACTTCTAAGCAAGTTTTCCTCACTTTCAGATGAGGATGCTTTTGCTTATTCTACTTCTTCTACACATTCTTCTTCTTCTTTAGAGTCAGTAAGGATAACACGATAACCAGCCTCTTGGTATTTTGTGACTTCCTTCATCAACATGGAGGCCCTAGATTCATGCTTGGGCATATTTTTGAGTTGAGCCCATATATCTCTCATTTTGATTAATTTTATTAGTTTATCTGCTAATTAAGTTCCATGTGATGTAGACTCCTTTTTGCTTTTTTTCCTCCTCTCATTGGTGCGAAGAAGCAGAGTAGATTCTTCCTCCTCTGAGTTCTCAATCTCACTTTCTATAAGAATTAGCTTTCTTTTTCCTTTAGATTTCTCCTGTTGAGACTCGGCCTTCTGGGAGGCTTTTCTGACTAGATCTCCTCTTGTCTAGGGAGTTTGTCTGGTTGGTTTAGAAGTTAGGATAGTGGACCTTTTCCTTGAGGTTCTGAAGGAAGAAGGTGTGAATATAGTTTCTTTTAAGTACTCATATCTTTCAGTGATAAGTAGGAAACTCATATGATGGAGAAGCCTAGTCAACAATATTCTATAGGAACATTAGCAGTCCTCCATTTTTCCTTCGTGGTTGCACTTATCATATAATCTAGAATGAGCATTGGTAGGTTTACTCTTCTTTTTGCCATCAGGCAATACAGGAGCATGCAGTCCATGCCAACATGTGCATCTGTGCTTCCTATACGAGGTAAAATAGAAAATTATACCATCATATATACTTTCTTAGCCTTAACATTTAGCATGGCAATAGAGATTTCATTTGGTTTGTGAAGAATGGAATCTGTAAGATACCTAGACACATCCCTTTCATTTATCCCTAGAGAGTGAGCCCAGTTTGGTGATGAACTGTAGATGATTCTAGCATTTGGTGCCTTGATGATCTTGGAGAGTCCTGAGGCAGTGATCTTGGTAGCACAGTCTCTGATCATTATTTTAACAAATGAGACTAAGGGTTTCTTCAAATGAAAGTAGAAAGCAGTAGCCAATCTTGGAAAGACTCGTTCATTTATCTCTAGATATTCCTCCTATTTTTGAAATGTAAATACTTCGTCAAGAATAGTTATTTCTTCACGAAGATCTTTCCTCAACGACTTTCCTTGTGCCCTATTTCTCGAGGAGAAGAATTTTTCATAGTGATCCTGCATACTAGGATCATCGTACATGTAAAAGGAAGCTTTCTCACTAGCAGATTGATCAAGACTTTTGCCTTCAACCATTGTTGGGGTATGTGTATGAAGAAGAATTAAAAGGATGAGATAAAAGATTGAATCTTTGAGAAGGTTTGTTAGAAGGAAGAATGATTCTGGTTGCAAAAAGAGGGTTTGAGAGGAGATAGTTGCGATTATAGAAAGGAGAGTAAGAGAGGAGATGAAATGGTTAAGGTAGCGTGTTTAGAGGTTGAAGATAAACGTAAAAAGTGTGATGTGTGAGGAGTGGGGCTATTTAATTGATGGGATATGACATGACTAAAAGTGAAGTGATATGGGAGAGAGAACCTCAAAAGAGTGGGAATTATCTCGCTTTTCCATCTTCTTTAGAAAGAGTGGTTTCTAACTCTTGAGAATACTTTCTAAAGAGGTTACTGTCTAAGCTTCATTATTCACTTTTCGACCTATTAGAGTCTTACCATATTTTCATCATAAACTCATCTTCATCCACTGACTATCATGAGCCCAAAATATTCTCTATTTTCTGATCCTCATCCCTTCTTTCTGATCAACCAATCTTCCTTTTTAGTTTGTAAACTAAACTCTGATCTTCAACCTGATGCATGGTCTTGCAAAGTGAATTCTTCTTTTGGGCTTTAGCTTGAAGATATGGAGAGAAAGAGAACCCAGAGATGTTCGTGTATGAATGCTTATGCATATTCAAAAACCATTAAGTTTAAAATCTCTTTTAGGACAGATAAATGATCTTCAGCTAATGGCTTTGTGAATATATTTGACACTTGGTCTTCTGTATTCACAAACATTAACTCAACATCTCCTTTTTGAACATGATCTCAGATAAAATGATGTTTAACATCAATGTGCTTGGATCTAGAGTGTTAGATAGGATTCTTAGCAGGATTAATAGCACTAGTATTATCACAAAAGATAGGAATTTTGGAATACCTCAAGTGATAATCTTCTAGCTGGTTCCTTATCCATAGCATCTTGGTGCAACAATTTGCAACAGCTACATATTCAAGTTCAGCTGTAGAAAGTGCAATTGTATTCTGCTTCTTGCATGACCAAATGATCAAGCTTTTTCTGAAGAAACAGCAGCAACCATTGGTGCTTTTTCTTTCTACTCTATCTCCAGTAAAGTCATCATCATAGTAACCTACAATATCACAAGATGTACCTTTCTCATACCACAAGTCGAGATTAGTAGTACCTGATAATTATCCAAAAATTCTCTTAACAGCATTTAAGTGTGATTGCTTTGGTTTAGATTGAAATCTAGCACAAATTCCCATATTTAATTGAATGTCTGGTCTACTAGCTGTAATATAAGCAGTGAACTAATCATTCTATGATGATTACTTTTTGAGACTTTCTCACGTTCTCATTAGCATCAGTGATTTGAGATGGATGTATGGGGTTACTCATTAGTTTGGCTTGATCCATATCAAACTTCTTCAAAAGCTCTTTTGTATATTTTCCTTGATAGATCAAGGCTCCATCCTTTTGTTGTTTTATTTGCAAATCGAGGAAGAATTTGAGTTCACCCATCATGCTCATCTCAAATTCACTCTGCATTAGTTTTGAAAACTTTTCACAAAGAAAATGATTAGGAGTGCCAAATATGATATCATTAACATATATTTTAACTATCAGAAAGTCATTATCTTGTTCAAGAGTAAAAAAGTAGTATCAACTTTACCTCTCTTGAACCCATTCTTCAGAAAAAAGGTACTCAATCTATCATACCAAGCTCAAGGAGCTTATTTTAGACCATAAAGAGCTTTTGTTAGCTTGAAGATATGGTTGGGAAGATCATCACTCTCAAAACTAGGAGACTGCTTCACATATACTTCCTTAGAGAGGAATCCATTTAGAATTGTAGACTTAACATCCATTTGGTAGAGAGTGAATCATTTGAAGGTAGCAAAAACAAGTAGCATTCTGATGGCTTCAAGCCTAATTACTGGTGTGAAGATTTCATTTTAATCAATTCCCTCTTATTGATTATAACCTTATGCAACCAATCTTGCTTTGTCCTTGATGACCTTGCCAACTTCATCTAGCTTATTCCTGAACACCTACTTTGTACCGATGATAGTTTTTCCTTTTGATTTTTCAACAAGTGTCCAGACTTTACTTTTCTCAAACCGGTTCAATTCTTCTTACATAACATCTACCCAACTTTGATCACTCAAAGCTTCTTCAATGCATTCAGGTTCGATGGTGGACATGAAAGCATAATTTGACACATTTTCAAGGGATGATCTGGTTCCCACACCCTTGGAAATGTCTCCAAGAATTCTGTTATGAGAAACTGCCTTTAAATCAGATTCACCTTTGTAGTTTCTGTAGCTTTGAGGTTCTTCAGCTTTTCCTTCATTTTCAGATTGATCTTCTTCATGTTCAGAAATGCTACTTTCTAATTGCTGTGGAGTTCTGAGCAAGCATTTTGAAGTGATTATGTTTTGGAGCTTACTTTCTAAAGGTTTGACTTTTATCTTCTTACTATCATAAGTTTCCTTGAGACTTATTTTCTCAATACTTTCTTCTAGTTCTTTGAGATCATCAGCAAAGTCCTTCTTAAACTCCTTGAACTTGATGTGAATAATCTTTTCAATGCATAGCATTTTCTTATTGTACACTTTGTAAGGTCTAGAGACAAAGGAGTAGCCTAGGAAAATACCATCATCTGACTTAGGATCAATCTTTGTGAGTTTGTCCCTGGTGTTAAGGATAAAACATGATGAGCCAAAGATGTGAAAATATGAAATATTAGGTTTTCTACCATTCCATAGCTCATAGGGAGTCTTTTCGAGGATTAGCCTTAGAAAAATTTTGTTTTAAATATAGCATGAGGCGTTCGCAGCATTTGCCCAAAATCCTTTCAATAAACCACTTTCTAAAAGCATTGTCCTAGTCATTTCTTGCAAGCTTCTATTTTTCTTTTCAGCAACCCATTTTCTTTAGGAAGTCTAAGTGCAGAAAACTCATGAAAGATGCCATGGTTTTCACAAAACTCTTTGAAAATATGATTCTCAAACTCTCCTCCATGATCAGATCTGATAGAGATGATTTGGGATTCTTTTATGTACAAATACATTTTGCAAAAATATGAATCTTTCAACCACCTCATCCTTAGAAGCTAGAAAGATAACCCATATAAATCTTGAGTAATCATCCACTATGACAGGATAATATCTCTTTCCTCAAGACTTGTAGCCTTGGTTAGTCCAAAGAGATCCATGTTTAAAAGCTCAAGTAGTCTAGTGGTTGAATTCACATGCTTATCATGGAAAGAAGCTTTGGTTTGCTTACCTTTCTCACAGAAGTCACAAGTTAAGTGCTTGTCAAATCTGATCTTTGGTAGGCCTTTAACTAGCTTTCTAAGCAACTCAGAAATAAACTTCTTATGAGTATGCCTACACTTCTTATGCCATAACCACTTTTCATCTGTGAAGGATGTGAGACAATTTACATCTTGATCTCTTAGATCATCCAAGAATAACACATACATATTATCATGCCTCTTACCAAATGGAATAAATTGTCTTTAAGTGTGACTAACTATTTTGTATGCATAAGCATAAAAAACAACATTAAAGCCCTGGTCACAAAACTGACTTATACTTAACAAGTTGTGAGCCAGACCATTAACAAGTAGGACATTAGAAATTTGCGGAGAAACATCCTTGCCAATATTTCCTATACCTGTGACCTTGGCCTTACCTCCATCTGCAAACTTGATTGATATAGAGTTTTTGGGTCGCAGATTTCTGAATCACCTTTTAGATCCAGACATGTGCCTGGAGCAGCCACTATCCATGTACCATTTGTTGTCAGGTTCCATGTAAGTTCTCAGATAGTCCTACAACAAACACGATTTTTAATTTAGGTACCCAGACTTTCTTGGATCTTCTTGTGTTAGTCTTTTGATTTAGAGGTTTTCTGACCTTTTTGGCAGGCTTTTTCATGAAGCATTTTTCAAGTGGATGTCCCTTCTTAAAATAGAAAGTACAAGAAGCTTTGTTCTTTACTTTCTTAAACAGGGTTGGTTTTCCTTTCTCATTTAATTCCTCTTCATATCCTAATGATGCGAACTGTTGTGACTCACAAGTAAATTAAATTTTATAAAGTGCTAAGTTGCACCAAAAATGTAGTAAAGGGCACAATGTAGGTCGTCTCTCAAGGAGGCTTCAATACTTAATTGGAAAGATTTAGGGGTTTTAAAAATTAAAGTAATAATTTAAATTGAAAGATAATAGCAATAATAGAGAAGGCACTAGTGCAAGGTATTCCTAGGATTTTGGAAATCAATTATCATTGACCAAGTATTAAACCCATTAATGGCTATTAGTAATGAATTACTGGCAATTCTACTAGTGATCAATCGACCTCTAGAATTTGACCAATACAAATAACTAATAAACGACGATCGCCAATCTATTTAGAAATCACATTGATTTAATGAGCCAATTGCTAAAGCCTAATCGCCAATTAGAAAGTTAATTCTAATGTTCTCTCTCAAATATGAACCAATAGATCTGCTAATTTATGCCAAAAGGGTTTCCCTAGACGACAATCGCCAATTTAGTTATTCCAATAAAGATTATAGCAATCACCCCAATAATTAAAGGAATGGAAACTACAGAACATTAAGAAAACCAATGCATTCAATATAAACAAAGGGTCTCAAATGTCATCCGAATCCATCTGGAAATCCCTACACTAATAAAGAAATCTACTCCTCCATCTCTGGAGGATTACAATAATGAAGATAAAAGAACCTGAAAAAAATAGCAATGATCCTTGCCACAATCTTCAAGAGAGAGCACCTTCACCAATCGAACCCTTAGAGAGAGAGAGAAGAGAGAAGGAGAAGAGAGAGATGTAGAGAGAGAATAATAGCTGCCTCAAAGTAAGTTAAAGATTGAATCCAAAAGCTAAGGTAAAAGTTTACCACAGTTCCTTAAATACAGCTCTCTAAAATACCCCAAACTGGGGCCCAAAAACAGATTAAATGAGATGTTTTGTGTCATCACACCAGTGCTGCGGCGCTCATGAACACTGCAGCGCTTAGCAGTGAGCTATGTTGATGAATGCCATTTTTCTGGGTTATTGTTGAGCACTCATGAGCACTGCAGCACTGGATAGAATTGAATCTGGCCTCGGCAGTAGAAATAACAATTGTAGCCCTTTGAATAAGCTTTCCAATGCCACCAAAATCACTCAATTGGACATCTGTAGCTCCCGATATTACGAAAATACTAACTGGAGGTCAAGTTGGATAGTATTAGAACATCAGCAACCTTTAATCTTGCAACCCGATTCTCACTAAGATACTCTTAGAACTGGGTTTTGAGATGAACATAAAAGTTGTAGAGGACTTCTTGAGCCTTCCAAAACATCTTTATTTGTCTTAATCCAATCTCTTGTTCTTGACAATTGCATTTGATCTAAAGCTCCTGTACTCAAGACCATACTCAAAGAGACAAGTCAAATGCAACAAGATGTAATTACAAATTATCCCATAATCAATACAAAAACCATCAATTCTATGAAAATCACCCAATGAGGGATAAATCAAAATCCTTATTAATTATGTCAACAATACAGTAAAACTCATGTAAAGAGCTAAGGTTTAGAAGTAAGATAAGTGGCACAAATGCCCCTTGTGAAACTCCCTCACACTCAAGCTTTCACATGTCCTCATGTGAAACTAAGATCAAACCAAGACATGAATGAGAAGCAGTAAATAAGAACTACACTAGACTCCTAACCTAAAATGACAATACACCAATCCAATGAACCTAAAGGTACAACAGTAAGCTTTCACATCAATAATCAAAAGAATTAAAACAAGCAAGGCATGAACAAGAACATAGCACATAGAGTAGAATTCACATATGATGCATGGATCAAGTACAAAAGTCCTCTGAAGGTCAGTGTTTACCCTTCATTGACTCAAGTGTTTTGGGTTATGATGCACACTCAATCACCTCAAATGAAAATGCATTACCATAGGCTTGCTATGGGTTTCATTCTCCATTTTATCATAAACATATGCATACTGAATCAAGAGGGCATACCTTTGGTTGTAATAGGGCTTGGGTGAAGCTGGATAAAAATATAGGGCAATAGAGTTAGACCTCAAGTCAAAGGAGAGTAATTACATACACCAAGAGCATAAGTGCCTAAGGGTACACTTTGTCTAACTTAATACAATTACATGTCTTTCTTGTGCAATGTGACACACCTTCAACTCAAGCTTTTTTATTTTTGAATTTTTTTTATCAACCTTGCATTTTTCCTTCTCTCTTTTTTTTTGGTGTGCCACTTGCTAAATTTGAGGTACACATTGTTCCTTTCCCACACTTAAATTGAAGCATGTCTTCATGCTTTCCCCTACACTTATGCTCAAGCACATAGGAGAAATGCACAAATGCTCCCCTAAGCCTAAAAGGTTGGGAATGTTCATGGTTTTTCACTTTTGGCTAAGGATATGCTAAAACAAGAAAATGGGCAATAAGACTCAAAGGGGCTAAATAATGGTAATATGCAACGGATGGCTATAAACAAGAAAAAAAAATGCCTCAATCATATTCAAGCATGCACATGGAAACATATTTTCAAGTAAGACCCTAGGCAAGTTCTAGAATACAAATCCAAAGAGGGAAACACACATGAACAAATAAGGATGACATATTATAATTCAATCGAAAAGGCTCAAAATCTCACAGGTAAAAGTACATGTACTTAATCCAATCATCACAATAAATCCACCAAGCATGCAACACAAGATGAAGTCAACGCCAAGTAAGTCTATAAGGTACATGTGGTGTGAGCCTAGGCATGTAACCTCTAAGGTGCCAAAGGAATAATGTAAAATGCAAATGAAAATAAATATGATGCAAGAATTAAAACTAAAAATGACAAAAAATGAAATGCAAAGAAAAATAAAAGGGAAAGGTAAAGAAAAACCTCACGGTGGGTTCTCTCCCATCTAAAGGTAAAGAAAAACCTCACGGTGGGTTCTCTCCTATCTAGCACTTGCTTTAATATCCCTAAGTTAGACGGTCATGACCCTCATGGAAGGTGAGCAGCTTCAATCCATAGATAGGCTATTTGAGCCCTTAGATTTATGAGAGTCTCATGAAGGTGCATCAGTCGGTGCCCTTCAATTTTACACCGAGTCATCATAGAAAATTCCCACTTAATTGCACCATCAGGGTGTACACAGTTGACCAAGATTGGTCCCTTCCATCTAGACCTTGGCTTCCCATCCATCAGTTTTTCCCTGGGCTTATGTAGCAAGATCCATTGCCCTTCACAGGGCTTCTTACCTAACATGGGCTGGTCATGAAGCACTTAGAAAACTAATGACTGCTGCTTGAGTGGTGTACCTGTATCTGAAAACTTGGAACACTCTAAAACAATAGGTGCATCATATCCCATGGAAGAAGAAAAAGTGGGGAAAGGGGGATCTGGGTCCCTACAAGGCAAATTACCACAAGCATCATCAACTAAAGAGTCAATAACATCAACGCCAAACACAGAGTGTTCCTCATGGGGATGTTTTATAGCATCAGATAAATTAAATTGGACTTTCATGTCTCCACACTCCATGGATAATATGCCAACATGAACATCAATCAAGGTTCTAGCAGTTTTCAAAAAGGGTCTTCCCAATATCAATGTATGCTGGCTAGCATGGTGTCATTTTCCATTTCAAGCACATAAAAATTAGCAGGGAATATTAAATCATTTACCTAGACAAGAACATCTTCCAATACTCCTTCTGGTCTTGTGATGCTGTGATTGGGCAGCTGAATTTGCAACCCGATTGACTTGAGCTCTCCAAAGTGCAAGGACTGGTAAAGTGATTTGGGCATAACATTAATGCCTGCTCCAAGGTCAGCTAAGGCTCTAGTGATGTGCAAGTTCCTAATGGTACAAGGAACATAGAATGTACTTGGGTCCTTGCACTTGGTTGACAGATTGCTTGGCTTGATAATGAAGGAAGCATTGACCCCCATAGTCACCTTGTCCTCCCCACTGCCTTTTGTCCTCCTCCTATTAGTGCATAGATCTTTCAAGAATTTTGCATATTTAGGAATTTGCTTGATTGCATCCAATAGGGGTATGTTTACTTGCAGCTTTTAAAATGTTTCCTAAGTTTTAGAATCTAATTCTAATGCAGTAGACGTTTTGGGTTGGATCCTTGGTGGGAATGGCAATGAGGGAAGGAATTCCGGTGCCTTTTCAGATTTTGTGGAACGCTGCAGCGCTGGTTGACCCCTGCAGCGCTCACCTGAATACTCTTCATACTTGTCTTCAGCTTGCTCCTTTTCCTGGACAGGCCTAGTCACTTCTGGAATTTTCATTCCAGACCTCAGAGTGATTGCATAGACATTTCCTCTTGGATTAGGCACTAGTTGAGATGGTAGTTGGGCAGCTGGGGCCTGTTGGCTTTGATTATTTTTCATCTGAGTCACCTCCTCTCTCAGCTAGGCATTTCATCTTCTAATTTCCTGCATTTGCTCCATCATCATTTTCATCATCTCAGTCATAATAGGATTTGCAGTTGGAGGTGCAGGAAGGGCCTGTTGCCTCTAATGAGGTGCCAAATACTTCTATTGTGAAGGTTAGCCCTGTGGTTAGGAGTTATTTCCCCACTTCAAATTAGGGTGATTCTTCCAGCTTGAGTTATAAGTATTCCCAAATGGGAATTGGCCTGCCTGATTCTGAGGTTGACTTTGAAAGGGGTAAGTTGCTGCTACCCAGTGGTTGAGTCATCTTGCAAGGCTGGGCACATATCTGTGTGATATTCAGTCGAGGCGTAAATGCCACAGACCATAGGGACCACTGGAGTTATTGCCTGGCTCACCATCAATTGCTTTATAAGGCTAGAAAGCTACTGTAAAGTCTGGGTCAATAATGGGTTCTCTGTCTGGCTCACTTCATGAAGGCATGTAATAGTTGTGGCTGCCCTGGAACCAAATTGTTGAAAATTGGCAGCTATATTTTCAATCAATGCACGGGCTTCTTCCAGTGTCTTATTTAAGAGTGCCCCTCCACTAGAAGCATCTATCATGCATCTATCGGTAGGTATCAACCCCTCATAAAAGTATTAAAGGAGGAGTTGTTCTAGAATCTGATGATTGGGGCAGCTTGCACAGAAGAGCTTGAAACACTCTTAATACTCATGAAAACTTCCATCTGACTAGCGAATTCTAGAGATCTTTTTTCTAATAGAAGCTACTCTAGAGGCAGGAAAATACCTTTCCAAGAAAAGCCTCTTCACCTCCATCCAACTATTTACAATCCTATCTGGCAAATTAAAGAACCAGTTTTCTAGAGCACCCTCTAGGGAGAAGGGGAATGCTCTCAATTTAACATCATCCACCTCTACGCCATTAGGCCTCATGCCAGAACACACCAGGTGCAGCTTCTTCAAGTACTAGTGGGGATCTTCTCCAGACAACCCATGGAACTTGGGTAGAGCATGTACCATGAACCATTTAAGTTCAAAATCATTGTCTAGCCTGGGGTATGTAATGGCTAAGGGCTGCTGGGTGAAATCAGGAACAGTAAGCTCCCTGAGTGTCCTATTCCTATCTCCCATGTCACCTGTATTTCCTGAAACACTAAATAGAGGATCAGAAAGCTCAGATGGTTCCACTTGTTGACGCTTTGCCTACCTGATTTTTCTCAAAGTTTTCTCAATTTCAGAATCAAGAGGTATCAAATTTCTAATAGATGGGGAACGGCTCATACAAGGGAAATTTTTTTTTTTTTTTGCAGAGTAAGATAATTACAGAAAATAAAAAATAGAAAATAAATTAATAAAAATAAAATAAAATAAAAACTAGAAATAAAAAAATAAAAAAAAAATATATACAACTAAGTTTTAATGCCTCCCCAGTAACGGCGCCAAAATTTGATGCAAGCTATCGCGACTCACAAATAAATTAAATTTTATAAAGTGCTAAGTTGCACCAAAAATGTAGTAAAGGGTACAACCTAGGTTATCTCTCAAGGAGGCTTCAATACTTAGTTGGAAAGATTTAGGGTTTTAAGAATTAAAATAATAATTTAAATTGAAAGATAATAGCAATAATAGAGAAGGTACTAGTGCAAGGTATTCCTAGGATTTGAAATCAATTATCATTGGCCAAGTATTAAACCCATTGACGGCTATTAGTAATGAGTTACTGGTAATTCTACTAGTGATCAATTGACATCTAGAATTTAACCAATACAAATAACTAATAAATGATGATCGCCAATCTATTTAGAAATCACATTGATTTAATAAGCCAATTGCTATAGCCTAATCGCCAATCAAAAAGTTAATTCTAACGTTCTCCCTCAAACATAAACCAATAGATTTACCAATTAATGCAAAAGGGTTTCCCTAAATAACAATCGCCAATTTAGTTATTCCAATAAAGATTATAGCAATCACCACAATAATTAAAGGAATGGAAACTACAAAACATTAAGAAAACCAATGCATTCAATATAAACAAAGGGTCTCAAATGTCATCCCAATCCATTCGGAAATCCCTACGCCAGTAAAGAAATCTATTCCTTCATCTCTGGAGGATTACAGCAATGAAGATAAAAGAACCTGAAAATAATAGCAATGATCCTTGCCATAATCTCCAAGAGAGAGCACCTTCACCAATGGAATCCTTAGAGAAAAAAGAGAAAAGGAGAAGAGAGAGATGTAGAGAGAGAATAATAGCTGCCTCAAAGTGAGTTAAAGACTGAATCCAAAAACTAGGGTAAAAGTTTATCACAGTTACTTAAATAATGCTCTCTAAAATACCCAAAACTGGGGCCCAAAAATAGGTTAAATGAGATGTTTTGCATCATTGGACCAGTGTTGTAGTGCTCATGAGCGTGGTAGCACTCAGCAGTGAGCTATGCTGATGAATGTCATTTTTCTGGGTTGCTGTTGAGCACTGCAACACTGGGTAGAATTGAATTTGGCCTTGGCACTAGAAATAGCAATTGTAGCCCTTTGAATAAGCTTTCCAATGCCACAACAATCATCTCAATTGGACATCTGTAGCTCCAGATATTGTGAAAATAGTAACTGGAGGTCAAGTTGGGCAACATCAGGACATCAACAACCTTTAATCTTGCAACCTGATTTTCAACAAGATATGTAACATCCCCTGCTGCTTTATGGATTGACAACTGTCCCCACAAACCAACACGGGTCTTTTCAGCATGCTTTGTCCTCACTTACACGCTTCCTAAGAAAACTTCCCAGGAGGTCACCCATCCCAAAATTGCTCCAAGTCAAGCACGCTTAACTGTGGAGTTCTTTCTGTTTGGGCTACCGAAAAGAAGATGCATCTTGTTGGTATAGGTAGTACAAATCAATTCATATAAGCCCTCCTTAACTGTATAGTCTCATACCTATACAGTCTCAGGATCCCTCTCATTTGGGTGTGTAAGCGGTTCATTCATGTACCTCTCCGCTTTCGAAGTCTACCAGGAGCGGCTCCTTGTCCGTGCCTCCTTGCACCGGCAATCACTCCCCGACTTTGCAATCCCTGGGCGTTACAAGATACTCTTAGAACTGGATTTTGGGATGAACATGAAAGTTGTAGAAGACTTCTTAAGCCTTCCAAAACATATTTATTTGTCTTAATCCGATCCCTTGTTCTTGACAATTGCATTTGATCCAAAGCTTCTGTACTCAAGACCATACTCAAAGAGACAAGTCAAATGCAACAAGATGTAATTACAAATTATCCCATAATCAATGCCAAAGCCATCAATTCTATGAAAATCACACAATGAGGGATAAATCAAAATCCTTATTAATTATGTCAACAATACAGTAAAACTCATGTAAAAGGCTAAGGTTTAGAAGTAAGATAAGTAGCATAAATGCCCCTTATCACCTAACCTCAGTTCTTTGAAAATATGGCTGCTGACCTCCAAGTATCAGATCAAGGTTTTTTGATCCTTTCACCATTTTTTCTTGGTCAGATTTTAGAAGCTTTGGAGTTTTCTTTAGCTCAAAAATGATCTTTAGAGTATTTTTACTTTTATTTGAAACTTTATATTCTAAGGCATTGAATTTTATATTTAAATTTGTTTTGTCCTTTCAATTCTTCTTTTTCAAGCCTTACATTCTCAGCTTCTATTTTGGCCATTTCAAGTTCTAAAAAAAGTTTTTGATGTTTTTTCTTTAGGTTGAGATAATGAGAGGAAAGAATTTGAGAGTCCTCAAGCAACTCTTCATATAAAGATGAAAGTTCATAATAGGAAAGATCAGAGTTAGAATTGTTTACCTTAGGTTCACTTTCTGATGAATAGCCTGCCATGAAGCATAGATTTGCAACACCAAGCCCTCCTAATCTTTCGATCCTTCCTTTTCTTCTTCTGATTTGCTCTAGGTGGCCAACATGCCTTTCTTCTTAGGCACGGACTTCTTCTGTGGACCTTTGAGTTTAGGACATTCTAGTTTGAAGTGTCCTTTTTCCCCTACAATTGTAGCAGGTGATACTTTCCAGCTTCACCTTGTCTTTTCTGTCTTTTCTGAAGTTGATGTTTTTTCTTCTTTTTGTCTTGCTTCTCCAGAGTTTGGACATCTTCCTCACCAACATGGAGAGTTCATCTCCATCTTTTTTTTTGTCTCATCATCAGATTCTTTCTCTTCATCAGAAGTTTCAGCAACTTTCATTGCCTTAGTTTTATTTGGCTTCTGATGAGATGACTTCAAGGCCATGGACTTGCTTTTCTTAGTGGATTCACCATGCATTTCAAAGAGCACTACCTCGTGGGTTTCAGGAGACTTAATGAGTGCATCCAGACTAAGAGTTTGAAGGTCTTTAGCCTCAGTAATGGTTGTGACCTTTGGCAACCATTTGGCAGAGAGGCTCCCCAGGATTTTTCTTACCATTTCAGAGTTAGAATATCTTTTGCCTAATCCCTTTAGTTGGATTATGATGTGCATAAACCTTGTGGTTATTTCATTAATATCTTCTTGATCTGTCATTTTAAGCATCTCATATTGATGAACCAGCATACTAATCTTTGTTTCCTTTACTTGATCAGTGCCTTAATGCAACATGTGCAGCCTACCCCATATCTCCTTCGTTGTGTCACAAGCAATGATTTTATCATATTTAGCATTGCTTAGTGCACACAGAAGTAGGTACTTAGCTTTTGAGTTTAGTTGAACTCTAGCCTTATGTTGCTTTGTCTACCTACTTTGGGGGACATCTCTTAATGTTGAGGATGCATCATTTGTTCTTGAAACTTCCTCCATTGAAACATAATCTCCTTCTTGTATGATCTCCCACAAGTCAAGTCTTGTGTATTTTATGAACAACTTTATTCGATCTCTCGAGTGGGCATAATCCTTACCATCAAAGAATAGTGGTCTATTGATGGAGTGTCCTTCTGCTTTATGAATATTCTATGCCATCTGTCCCTTGGATCTTTGTCTTCTGCAATCACTAGAATGCTCAACCCCTTAGAGGCTAAGCTCTAATACTACTTGTAGGTAGAAAAGCACACGAGAAAGGGGAGTTGAATTGTGTTTTACTTTTTCTTTCCTTTTTTGCTTTTGTAAAACTCAACTAAAATACTATCAAGCTATGAGCTTGAAGTGTAGTGGAAACAGTGCTGGGGACATCAAAAAGTGAATTTTCTAAACTAAGAAAGTTAGATAAAAGCGTAAAAGAAAGCTTTTCAGAAGAAACACATAAAATAAACTAAATGTAGTAATAAAATAAAAGATGAAAGAGAAAAGAGATACTACTCAGGAGTTTTTATAGTGGTTTGGCCAACCTGCTTACATCCAGTTCTCAACAATAGTTGAGTTCCACTAAACCTTTCTCAACTCAAGAAAGAACAAGGATAGTCTTTACAATAGTCTTCCCAAACTCTCACATGTGACTAGTAGACAACCCCTATTGTCACAACCAAGTAGTTATTCGCCGGTTTCGTCAGGCTGAACTAAGTAGTCTTTGACCAGTCTCTCCAAGCTAAACCATGACCAGTAAAACACTGTTACTGTCATTTTGCAAGTAGTCTTTGACTAGCCTCTCCAAGGTAACTCACACTGATCACTATTGGATCAAGGTTATAAAGGTTTGTGTTTGGGTTTGCAACTCAAACTAACCTACATTGAAGTTTCCTCAAGATATACAGTGAAAAACCTGAGATAACTTGAATGACTTCTTTGTAGCTATTCTTCCTTGGAATAATGTATGAACAATGAAGGAACATAGAAAGAAATTTTTACAACCAAGGAAACTGATTACAAGATGTAATGAACTTTGCAAGAAGACGAGAAGAAGTGTTTACAAAGTTTTTATTCTTTCTGCAATGTTTGTCTTTTTATCTTTGAAAGCACAACACCTCCATTTATAGATGGTCTTTATTTATGACCATTGCCCTTGATCAGTTTTCCAAGTGACATGTGTTGATTATCTGTTTGTATCTTGAAAAAGAATCTAGAAGAATAGCCTATCTGTTTGTTAGAGTTGTTGTATAAGTAGTTGTAAAATTGAGATTTCTAATGTGCCTTCAGAAACTACTTCTACTTTATGAACATGGTTTCTGAACTCTGTCTTCCAGAAGCTGGATCAATTGACCAAGTTGGCAGAAGAGATGACATGCCAGTCTGTCACTGGGTTTGACTTTTGAAATTTGAATTTCAAATTTCCTTTCTTTTCTTGTAGAGCGCACTGTTTCACTGTTAAGTGAGCTTTCTGACGTGCGATATCATTTCTTTGATGATTACTCGATCTTCTAGTCTTCAATCAAAACTTGTTGATAATAAAAACATTGAGAATGTGATGATTGAAGATTGTAGAACATATTAGGTTTAGAGTTTGATTGATATCTTCATTCCACGTGTACATTCTGAAGTCGCAATCTTGGTTTCTTCTAGTTGCTTTTCTCCAAATTGTTAGGCATTTTTAAGCTTGATTTTTTTTATATAAATTTCACTTTCATTTTGTTCCTATCTCTTAATATGAGATAAAACATATTTACACATGTAGAGTGAGATTTTTCTCATTTAATGGAGCCATGTTATGCTAACAAAAGAACCTGTTTGCTACTCTAAGAAACTCAAGATAGATATTATTCATTCTTCAAAATATTTTCCTTAAATTGGCTTTGTTGTCATTCAAAACATATTGCTTTAAAGCTTTCAGAAGGGTTTTGGAGCTAACAGATGCTACGTAATACACTGGCATAAGGAATGTCTTTCACAACATTCTTTTCTAGTTTATTCTTAGGGTATTGATCCTTCCTTAATCTATCCTTTTTAGGAATAGGGGTAGTACTAGGCCTGTAATTCTCCTTTTCAAAACACTTCAAGACACGATCTACATATGTCTTTTGGGATAGACCCAAAAGTCATCGCAACCTGTCTCTATAGGTCTCAATCTGTAGGATAAAAGAGGCCTCCCCAAGGTCTTTCATGTCAAAACAAGTTGATGACATACATTTAGTCTCAACAAGTAGATCATAGTTGCTACTGGCAAGCAAAAAATCATCTACATAGAGAACAAGAACAATGATTTTGCTCCCATTAACTTTGAGGTATATATAGGGGTCTACTTTGTTTTCCACAAAGCCCATGGAAGAAACAATCTCATCAAACTTGAGATACCACTGTCGCGAAGCTTGCTTCAAACTAAAAATTAACTTCCTCAGCTTATATACCAAGTGTTTTTTTTTCCCTTTTCTATGGATCCCTCTGGCTAGTGCATATAAACTTCCTCATAAAGATCTCTATTTAGAAAAGCTATCTTCACAGCCATTTGATGTAACTCCAAATCATAATGTGTCACCAAAGCCATAATGATCCTGAAGGAATCTTTTGAAGACATAGGAGAAAATGTTTCAATATAATCAATACCCCTCTCTGAGTGAAACGTCTAGTCACTAGTCTTGCTTTATACTGCCCCATATTGCCATTGGAATCTTTTTTTGTCTTGAAAGCCCATTTGCAACCAATGGGCTTGAAACCATCAAGAGCCTCTATAAGCTCTTATATATCATTGTGATTCATAGAAAGAATTCATCCTCCATGGCCTCAATCCATTTTTCAGCAAGAGTGTAACACCCTAGTAATTAACCAGATACACCTAGGTTGAATCTGATTAATGACTAGACTTTACTCCTTGCTTTGGTTCTTTCTTCATAATTTGAAAATACTGAGTGAAATTATGAGCCATTTTTTTTTTAAACACATAATTGAAAACGTGAGCCGAGTACAACGTGAACGAGTAAGCGGAGTATAATAAGACGTTTAAGAATATATCACATCATATCACTTAGGCTCCATCATATAACATCCATAAGCACATTATAGCATATATTTACAATGAACTTTTCCTTTATCATTACATCATTTTCCTCATCATCATTATTAAATAACATGCATAAAAGAATGTCATATAATATTAGCTACACGTGGACATAGTGCACATATTTCATTTCTTTAGTGCCTTAGGTGACTTAAAATCTTATCATCATCATTATTTTCCTTAGGCCACCCTATACTCCACCCTTTTGGGAGTAATTTAAGTTATGAGCTCATACTTTACTAGTCGTCACTAGCATATACTTATCCCTTTTGATAAGCTAAAGTCCCGACTCTACCCTTTTGAGAGAACGGGTTAGGGGGCTAAAATCACCTTTTCACCACTTATAGTCTGATGGTTCCAAAGGATCATTTTCTTATAAGTTTAAGTCACCATTAAATCTTTGCATGTTATATCATAATACAATTCATAAACATCATAACATTTTCTCATTTATAGTCTTAAGCTAGAATAATATATATCAACTGTAATCATGCATATGGGAGATTCCCAGGAAAGAGAAGTGGGTCACAATGGACACGCTTAAATACCAAGTCTTTCCTTAGCCGTAACCTTTCCAAATTACACTTTTACAATGATACACTTTCTTCTAGCAACAAAGGTAAATTTTACATAATAAAGAACATTTCATGTATAAGCATTCTCATTATTTGCAACAACAACTATAACATGCAAGCCAGGAAATCATTCAATGATATCAAGTACTTAATAAGCATCCAATCTTTACATAGAATTATCAATTATAGAACTAATTAGTTACTAAACCAATTATGAATCATTCTCTTAACAATAAACCATAATTATCACAACTTCAATCATATCAAATCATTATCACACATTGATACTAAACTCAGATCAGTGGCCGAATCATGAACCTCATGCAACTACATAGAATCATATTTTAGGTGCATATAAAATACTAGTTCCCCGTAAAATCCTTGCAAGGCCTTAAAACTCATTTAGAAACTAGTTCTTTTGTCAAATTTAGGAGGATCTTCACAATTAAAATTCTCACTTAAGATAAAAGGAGTAAGTCTTGAGCTTTAGAGATTTAGGTGACATCTTAGAATTATAAACATGCTATGCAACCTTATTTTAATCTTATCTTTATAAGGTGATAGCTTGGAATTATAAACATGATATGCAATTCCATTTCTTTATCTTTAAGATTTAAGGTGATGACTTGAAAATTAAACATGATGCAAGAACTTGAAATATAAACATGATACAAGAAACTGAGCGTGTAATTCAGACAGACCAGAGAGGGAGAAGAGAATATTAAGAAACCTGAGCGGTGTAGTCCGCACAGACCAAGAGAGGGAGAAGAGAATTATTATTACATCTTTTTAAGCTCCAATCTCAAGACTTTTTAAAGAATAAATTCTTTAACTCCAATAATCATATTTTTTTGCTTGTGATACATGGGCAAGTCTTTGAGCTCTAGGATCTTTAGGTGATGGCATAAAATAAACATGTCATGCGTTGATTCTTTTAGCCATTATAAAATATAGTGAAAGCATAAATTAAATATGAGATGCAACCTCTTTATTATCTTGAAAGATTAAGTGATGACTTGAAACATAAACATGAAATACAAGCTTGGAATTTAAACATGAGAAATGCAAGTTCATTTATTCATTCTTGAAAATTTAGTGATGACATAGAAGGTAAACATGGTTATGCAAAGCATAAACTTAATCATGGATGCAAATTCATTTTGTTTCTTTACTAGAGCTCCTTCAAGACTTTAAAAAAATTATAAATTCAACCCAATACATATCTTAACAAGAAATAAAACATAAAAGGAAAATACATCTTTCAAGTTCTAAACTAAAAATCTTTGTTTTAGCATCATAAAGCATTATTCTTTAAAGTTTTGCATCAAGTGGAATTTTCAAGCTTTAGAGGCCTAACTTGTGATGGATTTACAACCCACCCTCAAGGTCCTCATTATCAAGCCATCATCTTAGTTCCACCTAGGCCATATGGTTGAATTGGTTAAAGAAAAATTGAAGAGGAAAACCAAAATGAAAAGCTAAGGTAAGTTCATAATTTCATCATTTTGAGCTAAAAACACAACTCCTCAAAGCATAGAAATAAATTTAGAAACTACACCCTACCTAATCTGAGTTGAAGAAGAGGAAGAGAACTTGGTTTCTTGAAGTGAAATTAAACAAAATCTCTTTGAAAAAATTGAAGAAAGAATTCAGCCAAAGAGGAGGAAGAAAGAAAGTTTTTGGTGCTCCTAAAAACTAGTTATGAACCAAGCATTCCAAGACCACTCAAGCAAGCCTATTTATAGAAGATTTTGAGGCTTCTAATTGGCCAAAATGATGAGGTAGTGGACGGAATTTTGCAGGAGAAATAAGGGAGGAAAAATCATTTTAGACAAAGTTGTATGAAATTAAGGAATTATGTCTCTTATGGTAATATTTTGGCATTTTGTTTTAGTGCAACTTTTGGCAATAATTCAGCTGCATAATGGCATCAATAATTTCGTCCATTACAGCCCAAAGAAGTGAAATTTGTGTGTTCCATGCATTATTTAGGTGTAGGCAAGGTATTCATGTAATTTAGAGAATTTACGGTTAAGGGTTTAAGTGAATTAGTAAGCAATTTGGGTGTTTTTGAGCAATTTTGGGTTCTAATCAATCTAAATACATAATTTTGACTCTAGATTAATATTTAGAATTTAATAAGCTTTAATTTGAGCCTAATATTGCTTAGGTTTCTGATACTAATCAAAAATCCGAATTGCAAATCGCCCAAAAATAGGGGCAAAATCGTACTTTCACTTAAAAACTGCCCGAGGCCACCCGAGCTTAACGAATGGTTAATCATGGCTTAAAAACACATTTTAAAACATTTTAGTGAGGTTCGAGCTCATTCGGCACGCATATCGGAGTTAAACAACCATGCAGGCGTTTTGGTCATTTCAAGGCCTAACTCAAAATTGAGATCCTTCTGCTTTATTAACACACATAACACAAACAATCCCTTATTATCCTCAAAATATCCCCTTGAGAATAGGTGGGGCCCACGATCCTCATTTTCTGAGTAAAATAACTTCAGGGGCATTTTGGTCATTTTATACGTCATTAAATTCGTGATTTGCGACTCTCGCATGAATCGTTCCTAATCTCTCTTCTAATGTTATATTCCTTTATTGAGGATTGTTCGGTCTCAAATCTTATGTAATAATTACCTACGGTAATTTGGTAATTGAGTAATTTCCAATGACAGTAAAAATTACAGTAAAAATTGGGGCGTTACATTACTCCTCTCCTTAAAAAGAATTTCGCCAAAATTGCTTCGAGAACAACTCGGGGTATTGTGCTTTCATGTTTGATTCCAGCTCCCATGTAAGTTCTTCGGTTTCACCCTGTCCCCATGCTACTTTGACCAGGGGTACAACCTTGTTCCTTAACTGCTTAACTCCTCGGTCGACGATTCTCGTGGGTAGTAAGTTAAATGTCAGGTTATCTCTTAATTGTACATGTTCTGGCTCCAGTACATGACTCGGGTCAGATTGATACTTTCTTAACTGAGAGACATGGAAAACATCATGAAGGTTGGATAGACTCGGGGGTAGGGCTATACGGTAGGCTACAGGTCCTACTTTGGTAAGGATTTCAAACGGACCAAGAAATTTAGGGCTCAATTTCTTTACTTTTATTGCTCGGCCTATGCCTGTGGTGGGGGTGATCCTTAGGAACACATGGTCCCCTTCTTGAAAATCTAGCGGTTTTCGCCGCTTGTCCGCATAGTTTTTCTGTCGACTTTGAGCAGTAAGAATCTTATCCCTAATCTTCTTGATTTGTTCCGTTGTTTCCCTCACAATATCAGGTCCGAGTAAACTTTGCTCTAAGTCTACATCACTAGCGGCTAAGAAAATGTAACATTTACTCTCACCCTTACCACAGTCCATTTCCACAACAGTTATGTAAAGACTTATGGGTTTCTTAGGTTCAATAGGAACAGGAAGAAAAGTGATGGTTTTCTCATAACAGTTTAACAGTACACGGTTGGCCTCAAGCCAATCCATGCCAAGAATCACATCTAAACCTCGCATGGGTAAGCAAATAAGATCTAAAAGAAAGGATCTATTATCTATAATAAAACTACAATCTAAACAACATTTACAAGTCCTAACGGGTTTTCCAGTTGGGGTAGAAACAATAAGGTCAAAAGGAAGCTCAGTCATAGGTAAATTAAGGCTTTTAACACATGAATGGGAGATAAAAGAATGAGAAGCGCCAGAATCATATAGTACAATTAAGTCTTTACCATGCATATTACCCTTACCTTCCACGAGATTTCGTGACTTCGTTGTTTATTCAAAGATTAATTAAATACCCTTCCCTGGTATTGCGGCTTGGGATTGGGGGTTGGCGGGTTCCTTTCCGTGCATTCTTGGGAGTAATGACCTAGTTTTCCACACCGATAGCACACGTTTGTTCCGGCTCGACATGGCATGCTCCCATGATTCTTGCCGTACTTGGGACATTCCATGGATGGCGCAGTCGTGGATGTACCGCCGACCTCTTTGTGGTGTTTTCCCTTTATTGTTGTTATTGTTGTTGTTGCGATTGTTACTGGGGTTATTGTTGTAGCGGTTGTTATTGTTTGGCCTTCCTTGTTGAAAATTTCTTTGTGTCCCTTGTGGTCTTGATTGAGGGGGAAATGGAGGTCGATTCTGCCTCTTGAACTGCTGACCTTGAGGTGTCAACTTTTTGGTAATATTATCTGACTTTGGGGTGTTTAGTTTTCTCTGACCTTGTACAATAATCTGACATTTGTTAACTAGGTAGAGAAATCCCTAATCTCCAAATGTGCAACCGCCACATTAAGTTCCGCCTTCAACCCCGACTCGTATTTAATGCATTTCAAAGACTCATCAGATTTCCTTGGTACATTCTTGAGAACTTAATGAGTTCTTCAACCGCAAATCTTCGGGTCACATTCATATTCCCTGGACAAGTTGCATGAATTCAATGTCCTTGGCATTTCTAACTCGACTGAAAGTACTTTTCGTAAAAATGGACCTTGAATAGTTCCCAATCAATGTCCACGCTGGCCGCCTCTAGGAGTCTTCGAACACCGCCCACCGTAAACCGGCATCACCCTCAAGCATATGAGTAGCGAAGGTGACCTTTTGCTCCTCCGAGCATGGGACTACAGCAAAGACCTTCTCAATATTCTGAATCCATTCATTTGCAATATTTGGATTCAGTGTCCCCTTGAAAACTGGTGGGTTTTCCTTACGAAACTCCCCAAAACAGGCATGTTCAGGAATCTCATGTCCCTGATTCATATTGGCTTGACGATCCTGATCCATTCGTTCCATCATCATTCTCATGGTCCTTGCTACGTCAGCGAGTGCTTTGGTCAGCCTCGTTGTCTTGATTATTCTGCGGTCAAGGCTCCTAGTCCGTTGTCGACGTGCCATTGGTCCCTATCCACACAAACCAGGTACACTGAGGTGATCAGGCCCAATATTCCATGCAAAGTGAGCAAGTTACCATGGCACTTTCAACATACAGTAGTCATGTATTTCTAATCCTCAAGCTCATCCTAATGATAAACATCTACACAGGACCAGTAGAGGGAGAAGAGAATATTAAGAAACCGGAGCGGCAATAGTCCGCACAGGACCAGTAGAGGGAGAAGAGAATTATTATTACATCTTTTTAAGCTCCAATCTCAAGACTTTTTAAAGAATAAATTCTTTAACTCCAATAATCATATTTCTTTGCTTGTGATACATGGGCAAGTCTTTGAGCTCTAGGATCTTTAGGTGATGGCATAAAATAAACATGTCATGCGTTGATTCTTTTAGCCATTATAAAATATAGTGAGAGCATAAATTAAATATGAGATGCAACCTCTTTATTATCTTGAAAGATTAAGTGATGACTTGAAACATAAACATGAAATACAAGCTTGGAATTTAAACATGAGAAATGCAAGTTCATTTATTCATTCTTGAAAATTTAGTGATGACATAGAATGTAAACATGGTTATGCAAAGCATAAACTTAATCATGGATGCAAATTCATTTTGTTTCTTTACTAGAGCTCCTTCAAGACTTTAAAAGAATTATAAATTCAACCCAATACATATCTTAACAAGAAATAAAACATAAAAGGAAAATACATCTTTCAAGTTCTAAACTAAAAATCTTTGTTTTAGCATCATAAAGCATTATTCTTTAAAGTTTTGCATCAAGTGGAATTTTCAAGCTTTAGAGGCCTAACTTGTGATGGATTTACAACCCACCCTCAAGGTCCTCATCATCAAGCCATCATCTTAGTTCCACCTAGGCCATATGGTTGAATTGGTTAAAGAAAAATTGAAGAGGAAAACCAAAATGAAAAGCTAAGGTAAGTTCATAATTTCATCATTTTGAGCTAAAAACACAACTCCTCAAAGCATAGAAATAAATTTAGAAACTACTCCCTACCTAATCTGAGTTGAAGAAGAGGAAGAGAACTTGGTTTCTTGAAGTGAAATTAAACAAAATCTCTTTGAAAAAATTGAAGAAAGAATTCAGCCAAAGAGGAGGAAGAAAGAAAGCTTTTGGTGCTCCTAAAAACTAGTTATGAACCAAGCATTCCAAGACCACTCAAGCAAGCCTATTTATAGAAGATTTTGAGGCTTCTAATTGGCCAAAATGATGTGGTAGTGGACTTGAATTTTGCAGGAGAAATAAGGGAGGAAAAATCATTTTAGACAAAGTTGTATGAAATTAAGGAATTATGTCTCTTATGGTGATATTTTGGCATTTTGTTTTAGTGCAACTTTTGGAAATAATTCAGCTGCATAATGGCATCAATAATTTCGTCCATTACAGCCCAAAGAAGTGAAATTTGTGTGTTCCATGCATTATTTAGGTGTAGGCAAGGTATTCATGTAATTTAGAGAATTTACGGTTAAGGGTTTAAGTGAATTAGTAAGCAATTTGGGTGTTTTTGAGCAATTTTGGGTTCTAATCAATCTAAATACATAATTTTGACTCTAGATTAATATTTAGAATTTAATAAGCTTTAATTTGAGCCTAATATTGCTTAGGTTTCGGTATACGAATCAAAAATCCCGAAATTCGCAAAACTGCCCAAAAATAGGGGCAAAATCATACTTTGACTTAAAAACTGCCCGAGGCCACCCGAGCTTAACCAATGGTTAATCATGGCTTAAAAACACATTTTAAAACATTTAAGTGAGGTTCGGGCTCAGTCGGCACGCACATCGGAGTTAACACACATAACACAAAATTGAGATCCTTCTGCTCGATTAACACACATAACACAAACAATCCCTTATTATCCTCAAAATATCCCCTTGAGAATAGGTGGGGCCCACGATCCTCATTTTCTGAGTAAAATAACTTCAGGGGCATTTTGGTCATTTTATACGCATTCTAAATTCGGGATTTGCGACTCTCGCATGAATCGTTCCTAATCTCTCTTCTAATGTTATATTCCTTTATTGAGGATTGTTCGGCCTCAAATCTTATGTAATAATTACCTACGGTAATTCGGTAATTGAGTAATTTCCAATGACAGTAAAAATTACAGTAAAAATTGGGGCGTTATAAAGAGCACTAGAAATAACTTCATTAAAATCAATTGGATCTGGTGTGCACCTAATATCTAACTCCCCTAGAAAAGGTAGTAATCATCACGACTCATTAGCTTCTGCTCTATCTTTGATTGCCTAAGAGGTGGAGGCTCAGCAAGTCGTTTTGGAGCTTGTGGTAAAGGATCCTCCAAAACTTCTTATTATGGCTTGGTAGGAATCATCTCAATTGCTTGATACACTACTCTCTCTTATAGGTTCTCTTGTACAATGGGAACTGGCACCATGATACGTCAACAACTTGAGCATCCTTCATCAATCGAAATGTTTGAATCACCCAAATCATCCTCAAGAAATCAGGTCAAGACTTGCTTAACTATCTTTATTCCACGGGTAAGATAGTAGGATCTATAGGCTTTGTCATTGATGGGATAGCCAACAAAGTAGTATCTGGTTATTTTAGGATTTAACTTTGAAGTAGTTGAGTCGTAGTGTTTGACCTCAGCAGCATAACCACACATGAAAATGGTTTAGGCTAGGCTTCCACCCTTTAAATAGCTCAAAGGGTGTTTTGGGAATAGATTTAGAAGGTAATCTATTTAGGATAAACATAGTTGTTTTAAGGGCTTCTCCCTAAAGAGATTCTGGTAACTTAGCTTGACTCATCATAGACCTCACCATATCCATCAAAGTGCAATTCCTTCTCTCAACCACACCATTATGCTTAGGAGTCCTTGGCATGGTAAATTGGGAAACAATTTCATAATCTTGTAAATACTTAGCAAAAGGCCCCATCAACTATTTAGCCTCACCATGCCTGCCATAAAACTCACCATCTCGATTCAACGTTACAATCTCGATGGTTTTTCTACATTGATTTTCTACCTCAATCTTAAATATTTTAAACTTTTCCAAGGATAAAGATTTATCATTGATCAGGTAGACATAACCAAATTTGGAAAATCATCAATGAATGTAATGAAATATCTATTTCCACACAAGGTAGGTTTTAGAGGACCATATATGTCAGTATGAATAATTTCCAAAAGGTCCCTACTATGAGTAGAACCATTCTTAGACATCTTGGTCATCTTTCCTTTTAAACAACCCACACATTTCTCAAGATTAATACAATCAAGTGAATGCAGGATCTCATCTTGAACAAATCTATCAATTCTTTCTTTGGAAATATGACCAAGACGCCTATGCCATAAGAAATAAGAATTTTCTTTCATTATGGTCTGTTTTTTACTAACAACCTGAATGTGTAGCAAATTATAAACATTAGAGTCTAAATTCATGTGATATAAGTTACCAATTTAACAGCTTTGCTAACAACCTGAGAATTAAAAGATATGTGACAAATCCATTTTTAATATTAAATGAAAAACCACAATCATCAAGTTTTGACACATTAAATTCTGCCTCACGAATGGTAAATAAACAATTTTTTCCAAAAGTAAAATAAATCCAAACTTCAATTTTAACTAAACTAATCCTATGAACTCGATGTCCATTTTATTTCCATTCGCTATGAACAGGTCGCTAACTACATCACTTGGCTTTCGTTTGTTTTGAACCCCTGCAACGCAATAGCAAAATGAATACACGATCCAGAATCAATCCACTATGAATTTACAGAAATGTCTACCAAATTGGATTCATAGCAAATGAAAGCTAGTGAATCACCTTTAGCCTTTAAGGTAAGGCAATGAGATTTCACACTTTCAAATAGAATATGATTCATCCTATCCTCTTCTTAAGAGAAAATAAAGATAAGGGTGTTAATGTCTCACTCTACTTTTTGGGTGTTATAAGAGGTTCTCAGTGCATCAAATCTAGCAGGTAAGGAATTAAGGGTCCAGTACACAAGGAACTTATCATCTACTGGGCATTTGAGGTCACTAAGTCTAGAGGACAAGGTTACCATTTTTGTAACACCGTAATTTTTCCCATGTACAAATAACCAAAATGCCCCTGAGGTCATTTTACCTGGGAATCTAGGAAAGCCAGTCTAGGCAAACCTCGAGTGGATGTTTTAATGTTTGAAGGGGATTAATTGTGATATGTGTTTTGTTAAAGATGAAAATTTCAATTTTTATTTTTTATGCAAAATTACTAAAATACCCCTACGGCTAATTAATATAGAATTAATTGCCGATTAGGCTCAGACTTCACACGGAAGTTTAGAATATTATTTTTAAGGAATATATAACATCTGTATAAGCCCGGGGTGGTCCCGGGGAGTTTTCTGTAAAATTACCATTTTGCCCTACTAAAGGGCATAATGAGCTTAATGGTGTGATTAAGAAAACATAAGCAATATTAGGCTCTAATTAAAGATTAATTAATTTTAATTATTAATCTTGAGTCAAAATAATTAATTGAGGTTAATTAAGGCCTAAGATTGCTTAAAGAAACCCAAATCCTATTCTTATCTAAGACATTATGTCATGACATCATGAATAGTAGTTTCTCTCTTCAATTCCCTAATTTAAGGAATTGTGTTGCTGTTTGAAATTCAAATTAATTGAGTTTGGCTCAAACTAATTGAACTTAACTTCTTTAAATATTTATGACCAATCTTTAATCATGGTCTTGAAATGCCTAAATGTATGATCATCCACCTAAACACCTAATCACCCATTCCTAACCTTCCTCCTAATTAAATCTACCTCTAATACACATCCTAACCTACATTAAAAATGAAACTTGGTCCCCAAGCCCTTCTAGATGGGTACCCATACCTCCCACCACATCCTCACATGTGTCTTTATATACAATACATGCTCAAAGAAATACACAAACTCTCATTTCTTCCCATCCACTTTTTTGGCCAAGTCTTGTGTCCAAAAAAGTGCTCTCAAATTCTCTCTTCTCTCACCTTTCAAAGACTTTCTTTTCTTCCTCCACCACCACCAGAACCACCATCCACCACTACAAGAACCACCACCCACCACCACCTCTCAACCTCAAACCACCACACAATCACTATAGATCCTCCTTAAAATACTAAACCTCTCCATTTCCAAGATCAAAAATCCAAGACAAACCTTTCTTCCTTTTCTTTTTCCTCTTGGCCGAAAATCAACTTGAAGCTCCAAGGAAGATTTGTTCTTCTCATCTCAAGATCAAGCTCTCTTTCTTTCTTTCATCAAGAAATACCTTTGGTAGGAGTTGTTTTAAAGATTGCTATTCTTTTCTTTTGTTTTACTCTTGGTTTGAGATGTTATAATGTTGATTCTTCCTTCTTCCTCCTCATTTTCGGTTCTTTATTTTCCTTTCTCCTTTCTTTTCTTTTTCGGCCATAATGGCCTTGTTATTGGAAAACCATGGCTTGATGATGAGGATCTTGGATGTTGCTTGTAAGACCATCATTTATTTGACCTCTAAAGCTTGAAGGTTTCACTTTTAAGAGTTTTTAGCAAATAAAGATATTATGTTGTTGTGAAGAGTTAGATGGTAGTCTTGAGCCTAGGACTCAAAAGATAATAAATGAAGTGTATTCATATTTATATTTCAAGTCTTTCCATTTGATATTTATATTCAAGCTTTGCACTTCATTTTTATATTTATGCCATCACTTAAATAATTAAACTCAAAGCCTACTTATTTCAACCTTAAAGTTGATTGTTAATTTAGAGCGAATACTCTAAGGGGCCTAGAGCACTAAAATAAAGAATTGGACTTGCATATCATATTTATTTCCAAGTTATCACCTAAAGCTTAAAGATAAGAAATGAACTTATATTTCATGTTTATATTTCAAACCATCACCTAAACTTAAAGATTAAAAAATGAGCTTGCATTTTCATTTTTATATTTCAAGTCTTTGCATTTCATGTTTATATTTGAGCCTTGCAAATCATATTTATGTTTCCATTGCCATCACCTTACAATATCAAGATTAAAATGAAGCTTGCATTTGCATATTTAAGTTTATGCCATCACCTAAATAGTCTAGAGCTCAAGACTTACCCCTTTCAACTTATATGGGAATTTTGGTTCCATGGGCATTTGTACACATAAAAAGATTTTGTTTTCAAAGGAATGAGGTCTTAAGGTTTGAAGTATTACTATCTTGAGGATTCAAAGTTCGTGTCTTGCAATTTTCCTTGAGAAATATGTTAGTTCCTAAAGTGTTAAAACGGGATTTACATAACCAAAATCCTTTTATTGAGCTCTCTGATTTTACTACTGATCCTAGAGTATTTGTTTATATTTCCAACAGATAAATTACCTTTAAGAAAGTTCCATGACTTAGAATTAATTTTGAGAAAGATTAGTTACTAGAAATGTCTAACTTTGCAACTTTGAATGCTTCTTGGAAGTTAAATTTTGGATTCTGTTCTAGCATTTCCAGACCTGATACATGCTGTTTGGAGTGGTTTAAGTGTGTAAAAATTATTATTAATTACTGTGATAATCATTCTTGGCACCTTAGGCAAAACTAGTAACTAAAAAGGATTAAAAATGTGGTTTCTAAAGCTTTCAAAAACTGAAATTATAGATTTTGGTCCAGCATGCATTTAATTGGTAAAAATGTGTTTTTCCATGTGTAAATGTTTTAAAACCCATAATAAATGGTTTAGGAATTAATTCTAGCACCATAGGAAAAGTCGGTAATGAGAAAGGGTCAAGAATGTAACTTCTAGAACACCAAAATTGTTCAATTTTCAATTCTGCCCAAATCTGTCCACCATGGTGTAATGATGTTCTTGAGGTCATTAATCAGTGGAAGTCATTGGAATTAATCCCTTAGATGCATAAAAGAATAAATACAAAAGTTAGGTTTACCCGATTTAGAGGTTTAACTGTCTAAGGGATAATGAAAATGCTTATTTTATGAGATGAGGGGTTTATGATATAAATGAGAATTTAAGTGATGATAATGTTGCATACTTGGCCATCCATTTATATGATTTATTGTGGCATGTTATGACTACACTTGGAATATTTGAGGTGTACATGATAAGTGAAATGTAAGCATATGATATGATTATGCCTTTGCATCTCAAAACAATATGCTAAGTTTAAGGTGACATAAAGCACATGGAAATGATCCTCTAGACTCATCGAATTAAAGGTTATGAGAAGTGATCCAAGTAAGTTGCATATTCATAATAAGAAAAGCAAGGAAGTGATATGTTTCTCCCCCTCTATTACCCCATGTTAAATCTAGCGACGGCTAGTTAGGTTGAGCTTATCCTAGGCAATTGGTAGGTCAGTTGCTTCTAGTGGTAATTGTAAAAATCGTCAGGGCTGGCATGTTGGTTAGTTTTGGTGATGACGTAAGAGGGTGGAATTAATAAGAAAGAAATGTGAGAATTGATGCATGAGAAAGAAAAATTACCATGGGTTCTCCTGCCTTTCCATGCATGTTACATGAGGTATAACTCATAACATTGCCTTATTATTCATCCATTTACTTGCCATTATTTTAGTTCTCTAGCTTATCTCATGTTTATATGTTTAGCCTTATCTTGTGTTTTGGACTTACACGTTATTGATTTATGTTGAATGTACCGAGGCATTGCCATGCATACATGAGATACCTGTTGCATTCATGCATTAAGATTCATATTAAAAGATACGGGCCTTGGTTAATGGTATTTGGAAACTTAACAAATGAATCTCATTTATGCCCACTACTTTCATAATTAAACCTGAGTTCTTGAGGACGATGATGATGACATGTGTGTGGAGAAGGAAATCCTACTGAGATTCTTGTATAAGTTTCTCACTCCCTCTATCTTTCTTTTCCATCTTCGTCTTCAGACAAGGTTGATGACAATGTCCGTGGACCACCTGGAAGTGCTGGCATAGGAGTTGCACGATGGTTGAGATCAGAGTGGCATAGGAAAGTGGGGATATAGTCCTTCATTTTCACAACCTTAGGAGTTATCTCGCCTTCATACAAGTTTGTAACTTAGTTGCAAAGGGTTTAGCTACATCATAGTCATGTTTAGTTTTGAATTGTTGTATGCTCAACCTCTACAGGTGGGCTCAGTATATTTGATGTGGTATTATTGTTATAGTATGGTTGTGGATTATTCCTATAACATCACTACTATTATTATTTGTCTTGATACTTGAAGTTATGTTATGGTACGATAATGTGCTCAGTTTATGCTAGACTTTATTGTGTTCTGTACGACAAATAGTTATACGCTATAATTTATACACGAATGGCTCATAGTTTAGTCCTTAAAAAAAAAAAGGCCGTATTTTCCATAGACTTATTTTCAAAAGCCTTAAAATTAAGTAAAATTCTGAGATGAAGGAGTAACAACTAACGATTAACCATAATATGTCCTAGGCACATAGTGTTGAAAGTTAGGATGTTACAATTTTCATAATGTATTGTCTAACACCACCATTCCCATCATACTTTGCATTGATAAAATTACCCATCAACTGACTAACCTCAGCTTTACTAGAAATTGCATACTTTTTCCCGATGGAAGCAAGGAAAGTCTTGCCCATCTCAGATGTAGGAATTGCCTTCACAAGCATTTCATCAATTGATTACTTGATAAACATCAAGGCTTTTGGATTGGCCTTTGTCCACTCTTTGTAATGCATCTTTTTCTCATCTATGCTTTGATCATTTAGGGAAGGTTCACCCTCCCCAATAGCCATATCAATATCTACTAAGCTAAGGGCCAACTCAATGTCCTTCTTCCACTTCTTATAATTGTGTCATACCTGATTTGGGAATGTGATTGAGACATGAGAAATCTTTATCCCCATGTAAGCCTCATGACCTATATATCTTTCTACATGCATATTCAATTGAAAGTCCATGTAAATCATAATTTCATTTTCTACAGATAAATCACCTATTGTCTAAAATCAAGATAATCGTGAACAATATCTAAAGTCTAAAATCATAATATCATCCATGTGTGTGTGTATGCGCACTACACCAAAAAAGTAGTTTTGTAGCGGTTCATGAAAACCATTGCAAAATAATCAATTCTTGCAACGGCTTATCAACAGCTGCCAATTACTTGCACGTAGTGGCAGTTGCGCTCCCACCGCCACTAAATTATTGTAGTCTAGCAGTGGTTTACACAATGGTTACAACTTACTTCAACATTTCGTGGTGGTTTTACAGAACTGCTGCAAAGAAATTGTTTATTGCGGCGGTCAAAGCGGCGGTTTCAGTTTGAATTACCTTATAGCGGTGGTTTTGTAACCGTGTAAATTGCAAAGTTTGTTTTATGTGTAAATTACATTGATCATGGTGATGTTTAAATCTAGGAACTGTGTATGCTACCTAAATGCTTCACTACTAGACCAATTTTAATAACTTCAATTTTTAAAATTTTTATATAAATATGTAAAAAAATTAAATATTATGTTTCTATTATTATTAGTAGCATTGTGCCTATATTGAGTCACATTTTTTACTTTTAATTTTTGCTATTTAAGTGATTAAATTTCCTATAAATATGTTGTCACAATGTCTTAGAGCATGCCACAATGAGAAATAATTTTGTTTTAAAAGATTTGATTAACACTAAATACAAAAATACCTAAAGAAGATTTGATTAAAAATAAAAAATAATTAAGAAATGTTTTATCTAAAAAATAATTAGAAAATGATTTGATTGATGGAAATAAGATTCATCAATTTTAATTTCATTTTTCATTTTTATTTTTTAAACTAATGGACTAAGATAAGTTATGAATCACAGATTATAAAATATATTTTTTTTAAATTCAAACAAGGAAATGAACTTCTTCTTTTTAATCCAAAATAAGACAAATCGGGATTTTTATTTTTGATACTAAGAGTTAAATTTAAATTACAACTTTTTATTTTACCTTTTTTAAAATATTGCAAAAAAAGTCTTTAACTAATTTAGTGAAGCTCTGGTGTCCTACTCGCTTGTTGCATACTTTTTATTATTTAATTGATAAAGAAGCTTTCGTGGTGAAGTCCCTCAACAATGCGACAACTGGCATGAGTAGCCCTCTCTGTGAACTCACAACTGATGTAAGCAGCCTTCTCCGCGACCTCTCAACTAGCCACAAATATCCCTTAGCAATGCCATAATATTAAATATCTCCCTTCCCCCTTTCTTGATCTGTTCTCTACACAATATTATGATATAATCAATATAATTTAAACTAATTTCACTTTTATATTTAAAGTAAATAAAGCAGTTAATTTCATCTTTCTCTATTTAAAAATATTAATTAAATTATCATACATGTAAAAAAATTTACTAATATTATTAATGATTAATATTTAATAAACTATTAAAATACTTAAATAATTAATTTTTCTATCCATTAATTTGATTACTTACAAATTTATAAAATGTTAATGGTTATAATTTTAAAAATATGGTTTTTTTTTTCTGTTGATAAGTTGGATTTATTTTAACATAATAGTAAGGATCTTGGTCGAACTCGCCAAGATCGAGAAGTTATCATTTTTTTTCTGTTGATAGTTATCATTTTAAAATCCTTTTTGTGGAAACTGCAACACTAGCACTGGAGAGTGAGGGAAGCATCGAGAAGAAGCCTTAGCCCACCGTGCTGTGCTGTGAACCCTATGCCTGCTAAACGGCAGCGACAGTTTGGCTAGGAAGTCCACACCCAGAATGTCATCGCCTACTAAGCAGTCGCCAATATCGTCAACTCTCTTTTCTCCAGATCCATCTCTTCTTCTTCCTCCTATGCTTGCTAACTAGCTGAACTGAAATCCCTTCTATTCATTTCATCATTTGATTTGATTGCTTCATTTGAATGCTTGTTAATGACATCGTTGATGTGACCATCACTAATGACGGTGCCATCATTCTCAGGATGCTGGAAGTCGAGCACCCCGCTGCCAAGGTCTTGGTCGAGCACCTCTATCATCATTGTCGCCACTATAATATCCTAATTTTTAACCCAATACTCTAGAACATATTTAGGTTAATCATTAGGCGGTTACATCATAGTCTCCTTTTTACTTTAAAATACTTAGCGGAAATACTGGAAATTTTTTTTTTTGAATTTATAAAAGCAAAGTGAGAGCCGCGCGACATGATGAGCAATAAAACATGGATGGAAATAAAGCAAACATCTCATCATAACATAAGGCAAGCAAAGGCACATCACAATAAAACTAAACTGCATATTTATATATATAATATGATATGCCCACTCATGGAGAGTGGGGCTTAGTTTAGTACATCATGAACAGATACAACTAAAAAGAAAATACAAAGGAAAGTACGATGGAAAACATAAAAGCAACTCCCCTACCCAAGTGCAACTAAAGGGATAACCTCTAAACAAAAGGAGGTCCATCCTCATCTAAGTGGTGTGTGCTCTACCCGGGTACTCCATCGGTCGTACGTCACCTCCTACTGACGTCCATCTCGCGAGCGAGGCACATACCCGGGAAACTGGGCGAGCTCCTTGGGCGTATAGAGGCGGAACGGAGGTCGAGAGTGACCCCCGTGGCTTGGCCGCATCTCAGGTCGTCGTGCGAGCCGTGGCTGAGTCACGGTGTCCTCACTGCCCTCTCTCATCAGTGGTGGAGTGGGGGCAGAGCTCTCGCTGTACGGATGGGTAGGCGGGTCCTTCGACGGATCGGTCTCCGAGAAGTAAGTCTGGGGTACATGGTCGGGATAGTCATGCATGGCTGAGGCGGCGGTGTGCATGCGGAGCACTATCTCGTTATGCATACACGCACGCTCAAAAACCCGCTCGTCGTCACTGTAGGGTGCTGTCGGGGAGAAGCGATGGGTATGCACGAGGTGAGCGAAGGGACGTCCTACGAACATGAAGACTCGCATCGTGCACTGTCCCTCAAAATGGTATGATCCGTGAACCGGATCATAGTGCACCTCCCACGTCGGGGTGTCCACAAAAATCACGAACGTCGCCATCTGAAGACGTGACGGAAAGAAAGAGATAGAGGGAGTGAGAATCTTGCTAAAGAATGTATTAAGTCCTCAGGAACCTTGGGTTTAGTATACAAAATAAGTGAGCATGCATTAAGTCTACTTTTAGGTTTTAAAACATGATTAACCAAGGTCCGTTCATTTTAGCATGATTCTTAATGACATGGATGCAACATATTAAAGAATGTATGCATGGCTTTACTTAATGCAAGAATAATCATCGTAACTTTTAGAACATCACAATAGTGGCAATTAAATCCTCATATGGGAAACTTTGTGACATAAACATCATACTTTACTTCCTCATAGGCCACCCTAAAAGACAATCGCTCTGGGGGTGCTCGGCGGAACCGGTATCACCCAGAACGTGTCACATCTCTAGGTTATGAGCTCATACCTTAACTAGTCATCACTAGTTCTTACTTATCAATCCCGATAAGCGTAACATAATCATAAACATAATCCCGACTTATCTAGTACGGGCTAGGGGGCATTTCTTGGGGGTGCTCGGCCGAACCGGTGTCACCCAAGAATTCATCTTGGTACCGATGTCACATGAGTTCTCTGGAGGTGCTCGGTCGAACCGGTGTCATCCAAGAACTCATCTTAGTACCTCATAAAAATCTCATAGGTTTTCAAAATCTTTCTGAGTCCCCGAATTTGTCAGAAATTCGACAGCATAATTGCAACATGCCGAACTTCTTCCAAATTCTTCTTTATGCCACATAAGTCATTCAAACATGCATCCTCCATTGTAATTTTCATGCATTCACATAATCATTCTCATGCGTTCACAAGCAACATTAAAAATTCATTATGCTCTTGGTCCTACGGTATTTTATGCTCTGACCCTTATGGGCCTTAAACTTGTGATGTAATTAACCTATCATCTTCTATCAACCTTTTATGCACCTAAGGGTTCTCTTCTAACAGATCTCATTATTATTTATGCTCTCTATTAAATCTGAACAACATCATTCCTCAGGGGCAGCATTATAATCTTATAATTGCGGGGTTCTAGAACTTACGTTTTAGACCCTTTCTTGGTTCTATCTTCGCCTAAGGCGCTATAAGTTCGACCTAAACCAATTATGAGACATTCCTATGCCTAAGAACTAATTATAAGCCATGTTCTCTACATTATAAGGTTGCTGGACAGATTCTAAAAACTAAATGTTCTAAGAGTTCTAGAATTGTGGTTTTACGGGTTTCTAGTTACTAGTTTCTCTATAGGTGCTAAAATTCAATCCTACTTCAAGTGTAACCAAATTTTTCATGATCAAACAACCCTAATCTAATTATGTTCCCATAGAAACAGTTTAGGTAGTGTCCAAAAATAAATGGGTTAAAACTATGCTAAATCTTGACTTTACGGTTTTTCTAGAAAGTTAGTTTCTCTCCTATCATGCATAGAAATGTTCCTACTTCAACATACATAATTTTCACACATTCTAACACATCAAAACATCATCATACAGCAGCAAACTTATCATGGAAGAACCAAAACATTAAGTCCCCAAAATGATGCATAACTTGATATTTTTAAAACATATAAGTTGCTAGTTTCTCTTGGAATCACTTTTAGGACTTCTAAGACTCTTTTGCAAACCATTTTATTTGTAAAAGAGACTAAAAACATCCTTAGGTCAGTGACCACTTAATCCCTCCTTAGAAGAGAATTAACTTCATAAATCTTGTTGATCCTAATCTCATAGAATTCATGAAGCTCAAAGAGAATTCTTAAAACTTAGATTGTTGGCCCTTGTAGCTAGATGAAACTCATTCCAATTTCATCATCACTACTTGACCGAAACTTATGCATTCAAAGGATGCTCCCACATTAAACTTTAACTTGAGATAGAACAAGCAAGTCGTTGAGCTCTAAGGTCTTTAAGTGATGACATAATTTAAACATGCTATGCACTTCATTTTTATTCTTCATTACAAAGTAAAGTGAGAGCTTAAAGTAAATATGCGAGACTTGAATTATAAATATGCAAAGCTTGAATTAAATATGCAAGACTTAAAATATAAATATGCAAGTTCATTTCTTTATTTTAGTGCTCTAGACCCAGCAACAATTGACTTCAACGCCGAAATAGAAAGGCTTTGAGATTTAGTTAGGTGATAGTGCAACTCTCATTTTAAATCTTTATGTTCTTTAGTGATGAAAAGTAAATATGCTAGACAAGAATGTAAATATGAGATGCAATCCATTCTTTATCCTTTAACTTTAAGTGATGGCTTGGAAATTAAATATAAATGCAACACTCAAAGTAAATATGTTATGCATAAGCTTGAATTTAAATAAGAATGCTAGTCCATTTTATTTCTTATTAGAGCTCATACAAGACTTTTAAAGGAACTTAAGCCTCAACCCAAACTTATCATGACAAGATAAAGTAAAGACAAGAGTGAACCTCAAGGGTTCTTTAAAACACAAAGTTTCTTTTCTTGAGATGTGGTCATAGATAACATTTTTATTAAAACTCAAGCTCTAGAGACCTCATTGTGAGGAACACATAGTCATCATCTAGAAGCTCTCATCATCAAGCCATTGAGAACCTCATTGGCCAACATAGCCAAAAATGTGAAGAAAGAAAAGGAAAAGGAACCGAAAATTTTAAGAAGAAAAGGAAACATTTGAAACTCTAGAGACCATGATGTTGATGATGCATTAACACCAACATCATGAGTCCTCAACATTGAGTTCATGTAACCATTTTAAAATATCATCAAGGTGAGAGGTTTCAAGGTTCAAGAAGAAAGAACAAAAGAAAACATCTTTAACTTAAGAACAAAGATCAAGCTTTAGAGATTATTCAAGTGATGGACATCACCACCATGAAACCTCATCATCAAGCTCTCATTCCCTTGTCTTCAAGGCCTATGGCCGAAAATGATGAAGAAAAAGGAGAGGGAGAGAAGTTCTAAAAAGACTTCAAGAGAAACCATAAACACATAACTAGAAATGGAACTTAAACAAAGAAAATGCTTGAAAGAAAATCCCTACCAAGTGATTTGGAGATTGGGATGAAAGAAGAGGATGAAGAACTTGAACACTTGAACTTGAGAGAAAAGAAACTTTGAAGTGCTCTTTGAAAACTTACACTTAGCAAATGAACCCAAAATGATGCAAGTTCACCCAAGCATGCTATTTATAGAGAAATGAAACACATTCAAGGTGCAAGGAGGAGGAAGGGGTTTTGACCATGAAGAGCAGCCCCACGAGTTCCATGAGGTGAGATGTTGTGATCTTGAGGCATGGTTCAAAGTATGGTGAGGTATGGTTCAAGATATGACTCAAGCATGATTCTTTGAGTGAGAAACAAATCAACATGTGATGCAAATGGGAGAGAGATGGCCAAAGGTGCATCAGCCATGGCGGAGGGTTTTCTTGCATTTTAATTATGGTTTACAGTTGTGTTTATGTGTATCTTTGATTAGGATTAAGATTAGGAATTTGTAAGAAAGTGTTTAGGTGAGAAAATGGGTAATCAAGGTTGTCAAGACACATTTAAGGAGTGTTCTTGCATCATTAGTGAGTTATAAACTCATTTTAGTGTATAAACAATTCTAGACACAATTCCTTGATTTAAGGAATTGGAGAAAGAAAACACTATTCAAGATTCCAAGAGTGAAATCTTGAGTTTTAGAAAGGAGATTTAAATCTAATCTAAACAATCTTAGGTTCTAATTAATTTTAATAATTTATTTTGACTTTAGATTAATTATGAAAATTAATTAATCTTCGATTAGAGCCTAATATTGCTTAGGTTTGCTTAATTACATCATTAAGCTCAAAAACACTATTCTAGGGGCAAAATCGTAATTTTGCACTAAAACTGCCCGGGACCACGGACTCAAACAGATGCTTTGAAACATGTAAAAACATTGTTTTAAACCTCTAGGGAAAGTTTCGGGATCAAACGGCACCTTTACCCGCGTAAAAACGCTATAGGGGTATTTTGGTCATTTTGACCTGAAACTGCAAAAAATGAGACTTTCGCCTCTGGAACCACCCAAGGGTCATTCAATCCCCTTCAAACATTGAGTTGGCCCTTCGAGGACTGCCGGGTCGGCCATCCTCGAATTCCGGGCCAAAAATGACCTCAGGGGCATTTTGGTCATTTTTCACTCAGACAGAAAATCGAGGCGTTACAGCATGCACTAAGTCCATTTTTAAGCTTTAAAACATAATTAGCCAAGGTCCATTCATTTTAGCATGATTCTTAATGACATGGATGCAATCATATTAAAGAATGTATGCATGGTCTCAACTCAATGCAAGAATAATAATCTCAACATTAGGAACATCATAATAGTGGCATAAAGTGGCAATTAAATTCTCATATGGGAAATTTTGTGACATAAACATCATGCTTTACTTCCTCATGGGCCACCCTAAAAGACAATCATTCTGGGGGTGCTCGGCCGAATCGGTGTCACCTAGAACGTGTCACATCTCTAGGTTATGAGCTCATACATTAACTAGTCGTCACTAGTTTTTACTTATCAATCCCGATAAGCGTAACATAATCATAAACATAATCCTGACTTATCCAGTATGGGCTAGGGGGCATTTCTTGGGGGTGCTCGGCCGAACCGGTGTCACCCAAGAATTCATCTTGGTACCGATGTCACATGAGTTCTCTGGAGGTTCTCGGCCGAACCGGTGTCATCCGAGAACTCATCTTAGTACCTCATAAATAAAAATCTCATAGGTTTTCAAAAACTTTCTCAATCCCTAAATTTGTCAGAAATTCGGCGGCATAACAGCAGCATGCCGAATTTCTTCCAAATTTTACTTTATGCCACATAAATCAATTAAACATGCATCCTTCATCATAATTCCATGCATTCACATAATCATTCTCATACGTTCATAGGCAACATTGAAAATTCATTATGCTCTTGGTCCTACGGTATCTTATGCATTAACCTTTACGGGCCTTAAACTTGTGATGTAATTAATCTATCATTTTCTATCAACCTCTTATGCACCTAAGGATTTTCTTCTAACAAATATTACTATTATTTATGCTCTTTAATAAATCTGGGCAACTCTATTCCTTAGGGGGCAGAATTATAAACCTACAATTACGGGGTTCTAGAATTTACATTTTAAACCCTTTCTTGGTTCCGTCTTCGCCTAAGGCGCTATAAATTAAATCTAAACCAATTATGAGGCACTCCTATGTCTAAGAACTAATTATAAACCATGTTTACCATACTACGAGGTTGCTGGACAGATTCTAAAAATTAAATGTTCTAAGAGTTCTAGAATTGCGATTTTACGGTTTTCTAGTTACTAGTTTCTCTATAGATGCTAAAATTCAATCCTACTTCAAATGTAACCAAATTTTTCATGATTAAACAATCCTAATCTGATTACATTCCCATTGAAACAGTTTGGACAATACCCAAAAATAAATGGATTAAAACTATGCTAAATCTTGACTTTACGATTTTTCTAGAAAGCTAGTTTCTCTCCTATCATGCGTAGAAATGTTCCTACCTTATCATACATAATTTTTACACATTCTAACACATCAAAACATCATCATACAGCAGCAAACTCATCATGGAAGAACCGAAACATTAAGTCCCCAAAAAGATGCATAACTTGATATTTCTGAAACATATAAGTTGCTAGTTTCTCTTATAATCATTTTCAGGACTTCTAAAATTCTTATGCAAACCATTTCATTTTGTAAAAGAGGCTAAGAACATCCTTAGGTCAGTGACCACTTGATCCTTCCTTAAAAGAGAAATAAATTCATAAATCTTATTTGGTCTTAATCTCATAAAGTTCATGAGGCTTAAAGAAAGTCGTAAAACTTAGATTGTTGGCCCTCATAGCTAGATGAAACTCATTCCAAGCTCATCATCACTACATGACCGAAATTATGCATTCAAAGAATGTTCCCACATAAAACTTTAACTTGAGATAAAATGGGCAAGTCTTTGAGCTCTAAGGTCTTTAAATGATGACATAATTTAAATATGCTATGCACCTCACTTTTATTCCTCATTACAAAGTGAAGTGAGAGCTTAAAGTAAATATGCAAGACTTGAAATATAAATATGCAAGTTCATTTCTTTATTTTAGTGCTCTAGGCCCAGCAACAATTGACTTTAAGGCCGAAATAGAAAGGCTTTGAGATTTAGTTAGGTGATAGTGCAAGCTCTCATTTTAAATCTTTATGTTCTTTAGTGATGAAAAGTAAATATGCTAGACAAGAATGTAAATATGAGGTGCAATCCATTCTTTATCCTTTAACTTTAAGTGATGGCTTGGAAAATAAATATGAATGCAAAGCTCAAAGTAAATATATAATGCATAAGCTTGAATTTAAATATGAATGTTAGTCCATTTTATTTCTTATTAGAGCTCATACAAGACTTTAAAGGAACTTAAATCTCAACCCAAACTTATCATGACAAGATAAAGTAAAGACAAGAGTGAACCTCAAGGGTTCTTTAGAACACAAAGTCTCTTTTCTTGAAATGAGGTCATAAATAACATTTTTATTAAAACTCAAGCTCTAGAGGCCTCATTGTGATGAACACATAGTCATCATCTAGAAGCTCTCATCATCAAGCCATTATGAATCTCATTGGCCAACATGGCCGAAAATTTGGAGAAAGAAAAGGAAAAAGGAACCGAAACTTTGAAGAAGCAAAAGAAACATTTGAAATTCTAGAGACCATGATCTTGATGATGCATTAACACCAACATCATGAGTCCTCATCATTGAGTTCATGTAACCATTTTAAAACATCATCAAAGTGACAGGTTTCAAGGTTCAAGAAGAAAAACTAAAAACATCTTTAACTCAGGAACAAAGATCAAGCTTTAGAGATTGTTCTTGTGATGGACATCACCACCATGAAACCTCATCATCAAGCTCTTATTCCCTTGTCCTCAAAGGCCCATGGCCGAAAATGGTGAAGAAAAAGGAGAGGGAAAGACGTTCTAAAAAGACTCAACAGAAACTGTAACGCCCCGATTTTCGCTAAACCATAATGACCAAAATGCCCCTGAGGTCATTTTCACCCGAAACACGAGGACGGCCGGCCTTGGCCATCCTCATAGGGTTCACATGTTATATGAAGGGGATTGTATGAGCATGAGTGCCTAACAAAGCGGGAAAACCTCCTTTCTGAGATTTCTGCGCGTAAATGACCAAAATACCCCTGTAACAGAATTAAGGCAGTATTAAGTTCCGTTTTGACCCGGACTTTGTTCTGAGGTTCAAAACAATGATTTTAAGGCATAAACTATGTTGGTTTAAGTCCCGGAGATCCCGGGCAACTTTTGGTAAAAATTACGGTTTTGCCCTCAAGATATTGCATTTTAACTTAATGAGCCGTTTAACTCCAAACCTAAGCAATATTAGGCTCTAATTAAAGGTTAATTAATTTCCATAATTAATCTAGAGCCAAAACCATCATTTAGAATTAATTGGAACCTAAAATTGCTTAGGGAAAATTCAAATCTCATCATAGTCTTATTCTTTAAAAAGGAAAAAGAATATGTGAATAGTGTCGAATAGTATTTCCACTATTCACATCAACTTTTCTTTTTGAGACAAGTTGTCACACTCACATCACTAGTCCTAGAGGTGTTGACTCCTAATCCTTCTAGACCACCTCTAAACCTAGGGATTTATGGTTTTAATTAACCTATTAGTGCACCTAAGTACCTACTTAGCAATTTTTAATCCTAAGCCTAATCTATGTCACACCAAAACACACTTCTAGAACATGGTTTAAGGAGATATTTCTCCTCCCCAAGGCTGCCAAGAATGGCGCCATTTTCTCTAGAAATCATCAAACCAATTAGTCTATGTGTTCAAGCTATCTTGTGACATGTGTCTTGAACACTTTCAATCAATGATCAACTTTCAAGAAAAATTGTCACTCAAGACTCAAAGAATATTTTATATGGTCAATCAAGGTTTTCAATTCATTTCTAAAATGAATTAAATTATGTCTTTCAAATTCAAAAAGAATGATTTGTTTTTGTGGTCATTCAAGCTTTCTATCAAACTTTTTCAAGACAACATGTCTTACAACACATTACCTATGCTTTGGGAATTTAAGTCTAGAAAATTTTCTCTTCTTTTTGGGCATGAGGAGCACGGTTTTCTTCACCCTTGTGCAGCCCAAAATTTTGTGTTTTCATGCATTTTTAAAGGTTGGAAAATAAGGTACATTCTAGCCATGCTTTAGGACATGCATAGCTAGACTTTTCACCATACTTTGAATGACCAACACCATGCTTTGAACAAAGATATTTCTTCCTTCTTGTGGCTGAAATGTGGCCGAATTCTCCCTCCAAAAAGCCTCCAATATTTAATTCATTTCACTTCTCTATAAATAGGTAGCTTAGGGAACTTGAAGCACCTTTGTTCATTTTCACTAAAGCTTTGAGTTAGAGCACTTTGAGTTTCTTTCTCTCAAGTTCAAGAGCTCATCCTCTCCAACCTCTTCATCTTCTTCACTTCCTCTCAATCTCAAACTCTAGGTAGGGAGCTCTTCAAGAATGCTTTCTTTTACTTTCATGATCAATGTTTATCTTGTTTGAAAGTTGTGTTGTTAGCAAGTTTTTCTCTCAAACATTTTCGGTTTCTTCTTTTCTCTTCCTCTTCATTTTCGGCCTCAAGACCAAAATGAGGAAAGCTTGATGATGAGTGTTCTTTTGGGATGACCATGTGTTCATCCTAACATGAGACCTCTAAAGCTTGAGTTTTGTTTGAGAAAAGTTTCATCTTTTTCATGTCTTGGTTAAGACAAGGCTATGTTTTTCATGAAAACTCTTTTTGAGCTTTTGTTCCTTGATGTTTTCGGCCATGAAGGCTTAAAGAGCTTGGAAAAAATGGTAGCTTTGTAATGAGCACTTCATGTTGGACTTTGTCACATGATCAAACTCTAAAGTTTGAGTTTTTCCAAGAAAGGTTTCTCTTTTCAAGTCTTGGTCAAAGAATGAGTTATGTTTCTTTGATGCCTTGAAACTTTCCTTTTCTTTTTGTTAGTTTTCGGCCATGAAGGCCTCTTGGACTTGAAATATGAGGAGCTTGATGATGAGAGTTGTATGATGATGTTTGTCACATGAACAACTTCTAAAGCTTGAGTTTTCTAAAAATAAGTTTATTATTTTCAAGTTTTGCTCAAGACATAGTTATGTTTCTCTTGGATCTTTGAAAACCCCATTTCTTTCCCTTGAGTATTCGGCCATGAAAGGCTTTGGGACTTAGAAAAATGGTAGCTTGATGATGAGGGCTTCATGTTGATATATGTCACATGAACAAAGCTCTAGAGCATAGACTTGGTCCCTAGGCCAAGCATATTTGATTACTTTCCTCCATGTTGGTCATGAGTTTAGTTTTCTTTTCTTGTGAGGGTGAGTTATGGGTTGAAACCTTGTTTCCTTTAAAGTCTTGCAAGAGCTCTAAACAAGATATAAAAGAAGTTGCATCCATGTTTACGTTTATGCTTTGCATTAGCACGTTTATTTCCTATGCCATCACTAAGACCCAAGATAATGAATGAACTTGCACAATGCACGTTTATGTTTCAAGCTTTGCATCTCATTTTATATTTCAAGTCATCACTAAACTCTAAGAATAAGAATGAAGATGCATTTCATCTTTACTTTGTGCTATCACTTTATTTTCTAAAGGACTATAAAATGAAATGCATAGCACGTTTATTTTATGTCACCACTTGAAACTTTAGAGCTCAAAGACTTGCCCAGTTCATCTTAAGAAAGGAATTTAATCAAGGAGATATCTCCTTGAACATCACTCGGCCATGTGGTGTAAATGGCTCTAGGGTGAGTTTCATTTAACTACAAGGGCCTATAATGCATGTCTTAGAATTTTTCTAAGCTTTGATGCACTTACCAAGGTTTTAAACATGTTTTCAAGTTTCGAATCATTGTCAAGAGCAAGCCGAAATGGCTGCTGCCCTTGATGTTCCATGATGGGTTTTGGCAAAATAAACTTTGATTTTTCATGGTCTTGAAGTCCCAAAAAGGTTCCAAGAGAAACTAGCAAGTTATATGGTTGAAAGAAAGGTTTTTCTCATGATTTTATGCCTTAAGGATTTCGGTTCTGCCTTAATAACTCCAGCACCTTAAATTCTGTTTTGGGTGGTCTAAATATGTTGTAATACCTTGCCAAGTATGTGATAATTGTTCTAGACTCGTTAAAGCATTGTTAGTGACTTTGTTTGCTTAATGTGTGAATTCTAGAACTATAAAGAATGGCAAAATGAGTTTCTGCCCAACCTTGATAAAATATTTAGAATCACATTAGATTATGTCTAGATGTGTGGGAGTGACTCATAATTGGCTTAGGTATTAATTATTGTACCATAGAAAAAGTCGGATGCGAGAAAGGGCTTAAAACGCATTTTCTAGAACACGTAATTCATCAAATATGAACAACTACATAAGGCTGTCCAACCATAATTAATTAGGATTTAGAACCTAATGGATTATGGTAATGAGGTTAATCAATCCCATAAATATACTAGAAAGTAATGGGAAAGTTTGAGGTTACCCGATTTAGGGATTTTTACCTTAAGGGATGATTATACGCCTCTAAGTTTGATGATGAATTGATGTGTTAGCTCATGACGTGTATGGTGCCATGTTAACTATTATCCCTATGTGATAGCGTGTATTAACATGTTATTATTATTCTTTAAAAAGGACTTAAAGATGCCGAGGTAGTAATTATGTGTTATGCATTAATTATGTGGCATCTTAAAGAAACATGTTAAACTGAGGATGACTTAGAACATCAGAATGCAATCCTTTGAAACCACCGAATTAAGGGTGGGGACAATGTGATTCTAGCCCCCTAAACCCGTACTTAAAGTCGGGAAGTTGACTTATCCAAATGGATAAAGTCTAGATGCTAGTGACGACTAGCGTGTTATGAGCTCATAACCTAAAGTTTTCTCAAAAGGGAGAAATATTAGGGCGGCCCAGTTAAGTAAAGGTTCTTATGTCACCTAAGTAAACCAGTTATATGATTTATGTTTCATGTACCAGTTATATGATTTATGTTTCATGTACCAGTTATATGATTTATGTTCCATGTACCAGTTGTATGATTTATGTTCCATATACCAGTTATATGATTTACGTTCTACGTACCAAGCTACATGATTTATGTCTATGACTTTAGTATAAAAGCCTATGTAACACAAGTTCCATGATAAAAAGAACGGATTCTCGGAAAATGAGATTTTGGAAAACTCATAACTGAACCTATGTATGTCCATTATTTTATAAATAAACCCGAGATTCCTGGAGACGTATATGATGACACCTAGGATAGAAGGAAAACCCTACTGAGTTTCTTTAGTAAGAATCTCACTCCCTCTATCTTTTCCTTTCCATTACGTCTTCAGAGCGAGATGGCGACCTTCGTCCTATTCATTGACACTCCACGGTGGGAGATCCACCACGACCCGGAGTATGGGTCCTACTATTTTTGAGGGCCGATGTACCTTACGTGTATTCATGTTCGTTGGACGGCCATTTTCGCACCGTGTCTATAGCCACCACTTCACCCCGGCATCCCCCTACGACGATCCCGCGATTTTCGAGCATGCACGACCCCAATGGGAGCAGAACCTGCGGGCCCCCTCTGACCGTTCAACCGATTTGCCGGTATATGTGCCGTTGACACAACACTCGGAGGAGGACCCTATAGAGGATGTCCCTATGGGTCATGAGGACTCTGCCCCCACTCCACCGCAGCGACCGACGGGCAGCGAGGAGACGGTTACCCAGCGTCGGAGAGCTCCGGCACCAGGACCACGACCTCGACGTGGGCGGCCCATTCAGTCACAGGGCATGCTCGCCCGACCGAGCTCCGCCCATGGATTGGCTACGTACCTCCATACCCGTGATCTCATTGCATAGACAGAGGGTAGGCCTTAGTGCACGCACACCACTAGTATGGATGAAACCCCTTTTTGCGTTGGGGTTACCCATCATAGATCGCACGGGGATCGGGATGTTTTCTTTCAGTTCTTTTCGATGTATTTCTGTTTTCTGTTGTATTTATTTATACATTATGTACTTGAAGAAGTCCTGCCCAGTGGGTAGGCATTTTATCTATGAGGTATTTCAGTTATGATTGATGTAATGTTCGATATTATGGTTTGGAGCCATTCCTATGTTATCGTTCCGTATACTATGATACCGACTCGTAAAGTTACGCGCGGCTTCTATTTTAAGTAACGATTTCAAAAAAAAAGTTGGCTCGTATTTTCGTTAAGTCTATTTTCCCAAGAAGATGAACCATGCCAGCAAGTAACAACTAATATTTGGCCTAAGTACGTACTAGTAGTATTGGGTCGAACATTAGGGTGTTACAGAAACCATAAACACTTAACTAGAAATAGAACTGAAATAAGGAAAATACTTGAAAGAAAATCCCTACCAAGTGATTTGAAGATTGGGATGAGAGAAGAGGATGAAGAACTTGAAGAACTTGAACACTTGAACTTGAGAGAGAAAGGAAACTTTAAAGTGCTCTTTGAAAACTTACACTTAACAAATGAACCCAAAATGATGCAAGTTCACCCAAGCATGCTATTTATAGAGAAATGAAACAAATGCAAGGTGCAAGGAGGGAGGGAAAGTTTCGGCCAACATGAGCAGCCCCATGAGTTCCATGAGGTGAGATGTTGTGATCTTGAGGCATGGTGAGGTATGGCTCAAGCATGGTTCTTTGAGTGAGAAACAAATCAACATGTGATGTAAATGAGAGAGAGATGGCCGAAACTTGCATCAGCCATGGGGAGGATTTCTTGCATTTTAATTGTGGTTTAGAATTGTGTTTAGGTGTATCTTTGATTAGGATTAAGATTAGGAATTTTTAAGAAAGTGTTTAGGTGAGAAAATGGGTAATCAAGGTTGTCAAAACATATTTAAGGAGTGGTCTTGCATCATTAGTGAGTTATAAACTCATTTTAGTGCATAAACAATTCTAGACACAATTCCTTGATTTAAGGAATTGGAGAGAGAAAACACTATTTAAGATTCTAAGAGTGAAATCTTGAGTTTTAAAAAGGAGATTTAAATCTAATCTAAGCAATTTTAGGTTCTAATTAATTTTAATAGTTTATTTGACTCTAGATTAATTATGGAAATTAATTAATTTTTTATTAGAGCCTAATATTGCTTAGGTTTACTTAATTACATCATTAAGCTCAAAAATCACTAGTCTAAGGGCAAAATCGTAATTTTGCACTAAAACTGCCCGGGACCACTAGGAATCAAACATATGCTTTTAAACATGTAAAAACATTGTTTTAAACCTTCGGGGAAAGTTTCGGGCTCAAACGGCACCTTTACTCGCGTAAAAATGCTATAGGGGTATTTTGGTCATTTTGACCCGAAACTACAGAAAATGAGACTTTCGCCTCCGAAACCACTCAAGGGTCATTCAATCCCCTTCAAACATTGAGTTGGCCCTTCGAGGACTGCCGGGATGGCCATCCTCGAATTCCGGGCTGAAAATGACCTCAGGGGCATTTTGGTCATTTTCTACTTAGACAGAAAATCGGGGCGTTATAGCCACCAAGCTCCTCAAAAGAGCTAATGACCTTGTCAGGAACAAGATTCACCCCACCTCTATTATCAACGGTTACAAAGTTAGTATTTTTCTGACTTTATAGGTTTTATTTATTTTTTTGTTGTGGTCAAATATTGATATTGCCTTTGTTTGTAGCCACATCTATAAATTCTGATATTTTGACCTTTGAAATTGGAAATCTATACACAAGCCTTGTTTTTAACTTATCTATCTCCCTATTTATTATTCTGGGTGGATAGTTATCAAGGTATCATATTCTCCTTATGCAGTCTTCCATTTTGCATCAATGTCAAACTTAAATTCAGTAACTAATGTGATTAGAAGTTATGCCTTTTGATTTGTATTGTATTGACGATCAAGATCTTGCTTTCTCTTGTCCTGTGACTAATGCATTTTGAAGCTGTTGCTTATCTTAAGTGTATATTACTTAGTAAGATTGCTCCATTGACTACCTCTTAGGTTGAAAAACTGGGAAAGGATTCCCTCATTAACTGTGCTAAGACTAGCATGTCCTCAAAGTTGATAGCTAGCGATAGTGACTTCTTTGCTAACCTGGAATGTTTGTAATTCAAATAGTCCTTGGAAAGTTTAAATTTTGGGGTTGGGGTTAGATACTGCAAATCGTACTGACTATCAGCTGATTGATATCTTTGAAGATGGCTTTGTGAGTTGTTTTTACTTTCAACTCTAGGGGTTTCAATCAAGCATCCCAATCATGTTGTAGTTTTGAACTTGAAGACAGAACAAGAGTAGTATGTAACTGCATTGTGGGAGAGTGTGACTTTCTTGTGGACATAATTTTATGAAAAATGAGATTGTGCCTTGTGGAATACTGAAGTTCTCTTCTTGCATGTTCACATTATGTGAAAAAAAAGTTAGTTTTTCCCATTTAAGAATTCTCTTCTTGACAGAAAAGTTTGCACTCATTCTAATTTGAGATGAGGGAAGAAAATGTTAACTTGCACCTAAATTGGATTCCTAAAGAGTATTGGGCAACCTTTTGAAATATAAATTATGTGCTGAAAGAAAGGTAGTACAATAATACAACAACATTATTCCCATATTTTTATTTGCAATTTATCAACTCTTTGTTATGTCCATTGGTTTGTTAAAATATGGATATATTGATGCGTAGGTATTGAGTGAGAAAAATTCTGCTAATAGAAAGTGGCAAACAATTCCTCACACTTTAGGTCAAAGACACTCGCTTTCCTCTATTCGTTAGGCCTAGTTCTGAAAAGTAAATATTAGTTAGTAGTAATGTGATTTTCTTATATGATACCAACAGGTAGTTGTATTTGCACCCAACATTCCAGCTCTTTATGAAGCTCATTTTGGAATTCCAATAGCAGGATTAGTATTAAACACTGTTAATATCAGGATAAATGCATCCACAATAGCTTTCCTTCTTGGCCATTCCTCTGCTATAGCTGTAATTGTGGATCAAGAGTTCTTTACATTGGTAGAAGAGGCTTTGAAAATCTGTTATGAGAAAAACAAAAACTTCAGGCCTCCACTTCTGATTGTGATCAATGATGAGAACTGTGATCCTAAGGCATTAAGATATGCTTTGGGCAAAGGCGCCATTGAGTATGAGAATTTTCTTGAGATTGGTAACCCTGAATATGCATGGAAACCCCCAGACGATGAGTGGCAGAGCATTATCTTGGGTTACACTTCTGGTAACCACTACTAGTCCTAAGGGTGTAGTGTTACACCATCGAGGGGCTTATCTCATGTCTCTGAGTGGAGCTCTTATTTGGGGAATAAATGAAGGAGCTGTATTCCTTTGGACACTTCCCATGTTTCATTGCAATGGTTGGTGCTACACTTGGACACTTGCAGCTCTTTGTAGTACAAACATGTCATCATCAGGTAAACTGACCAACGCCTACTGCATTTATTTCAATGATTGAGAAAATAAAAATGTTGTTAACTTGTTATCCGTATTGTGTTGAGTGGTATTGTGTACACGCCTTCTTAATATTTTGTAATTCTAGCTTGTAGTTTGAGCCAATCATCAATGCCATTTTCGAAAATTGCTCGGCTTCCTATTATATTGCAGTGTTGTTTTCTATATTTTTTTCATATTTTCAAGTGTGGTTAGTGTGAATGAAAGGAGTTAGATTTTGGTATCTGGTGTGTGTTTTAGTTATTGTTACAACTTGCCAATATTCTTAGCATGTACCTCCCTTTAATCCATGTCTCTCCAATTCACATATATTTTGCTCTTTGTTAGTTTTCATGTTACACGTGCTTGACTATCTCCTTTTGCGCAAAATATAATTCATGGTATGCTTTTATCTATGAGGTGAAATTGTGTGAATGAAGTTCATTCATTGAGTTATGCTATAATGCCTTTCTATTTTAGGCAGTTCCTTTTTGCAATATTGTTGTTTAGACCTGTTAGAATTGTTTTGTAGTTCATGCTAAATTATATGATTTCACTTTGCATTGTTATTATTTTCAACATATGTAAAGTTGAAGCTTGTGGATCATGGGTCTAATATTAAGTTTTTTTTTTTAATTTCAGGCAATAGATATAGGCTCACCATTGGAAGGAAAGTGCTCTTCGGAGGCTAGTCATGAACCCCAAAATGAAGGACCATCATCATCATCAAATCCTTAGTCTTTTTTCTTTAGATTACAGGTCTACTGATGTTAATATTTTTTTATGTTAAGGATTTGTGTTTGCTTAGCACCTTAGCAAGATAAACTTGTATTTTATGCATCGGTTTGTACTTAATATCTTTTGAATTATATATTTGGACTAATTTGATTGAATATTTTTAAGGTACATTAATGAATTTGATTTTTAGTTATAATTAAATGAATTCAAAGAAGGATTACACTAGTAGAAATAATTTGAAAATGTTACTGAGATTAAAACTAAAAAAAAAAATCAGATATAAATTGATTTAGTAGTGATAGCTCAAAAATTAAATAAATAAGTTGCGGCGATTTCAAATTGTTGCAATATTGGTTCAGCATAATGTTCACTAATAGCAGTGGTTACATAAACCATCGCGATAACTACAGCAAGTTCATAGGGACAAAATTCGTGGCGGTTGAAACCACCGCAAAATATGGTCAAAAAATAGTGATAGTTAGCAACGACAGTTAACTAATCGCCACTAAAGTTTTAACACAATTTTTTAATAGTGATTCATGACGGTTCAACCATCATTGAAACCGCCACAAAATAACTTGCGGCGGTTGTCACAACGGTTGTGAACCGCCGCAAAATGTGAAATGAACCATCGCAAAGCACATGTTTTGGTGTAGTGGTGTGTGTGTGTGTGTGTGTGTGTGTGTGTGTGTGTGTGTGTGTGTGTGTGTGTGTGTGTGTGTATCAAATTACTCTTATCCAAATGTCCAAATCGTTATATACAACATAAAATATGATCAAAATATGCAAAATGCAAAATAATCACTATGTGATTTAGGACTTTTACCTGCAATGTCATTGGAGCACTCTAAACTATATCAAGAATGCTTCACTCAAGTGAAGTTCACCAGCTGAATCTCTATTGCTACTGGGAAGTACGAGGTTAGGAAGAACCTACAACAGCTGCTGTATCTGTAAATAGGAGCAAAAGAGGAGGTGAGTTTTTATACAAAAACTCAGTAAGTGAATTATCACCTGAAACCCCCTTCATTGGACACCAAAGAAGCAATGTATAAAACATAATAACAATAACAGTATAAAGCTTTAAAACATTTCATGCTTATAGTCATATAATCAAAATCACAATTTTCCATAAATCAATCCAACAGTACTCTAATACAGAAACAGAAATCTCTACTCTGGTTATGCACAATATATGTGACATAACAAAATCTCTGGTTGTAAATCTCTTGTCATATTAAGGCATTATGTATTGTCGTCCCCAGTGTCGAAATAATTTCTCTATTCTCTTTGGCCGTGGGCTACTTAGCACTAAGGTTAATGGAATAACTGCCATTAATGTGCAACCTATTTCTCGATAGCTACTATACAGCTCAACTAGAAATCTAACTCTTTTCTCTATGTCTCATAAAGGCTCCTACCCTAGGGTTCAAAACTTTCTCATAAAACAATATTCGGTACTAGGAATCATATAATCATTAAATTAGCTCTGAACAGTCATATTCATAGTCTAGTTCTTTCAGAAACTATTTTAGCAATAATGGTCTCATGGTTTTACATAAAACACATAGTTCATGCTCTTCTAAAAAGCACATTTTCATAATTTGATAAATCAATAGAAATCTCAAATCTCTCCATAGTAATAACCAAAATCATGCATTAAGCTATATTCTTGACGAATTTATGTTTAATGACAACATAAAGATCACAGGTTTGAACCTACTCACCTGAAAGGATGTAATATATATAGGATTGACACTAATAGAACTCTGGGAGGTAGGAACAGCACCGGTATTTGCCATAACAGCTATAGCACTCTAGAGTAACTTCTAGAAATCACTAAAGAACTTAGATCTAATTCTAACACAAAAGAAGAACACTATATCTTGAAGAACATGGAGGAATAGGAAAACTAACCCCAAGAACTAAGGAAGAATAGAAGAAAAGGAGTGTAAACATCAAAATCTCTTACCTTTAAGCCTTGGAATTAGAGTTAGATTGAGTGAAATGGAGGTAAAAAAGGGTAGAATAGTGTAGGAGGTGAAGTTTTGACATTTTAGAGGGGTGGGGTGTGTGTTATATCTGAAACCTGAAAATTAAGGGCTTTATAAAACTGTGAGCGCAACAGTGCTCAGAAAGAACATTTTAGAAGAGCATCACCTTACCACTGGACTACCACAACACTCCCTAGAGAGCTTGTTTACTTTGTCTTTGCCTCTAAACCCTTTGTGACTGCCGCAATGGTCATTTCAGTGTGGTAGTGTTCTCTAGTGTTGTTTTTCTCATATACCAGGTTATAATTCAAGCAGGGCCTATCAACAATATGAATGGGTCCCAAGAAACCCTATGGTGGTCCTGGATTTACCTAAGGACATGTGTACATAAGGCATTACATACTCCCTTTTCAAAAGATTTGGTCCCTAAATCTTAAAACATACCTAGAGGAGGGAAGATGTAATACCTTAGTTATACTACTCCCTAGGAGAGTTTAGAGTAGTGCATGTGTCCCAAGGCAAATTTGAGACTACCATAGGGTTCCTTGGGACCCACTTGTGTTATGGGTAGGCCCTGCTTGAATTATTGCTCAAAGAGTTAGGGAAAACCTTTCTTGAGAATGCTGCAGTGCTGAAATAAGTGTTGTAGTGGTAGATGTTGTAGCCAAGGAAAACATGCTCTCTAGAGAATGTTGCAGTGTTCATTTGAGCACAGCAGCAGTCCGACGGTAAGGCAGTACTTCTCTAAAATGTTCTTTCTAAGCGTCACAGTGCTTAAGTTTTTATAAAACCCCCTATCCCCCATTTATGCATTTTCAGACCTCAAACATACCCCTCTATTCCCAAATTATGATACCTTTGCCTCTCTACCCTATTCTCAACATAAAACCCTATTTTCTCACAAATCTAACCTAAATCATTCAACTTTGAAGCTTAATGTAAGTTGGTTTGTTGTTTTTACTTCCTTTTCCCTTCAATCTCTCCTTATTCTTGGGGTAGCATGGTGGTTCTTCATGTTGTCAAGAAGAATGAAGTTGTCATGGTATGTTAAGCCTAGATTTGATTTATTTAGGGATCATTAGAGGCTAATCCAGTGTATTATGGCTGTTTTGTCTTATACTAGTGCTATTCCTGCCTCCTAAGGTTTTATTGGTGTCAATCCTACGTATTCCACCCCTCTAGATGAATGGATTCAGACCTGTGATCTCTATGTTATGCATTAGAGCTATTTTCATGAAAATATGGATTATATCATGATTTTAAATATTTCTGCAAAAAGATTTGAGATTTATGTTGATTTATCAAGCTTATGAATATGTGGCTTTCAAATAGCATCAACTATAATTTTATGTAAAACCATAGGACCATTGTTGCTAAATTGAGTAAAAGAGCTAGATTTCGATTATAATTGCTTAGAGATGTTATAATGATTATATGATTTCTAGAACTGTTTGTTTTATATGATGGAGCTTTTGAACCCTAGAGTCGAAGACTTTATGAGATACAGAGAAAATATTTAGATTTCTAGTTGGACTGGACAGTAGCTACAGAGGAATAGAGCTATGATTTAACGATAGTTATATCATTAACCTTGGTATACCAAGTTCCGCCAGGGGCAAATTATCCTTGATTCAAATCAGTCCGCTTGGGACACGGTTTGCCAGGGGCCATTAAGATTTCATTTAGAAATGGGCTCTTATTTGCCAGGGACTGAGCACCCTCCTTATAATTGACAGATAGTCTGTTTGCTTTGTTATCCTTGAAAAAAATAATATGTTTTCATGTTTCTAGCAAACCATAATATGTGACTATCATGTAAATATAAATGAAATTATTTTCACTTAATCATTATTATTATGCATTCTTTTTCATGTCCTATGAAAGGGGTTTCAAGTGAGAATTCACTTACTGAGTTTTGTATAAAACTCACCCTCTCCTTTTTTTCTATTTATAGATATAGCAACTACTGTGGGTCCACAAGTATATTATAAAATTCATTTATGATTATATTGATTTCAGAGAACAAATGATTTGTCTATAGAAAATGCTATGATAATTTAAATGGTTTTTGTTAAATATGTACATAAAAGGTCTACGGGTCACGAGGCTTACATGGAATGAGATTCCTCACATGTGATCACGTTCCCAAAGCGGGTCATGACAAAGTGGTATCAGAGCCATAGGTTTCCCTGCATGTCACTGGAGTTAGTGTCCACAAGTAACACGTCATTTATGTAAATGGAAGCGCGCCCATTTGCATTAACAAAGCATTACTTGAGGCCTTTAGAATGGTCAATGATGTCTAGGTTTAGAGATAGAGTCATGTCTTTCTTTATGAATAGTTTTCCTTATCTTATGTGCTCATGTCTTTTAGTTAGATCAAGTATGCCTCCCCTACATCCTTCTACTTCACGACATTATTGTAGCAGCAGTTCTTCTAGCTTTGGTGTCCACTTCAGAGTCTTGGAGCTGGCATTAGCCATACTATCTGATGTGTTCACCAGGCAGACGAAGGTCGGATTGCAGTCACCCTTGGTCTGTACCCACCTTCCAAGGGTGACTCACCTCAGAGGACGCCTAAGCTTTCCTTAGGGAAATAGAAAAGATTACTAAAGTTATCCATTGTTCATCAGAGAGAGCAGCTGAGTTGGCTGGCATTCAGCTGGAAGGCCAAAAAGATATCTGGTATGATGAGTTTCTATAGGGACACAGTGACTCCAAGCTGCCCACTTAGGATGAGTTTAGGGTAGCTTTTGTAAGGAGCTCTTTATCATAGAGTCAACATGCTCAAATGAAGGAGGAGTTTTTGAGGCTTTGCATGACCCCTGAGATGGTTATAGCATAGTACAATGAGAGGTTCACATACCTGGCATAGGTAGCTGCTGGTATATTGCAATTAGAGACTGAGAGAGTTAGGCAGTTTGTTCAAGGGCTGCCTAAGGGTATGTTTCTCAGTCTTCAGCCATACATTGGTACCATAGATTATGCTCAGGTATGGACATTACTGTCGGGTTAAGGGCCGGTTTAGTAGAGAAGATAGCCACTTTTAGTGCTGGCAAGAGTGCCAGGATTTAGGGCTCATTTTCTAGGGGAGCAGATAATAGAAGAGGACCTGGCCAGTATGGCTAGCAGTGGACCCCATCGTGCAGGGCTGCCTTTTTAAAGCCCATCTTGATATAGCCTGCTGTATCTCAGAGTCAGAATAGAGAAGGCAGTTATCCTAGTTGGCAGAGTGTTGGGCATTCCATCCTAGAATGTTAGTTATGCAGGAAAAGACACCCCGGATGGTGTATGGGGGGATTTTCAGGATGTTACAGCTACGGCTAACCAGGCTATATCAGCAAAAAGTAGCCATTGTTGGAGAGAGCTTCTAGCCAAGGGTCGGCAAACCCCACCACTCTAATCCCATCATATCAGTCAGTTACCCGTGAGGACTCTGTGGCTATAGAGGAGTTGGAAGCAGAAGCCTAGGAGGTAGAAGTCAGGGAGGCAGAGATTCAAGTGACAGAGGCTCAGTTAGTAGAGGCCAGGGTAGTGGAAAAGTAGTCTCGACTATATGCTTTGACACAGCAGGGCGTGCCAGCATCTAGTAATGTGGTAGCATGTATTATTAGAATTTTCTCTTTTGAGGCTTTTGCTTTGATTGACCCCCGATCCATACATTCATGTGTCCCCTTTCTTTGCCACATCTTTCAAGAGGCCAGTTACTAGAGTAGAGAAGCCCTTTTTAGTGAGGATACCCTCAAGAAAACCCCTATTAGTTCAGTCAGTTTATAGAGAGTGTGAGGTCAAAGTTGGGGATATGGAGACTATTGCATATTTGCATGTGTTAGATATGTCAGATTTAGATGTTATTCTGGGTATTGACTGGTTAGCTTCATGTTTTGCCATGGTGGATTGTTACAGTAAGTCAGTGAAGTTTGTTTTTTCCATAGGTGAGCTCCAAGAATTTAAGGGCATTATTGTTCAGTTTCGACTAGTTTGATCTTGGCCATGAATGCCTTGAGACTCATGGACAAGGTAAGTCAAGGTTTTCTTGTAGCAGTCAAAGATGTTGATGCACCTATGCTAAGCATAGACTTTTAGTGTAGCCCAATACGCCCAGCTATATATAGGCGAGATTGTTAGACTTCATGGAGTGCCAATGTCTATCATATCAAACAGAAGGTCTCAGTCCACTTCGTAGTTCTAGAGGGCATTCCAAGAGGCTCTCGGGACTCAGGTGGATTTGGCCACAACCTTTCATTCATAGATAGATGGCCAGTCAAAGATAACAATATTGACTTTAGAGGATATGCTCAAGGCATATGTGTTAGACTTCCGTGGGAGTTGATGTGACCACTTTCCACTAATAGATTTCTCATATATTAATAGTTATCTAGCTAGTATCCAGATGACATCATTCGAGGCATTTTATGGGAGGCGCTATATATCTCCCATTGGATGGTGCGAGCTTAGGAAAGCTAAAACCTTAGGCCTAGATTTAGTCCAAGAAACCCTAAAGGAAGTTTAGTTGATTAGAGAATGGTTATTAGCAGCTCAATCCAGCCAGAAAGCTTATGCTGACAACTGGCCCAAGAGCTAGAGTTCGCTATAGGTGATCATGTATTTCTGAGAGTGTCTTGCATGAAGGGAGTAGTGAGGTTCGATAAGTAGGGAAAGCTAAGCCCTCGTAATATCAGACCATTTGAGATTTTAGAGAAAGTTGGAGTAGTGGACTACAAATTGACACTACCTCCCAATCTATCAACTATCCACCAAGTCTTTTATATTAGTATGCTCAGGAAATACATGCTAGATTAGTCTTATGTGCTTACACCATAGACGATTTAAGTTGATGAAAGTTTATCCTATCCAGTTGCCATCATGGATAGGCAGATCAAGAAGCTTCACTCAAAGGATATAGTCTCAGTGAAAGTCAATTGGAGGAATCACTTTGGCAAGGAAGCTACTTAGGAAGCAGAAGAGGCCATGAGGACTGAGTATCCACATCTCTTCTTTCCTCTAGGTATGTTTTAAGATTTGGGGACCAAATCTTTTTAAGGGGGAGTATGTAATATGTAACACCCTAATATTTAACCCAACACGCCTAGGACGCATTTAAGTTAATTATTAGTTATTACTCTTTTGTTCCGATTTTTAACTTAAACTATAGAAAATACGTTAGTGAAAATATAGGTAATTTTTTTAAAAAAAAAAAAACACAAAACGTGTGCCGCGCATGCTAAGTAACTAACATCGTTCGCCTTGCCTATAAATAAGAAGGATAAAAACAAGCCACAAATACGTACAACATCACAAAATACTTATAAACCATGGCATAATATAACATAAACAATATCAACATATCATAATTATATCATATTAGCGACGTTCTCTAAACATGAAGGACATCAATACATATTCATCAAAAGACTAGAATCCAAGCAGATAAAAGAGGTATGATCACCCTAAAGCCAATGTCCAAAAGAAAATTATTTTCGTACTGCTACTGCAACCCTCCTGATTCCTTCTGTAGCACAACACCCTAGTCTACGTCTCAAAGAAGATCACGAGCTACACCATCATCCTAGTCTGGAGACAAAATGGAAGAAAGAAAAAGGGATGAGAAACTTATACAAGATTTTCAGTAGGGCTTCCCAACTCTAATGCAAGTGTCATCATAATCATCCCCAGGAATCTCGATTTTCATTATGAAAATATGAGCATATATAAGGTTCATTTATTAAGTTCCAAAAGTTGAGGCCTGTATCTTTTAGCATGAATCTTAATGTCATGGATGTAACATACTATATCATAAATGCATGTCAATGCATTATGTAAAAATATCATAGAAATTACAACCAATGCACATGACGAAAAAAACATAAATCCTTCTAACATAATCACTCTTCATTATTCTTATAGGTGACTTAAATTTCTCAATCTCTTTCCTTGGGGGCCGCCCTATATTTTCTCTCCTCTTGAGAGTTCTAGGTTATGAGCTCATACCTCACTAGTCGTCACTAGTCTACACTTATCCTCTCGATAAGTCAATTCCCGACTCCCGGAGTGCTGGATAGGGGGCATAGGATCACTTTTCATAATCTTTAATTTTGGGAGTCTAAAGGATCACCTTATTAGATCGCCTCTCTTAACCTTTAATTTGGGGAGTCTAGAGGGTCATCTCCATATGTTTTATGTCACCTTTAATCTTAGCATGTTATCTAGAGATGCATACATGAAACATATGATTATAACTTATCATCTAACATTTTATGATCTCAGCATAAGATCACCTTTCATAACCTTTAATTCAGGGAGTCTAAAGGGTCACCTTATTGGATTATCTTTCTTAACCTTTAATTCGAGAAGTCTAGAGGGTCACCTTATTGGACCACCTATCATAATCTTTAATTTAGGGAGTCTAGAGGATTACTTCCATGTATTTTATGTCACCTTAACCTTGGCATGTTATCTAGAGATGCAAACATGGCACATATGCTCATAACTTATCGCTTAACATTTCATACTCATAAACTTCATGAATCATGCATCTCAATTAATCGATCATAAATATAACATGCCACAATTCATCATATAATCTGATCACATAAGTATGTAACATACTTTTTTGCATATATACATAAGCATGTTACCATCAATATCTCATGAAAGTAAGCATGCTCCTATCCAGTATGCCGGAATTAAGGACCGGACGTAGCTAATGCATATGTCATTCTCAATAGCATAGTACAACATGCTGATGATCATCACAAGTCATATAAATTTCAACTAAAACACATGTATATAGCTTCCATAAGATATCATTCACACTAATATCATCAAATTATCAATATTTATTCTTAGGCCCAAAAGAGGGTCAAAACTGCAATTTCTCAAAAATTACGGGTCAAAACGTAATTTTCCTTTTGAACTCATATTCTCAAACTAATGATCCTTAAGACTAATCTATACATTTCAGAGACCCATAACACTTAGAAATCAATTAAATTTATCATAAAAACCATTTTGGATCATAGGCCAAATTTTGCTATACTTTAAAGGTCAAAATGTAAAATCGCTCGTTTTTAACACTTAACAACAACCGAAACTTTTAAAACATTTTCTAAATATTATAAATGGTATTTTGAACACATGAACACTTTCAACATCATTACTAACTCTAATTAAAACCATTTGGCTGAAATCACATAATTGATAGTTCAAAACACAACTTTATGGATTTTCCAAAACGGTCCAAACTAATACTTGTAGTTACACTTTTATGCATTAACATACTAAGAACAATTTTTACAACCAATATTAGTAATCCTCAGGTGCGTGAACACCATGAACAATGATGAATAGGGCCAAAAACTATAACATCCTAATTTTTAACCCAATACTACTAGAACGTATTTAGGTTAAACATTAGTTTATTACCCTTTTAGTCCCATTCTTTAAAACCTTTCATTAAAATACTTAGCGAAAAATACGAATAAATTTTTCTTTTTGAAACTTGAAAGCAAAATGCGAGCCGCGCGCTAACCTAACATTCGTCGTAACCATAACATGCAAGGAAAGTAATCACACCATTCATCACCATGAAATATAGTATTGTACATAACAATCATAATATCATTACATCTTCATAGATACATAATTTACTAGCATCCTTGTAACCTCATTTACATCAAAACATACCTATATGTATATGAAGTGATCCTTATCCACCTATGAGGTTGGATGAGTATCAATCCAAAAACTAAACTATCTATGCTTTCACGGCGACCCTTAAGCACGAGCCTTAGAAGAAATCACGAACCTCGTTGTAGTCCTCGTCTAGAGATGACACGGAAGAAAAGAGAAGGATGAGAAACCCATTCAAGATTCTCAGTAGGGATTCCTGACTCTAACACAAGTGTCATCGTCATCATCCCCAGCCACCTCGGTTTTAATTATGAAAAAGGTGTACAGGCATAAGGATTAGTTTTAGACTTTTCAAATCTATTTATCCGAAGTGGGTGTCTTTTAGTATGAGTCTTAATGTCATGAATGCAACAGATATTAGATGAATGCATGGCAGTACCATATGCACTTTAACATGGAAATTGTAACACTTGGGTACATCATAAGGAAACATAAATCATATACGTGGCAAAAAAAGCATAGTACTTTTCATGTGACATCTTTCTCATAAGTCAAACTCTTAAGTTCTTTTTCTCAAAGACCACCCTCTTAACATATCCACCAAAAATCCAACCGACTCACCGGTCTGGTGATAATCTGGTCACCAAACTACATCTCACCTATCGCCTAGGAATGAGCTCAATCCTAACTAGTCGTCATTAGATTTAATATGGGCTAATAGAGGGGGTATACATAACTTTCTTGGATCACCTATCTTAGGAACATTTCCTTCTTTGAATTCTAATAAGAAATAAAATGGACTAGCATTCATATTTAAATTCAAGCTTATGCATTACATATTTACTTTGAGCTTTGCATTCATATTTATTTTCCAAGCTATCACTTAAAGTTAAAGGATAAAGAATAGATTGCACCTCATATTTACATTCTTGTCTAGCATATTTACTTTTCATCACTAACGAACATAAAGATTTAAAATGAGAGTTTGCACTATCGCCTAACTAAATCTCAAAGCCTTTCTATTTCGGCCTTAAAGTCGATTGTTGTTGGGCTAGAGCACTAAAATAAAGAAATGAACTTGCATATTTATATTTCAAGTCTTGCATATTTATTTCAAGCCTTGCATATTTATATTTCAAGTCTTGTATATTTACTTTAAGCTCTCACTTTACTTTGTAATGAAGAATAAAAATGAAGTGTGCATGTTTAAATTATGTCATCACTTAAAGACCTTAGAGCTCAAAGACTTGCCCATTTTATCTCAAGTTAAAGTCCAATGTGGAAGCATTCTTTGAATGCATAATTTCGGTCATGTAGTGATGATGAACTTGGAAAGAGATTCATCTAGCTACAAGGGCCAACAATCTAAGTTTTAAGATTCTCTTTATGCCTCATGAATTTTATGAAGTTAAGACCAACAAGATTTATGAATTTAATCCTCTTTTAAGAAGGAATCAAGTTGGTTACTGACCTAAGGGTATTTTCAGCCTCTTGACAAAATAAAATGGTTTGCAAAAGAGTTTTAGAAGTCCTAAAAATGATTCCAAGAGAAACTAGCAACTTATATGTTTTAGAAATATCAAGTTATGCATCTTTTTGGGACTTGATGTTTCGGTTCTACCATGTTGAGTTTGCTATTGTATGATGATGTTTTGATGTGTTAGAATGTGTGAAAATTGTGTATGATGAGGTAGGAACATTTCTATGCATGATAGGAGAGAAGCTAGCTTTCTAGAAAAACCATAAAGTCAAGATTTAGCATAGTTTTAGCCCATTTATTTTTGGATACTGCCCAAACTGTTTCAATGGGAATATAATCAGATTAGAATTGTTTAATCATGAAAAATTTGGTTACAATTGAAGTAGGATTGAATTTTAGCACCTATAGAGAAACTAGTAATTAGAAAACCGTAAAATCGCAATTCTAGAACTCTTAGAACATTTAGTTTCTGTTTCTGTACAGCACCCTTAAAATGTGGTATAAATGATTTATAATTAGTTCAAAGGTTTAGGAACACCTCATAAATGGTTTAGATTTAATTTATAGCACCTTAGTCGAAAACGGATTCGAGAAAGGGTCTAAAACGTAAGTTCTAGAACCCCGTAATTGTAAGTTTATAATTCTGACCCTAATGAATGGTGCTGCCCAGATTTATTAAAGAGCATAAATGATAGCAAGATTTGTTAGAAGAAAATCTTTAGGCGCATAAGAGGTTGATAGAAAATGATAGATTAATTACATCTCAAGTTTAAGGCCCGTAAGGGTTAAAACATAAGATACCGTAGGACCAAGAGCATAACGAATTTTCAATGTTGCTTGTATGAGAATGATTATGTAAATGCATGGAATTATGATGGAGGATGCATGTTTGATTGACTTATGTGGCATAAAGTAAAATTTGGAAGAAATTCAGCATGCTGCTGTTATGCTATCGGATTTCTGACAAGTTTGGGAACTTAGAAAGTTTTTGAGAAAACTATGAGATTTTTATTTATGAGGTACTAAGATGAGTTCTCGTGTAACATCCTAGTTTTTAACCCAATACTCTAGAACATAATTAGGTTAATCATTAGTCTGTTACTTCATAGTTCTCATTTAACTTTGAATTACTTAGCGGAAAATACGGGTAATTTTTTTTTTGAAATAAAAGTGAGAGCCGCGTGATGCGATAAGCGGTAAACCATGCAAAGTAAAACAATCGTCTTACGATCATCATAACATAAGGCACATCATGAACATCACTGAATATAATCTCATATATATATATAACTTGCCCACTTATAAGTGTGGGACTTAATTCAGTACAAGGGAAATACAACCTAAAACATAAACATAATCTACTCCCCTACCCGAGTGCATCTAATAGGATAACCTCTAAACAAAAGAAGGTTTATCCCCATCTAAGTGGTGTGTGTGCTCTAACCGGGTACTCCATCGGACGATCGTCACCTTCTACTGGCGTCCATCTCGCGAACGAGGCAGATATCCGGGAAACTGGGCGAGCTCCTCGGACGTGAAGAGGCGGAATGGGGATCGAGGGTGACCCCCACGGTATGGTCGCATCTCCGGTCGTCGCGTAAGCCGTGGCTGAGTCACGGTATCCTCACTGCCCTCCCTTATCTGTGGTGGAGAGGGGGCAGAGTCCTCGCTATACGGATGGGTAGGCGGGTCCTCGGATGGGTCGGTCTCCGTGAAATAGGTCCGGGGCACATAGTCGGGATAATCTCGCATGGCTAAGCCGGCGGTGTGCCTACGGAGTACTCTCTCATGCGTCTGGCCGCGCTCAAAAACCCGCTCGCCGTCGCCATAGGGTGCAGTCGGGGAGAAGTGATGGGTGTGCACGGGATGAGCGAAGGGGCGTCCTACAAACATGAAAATCCGCACCGCGCACTGCCCCTCAAAATGGTATGACCCGTGAGTCGGGTCATAGTGCACCTCCCATGTCGGGGTGTCCATGAATGCTACGAACGCCGCCATCTGAAGACGTGACGGAAAGAAAGAGATAGAGGGAGTGAGAATCTTACTAAAGAATCTCAGTAGGGCCTCCTACTACCTAGGTGTCATCATCTACGCCCTCAGGAACCTTGGGTTTAATTATATGAAATGACTGAACATGCATTTAGTTCATTTTAAACTTCAAAAATATACTTTAGCCAAGGTCCGTTCATTTTAGGATGATCTTAATGTCATGAATGCAACATAATGGAAAATGTATGCATGGCACTACCTAATGCACATACATAAAGCATAACATCAAGTATCATCATCGTTGGTGGCATAAAGTGGCAATAGTAACATTCATATGGGACAAAACTTAGTGACATAATCATAATCATGAACTTTTCTTCCTCATGGGCCACCCTAAAAGACAATCGAATCGGGTGCTCGGCGAACCGGTGTCACCCGTAACGTGTCATACATCTAGGTTATGAGCTCATACCTTAACTAGACGTCACTAGTTCTTACTTACCACTTAACGATAAGCGTATCATAAATGCCGACTATCCGAGTACGGGTTGGGGGCAAATCTCTTAGGGTGCTCGGCCGAACCGGTGTCACCTAAGAGTATAAAATGGTACCGATGTCACATGAGTTCTATGGAGCTGCTCGGCCGATCGTGTGTCATCCTAGAACCCATCTTAGTACCTTAATTTTCAAAATCTGTTTAAGTGCCCAAATTTGCGTAAATTCGGCGGCCAAAGCGGTCATTACACCGAAGTTTCCTTCCAAATTTGTCGGAATTCGGCCAAAACGGTCATTACAATCAATTTCCTTCCAAATTTGCTTTATGCCACATAAACATATAACCTCATAAATTCCTCATATGAATAACATCATCATCATTAGCATACTTCATGCATCATCATAAATCATTCAAGCGCTTACCCTCACGGTAGCTTATGCTTTGACCCTTACGGGTCTTAATCTTGAGATATAGCTCTCTAATATCCGTCGCTCATATTTTATGCCCCTAAGGCTCATATTAAACATCATTCTTCACTCTCATGTTCATACTTAAATCTGAATAGCATAGGACAGAATCTCTAACTCGTTTTCACGGGGTTCTAGAACTTACGTTTTAGACCCTTTCTCGTTCCGTCTTCGCCTAACGCGCTATGCATTAAATCTAAATCAATTATGAGACATTCCTATGCTTAAGGACTAATTATTAATCATGTTTATCATGTTGTAAGGGTGCTGGACAGATTCCAGAAAATTAAATGTTCTAAGAGTTCTACATTTGCATTTTTACGGTTTTCTAGTTACTAGTTTCCCCGTAGGTGCTAGAATTCAATTCTAACTCAAATGATACCAAGTTTTTCATGTCTAAACAATCTAAATCTGATTATGTTCCCATTAAAACAGTTTGGATTGGTTCCCTAAACAAATGGGTCAAAACTATGTTAAATTCTAGCTTTACGGTATTTCTAGTTAGCTAGTTTCTTACCTATCATGCATAGGTTTGCTTCTACATCATCACATGATATTTTCACACATTCCAACACATTAAAACATCATCATACAGCATCACATTCATCACATCAGAACCGAAAACCTCTTGCCTCAATAAGAGAATTAAATTGACATTTCTAGGTACATAAGTTAACTAGTTTCTCTTGGAATCAATTTAGAATTTCTAAAACTCTTTGCAAGACATTTTAAATCGTCAAGAGGCTAAGTGAAGCCTTAGGTCACTGACCAAAACATATTCCATCCCCTAAAAGAGATTGGAATCACAACTTGTAACGACATAACCTTATAAAGAATTGTCAAACTTTAAGGAAAACTCAAAACATAGGCTATTGGTCCTAGTAGCTAGATGAAAACTCATTGCAAGTCCATCTTCACTACTTGGCCGAAAAACATACATTCAAAGTGTGGTTTTGCATTAAACTTTAACTTGGAATGAAATGGGCAAGTCTTTGAGCTCTAGGTTCTTAAGTTACGACATAAACTAAACGTGCTCATGCTCTTCATTTTTAATCTTGCTTTCAAGGTAAAGTGATGACTTGAAATTAAATATGCAAGGCATAATTTAAACGTCTAAACTCGAAAGTAAATATGCGAAGCATAATCTTAAACGTGCAAGCTTGAAAGTAAAGATGCAAGATTCAATTCTTTATTTTAGTGCTCTTGGCCCAACAACAATCGACTTTAAGGCCGAAATAGATAGGCATTCGAGAAATTAATTAGGTGATAATGCAAGTTCAATTCTTTATTTTAGTGCTCTAGGCCCAACAACAATCGACTTTAAGGCCGAAATAGAAAGGCTTTGAGAATTAAGTTAAGTGATGATACAAGTTCCATTTTAATCTTTATGTTCTTAGGTGATGGCTTGAAAGTAAAGATGCATAGCAAGAGTGTAAATATGAATGCAAGCATAAAATAAATTATGCAAGTTCATTTTATCTTTCTAGAGCTCTTAACAAGACTTTAAAGGAACTTAAACCTCAACCCAAACTCATCAAACCAAGACAAGGTAAAAGTCTAGAGTTCTTAGAACTCAACATAACATATTTGGAAAATCAAACATCTAGCATGAAAAGGAAAAGGTAATGGCCGAAACTTCAAGGAAAGAAAAGAAATGTTTGAAACTCTAGAATCCATGTTCTTGGTGACATACAACACCAACATCATGAGACCTCATCATTGAGTCCTTAGAACCATTTCGAAATAACATCAAAGTTAAAGTTCTCAAAAGTTCAAGAAAGGAAAATCTAGAAACACTTTTGCTCAAGAACAAAAATCAAGCTCTAGAGTTTGTTTCAAGTGATGAACATCATCATGAAACTCTCATCATCAAGCTCTCATTCCTTTGTTCTCCAAGGCCCATGGCCGAAAATGAAAAGGTAAAGGGAAGAAAAAGAAGTTCTAAAAAGAATCAAGAGAAACTATGAACTTTAAGCTTAGAACAAGAACTTTAAAGAAAGAACACATGAAAGAAAATCCCTACTTGGTGTGATGAACTTGAAGATGGAAGAAGAAGATGAAGATGATGAAGAACTTGAAGAACTCCAAGAACTTGAAGAACACAAAGACTTTGAGAGAAAAAGAAAAGCTTTGAGTGTTTCCTAAACTTAGCAAATGATCTAAAAGTGGTGCAAGCTCCTCAAGGCATTCTATTTATAGAGAAATGAAACAAATGGAGGGAGCTCATGGAGGAGAAGGTTTCGGCCATGAGGGTGCAGATTGGAGGCTCTCCATGAGTTCCATGAGGTGAGATAATGTGTTCTTGAGGTATGGTGAGGTATGGTTCAAAGCATGGTGAGGTATGGCTCAAGGTATGGCTCAAGCATGGCTCTTTGAGTGAGAAAACAATTTAATATGTGTCAAATGGGGAGCATGTGGCCGAAAATGCATCAGCCCATGGGGAGGATTAGTTTGCATTTTAATTGTGGTTTAGAGTTGTGTTTAGGTGTATCTTTGATTATGCTTAAGATTAGGAATTTGTAAGAAGGTGTTTAGGTAAGGTAAATGGGTAATTAAGGTGGTCTAGACATAATTAAGGAGTGGTCTTGCACCATTAGAGAGTTAAATCCTCAATTTAGAGTTTAAACAACTCTAGACACATTTCCTTGATTTAAGGAATTGGAGAGAGAAAACACTATTCATGATTCCAAGACTAGGAATCTTGAGTTCTAAAAAGGATTTAAGTTTAATCTAAGCAATTTTAGGTTCTAATTAACTTTAATAAATTATTTTGACTCTAGATTAATTAGGGAAATAAATTAATCTTCGTTTAGAGCCTAATATTGCTTAGGTTTGCTTAATTACGTCATTAAGCTTAAAAACACTATTCGAGGGGCAAAATCGTAATTTCGCACTAAAACTGCCCGGGACCACCGGGACTTGAACAGATACCTCTAGACACATGAAAACATGTTTTTAAACCTCTGGGAAAGTTAGGGCTCAAGCGGCACCTTTACCCGCGTAAAAAGCGCTATAGGGGTATTTTGGTCATTTTGACCGAAAGCTGCGGAAACGAAATTTTCGCTTCCGAAAGCATTCAAAGGCCATTCAATCCCCTTCAAACATTGAGTTGACCCTTCGAGGATGACCGAGTTGGATACCCTCGAGTTCGGGTCAGGAAATGACCTCAGGGGCATTTTGGTCATTTCCCTCGGACAGAAAAATCGGGGTGTTACATCTCGGATGACACCAGTTCGGCTGAGCACCTCTAGAGAACTCATGTGACATCGGTATCAAGATGAATTCTTGGGTGACACCAGTTCGGCCGAGCACCCCCAAGAAATGCCCACAGCCCGTCTTTGGATAAGTCGGGATTATGTTTATGATTATGATACATTTATCGGGATTGATAAGTAAGAACTAGTGACGACTAGTTAAGGTATGAGCTCATAACCTAGATATGTGACACGTTCTGGGTGACACCAGTTCGGCCGAGCACCCCCAGAACGATTGTCTTTTAGGGTGGCCTATGAGGAAGTAAAGTATGATGTTTAAGTCACAAATTTTCCTATATGAGAATTTAATTGCCACTTTATGCCGCTATTATAATGTTCCTAATGTTATGATTATTATTATTCTTGCATTAAGTAGAGCCATGCATACATTCTTTAATATGTTGCATCCATGACATTAAGAATCATACTAAAATGAATGGACCTTGGCTAACTATGTTTCAAAGCTTAAAAATGGACTAATGCATGCTCACTTATTTTGTACACTAAACCCAAGGTTCCTGAGGACGTAGATGATGACACCTAGGTAGTAGGAGGCCCTACCTAGATTCTTTAGCAAGATTCTCACTCCCTCTATCTCTTTCTTTCCATCACGTCTTCAGATGGCGATGTTCGTAGTTTTTGTGGACACCCCGACGTGGGAGGTGCACTATGATCCGGAGCACGGATCACACCATTTTGAGGGACAGTGCATGGTGCAAGTCTCCATGTTCATTGGACATCCCTTCACTCATCCTGTACATACCCATCGCTTCTCCCCGACAGCACCCTACGACGACGACGAGCGGATTTTTGAGCGCGCATGTACGCATAACGAGAGAGTGCTCCACATGCACACCGCCGCCTCAGCCATGCGGGACTATCCCGACTACATGCCTCGGATTTACTTCTCCGAGACCGACCCGTCGGAGGACCCGCCTACCCATCTGTACAGCGAGAGCTCCGCCCTCACTCCATCACTGATGAGAGAGGGAAGTGAGGATACTGTGACTTAGCCACGACTAGCACGATGACCGGAGTTGCGGCCACGTCGCAGGGGTCACTCTTGATCCCCGTTCCGCCTTTACAGGCCGGAGGAGCTCGCCCAGTTTCTCGGATATGTGCCACACTCACGAGATGGACATCAGTAGGAGGTGACGTACGACCGATGGAGTACCCGGGTAGAGCACACACCACTTAGATGAAGATGAACCTCCTTTTGTTTAGAGGTTATCCCTTTAGTTGCACTTGGGTAGGGGAGTTGCTTTTATGTTTTCCGTCGCACTTTCCTTTGTATTTCCTTTCTAGATGTATTGCTCATGATGTACTAAACTAAGCCCCACTTTCCATGAGTAGGCATATCATATTATATAAATATACAGTTCAGTTCTATTGTGATGTGCCTCTACTTGCTTTATGTTATGATGTTATGAGATGCTTGCTTTATTTCCTTTCGTGCTTTATTATTTATCGTGTTGCGCGGCTCTCACTTTGCTTTTATAATTCAAAAAAAAATTTTACCAGTATTTCCGCTAAGTATTTTAAAGTAAAAAGGAGACTATGACGTAACCGCCTAACGATTAATCTAAATATGTTCTAGAGTATTGGGTTAAAAATTAAGATGTTACAAAAATCCTCCCTAAAGCTTGATAGAGCTTCGGCTAAGAAGAAAGGAAAAAGAAAGGAAGTTGTGTTTCTTGAGCTTGATCTTGAGAATGATATGGCTAAGTGTTTTAAGGAAGATTTAATGGTGGTCATGTGGTGGTGGAAAGGATGAAGAAGATGAGAAGAAGAAAGAACTCTTGAGTTCTTTGAAAGAAAAGAAAGAAACCAAGACACTCTTGAAAACTCAAAGCTAGCAAATGAAGTAAAGGTTCTCACAAGTTCATTTGCATGTGTATTTATAGAAAAACAACCCAAGGGTGAAGGAATGGAGGGGGTGGCCGAAATTTTGAGGAAGGAAAGGAAGGAAAATATCTTCTTCAAAGTATGGTTGTGGTCATTCAAAGGTATGGCCAAGTATGGGTTCAAGTATAGGTTCATGCATGTTCTTAAGCATGGTGTAGGCATGATGTGGTATGGGTGGCCATGAGGGAGGTATGGGTGGCCATGCCTTTCTAGAAGAACTTGGGAAACAAGTTGTTCCTTAAATTGTGGGTTAGGATGTGTGTTTAGGTGTAGCTTTGATTAGGCTTAGTGTAACACCCTAGTAATTAACCAGATACACCTAGGTTGAATCTGATTAATGACTAGACTTTACTCCTTGCTTTGGTTCTTTCTTCATAATTTGAAAATACTTAGTGAAATTACGAGCCCTTTTTTTTTTTTTAAACACATAATTGAAAACGTGAGCCGAGTACAACGTGAACGAGTAAGTGGAGTATAATAAGACGTTTAAGAATATATCACATCATATCACTTAGGCTCCATCATATAACATCCATAAGCACATTATAGCATATATTTACATACAATAACCTCACTCAAAGGGTGGGTTATGTTCATACATCATTATCTTATGCAAACCCATAAAAGAAAATATACTTAAGGAAATTCATGCCCCTAAACTAGATAACTCCATAAGCCGGGAAGGTTATCCTAAAACTAGGGTGCATGATCACACATAAGTCTACTAAGAACCTTCTATGGCCACTGTCCTGAAAATGGGGGAATAAATCCGATCCACTGGTGAGCTCCCTCGGGAGGGGACACACGAGATGCACCAGGCTGGGGTCGCATGGTCGGCCTTCTCGCTAACCTCGGCTGAACAACTGTTTCCTCACTACCCTCTCTTACACGTGTGGGAGTAGGAGCAGAGCTCTCAGAATATACATGAGTAGGAGTGTCCTCTGAAGGATCAGTATGAGAATATCTCGTCTCGGGAACATACTCTGGAAATCCATGGACAATGATGAAGCGGGATAAGAACGTAACATCCTTTCATCAAGTGGACGTGCATGTTCGAAAACCATTTCATCGCCATAGGGAGAAGTAGGAGAAAATCGATAACTAGGGACAGGATGTGCAAATGGACGACCTATGTAAATAAAAACACGAATCAAGCACCTCCCTTCAAAATGATACGACGATGCACCGATCATAGTGGAATTCCCAAGTAGGGGTATCAACGAGCAGGGCGAATGTCGCCATTTGAATCTGGAGACAATGACGGAAATAAAGAAAAGGAGTGAGAATCTTGCTAAAGAATTCTCGATAAGGTACCTTCTTCTACAAAGTGTCATCATCAAAGTCCCAGGAACCTCGGGATTATTCTAAAATAGTGAGCATGCAAAGATTCATTTTAAGTTCGGACAAATACTTAACCGAGGTTCGTCAATTTTTAATCATGCGTCTTATAATGCATCTTATTCTTAACATGTCATATTTACAATGAACTTTTCCTTTATCATTACATCATATTCCTCATCATCATTATCAAAATAACATGCATAAAAGAACGTCATATAATATTAGCTACACATGGACACAAAGTGCACATATTTCATTTCTTTAGTGCCTTAGGTGACTTAAAATCTTATCATCATCATTATTTTCCTTGGGCCACCCTATACTCCACCCTTTTGGGAGTAATTTAGGTTATGAGCTCATACTTTACTAGTCGTCACTAGCATATACTTATCCCTTTTGATAAGCTAAAGTCCCGACTCTACCCTTTTGAGAGAACGGGTTAGGGGCTAAAATCACCTTTTCACCACCTATAGTCTGATGGTTCCAAAGGATCATTTTCTTATAAGTTTAAGTCACCATTAAATCTTTGCATGTTATATCATAATACAATTCATAAACATCATAACATTTTCTCATTTATAGTCTTAAGCTAGAATAATATATATCAAGCTGTAATCATGCATATGGGAGATTCCCGGGAAAGAGAGGTGGGTCAGAATGGACACGCTTAAATACCAAGTCTTTCCTTAGCGAAAACCTTTCCAAATTACACTTTTACAATGATACACTTTCTTCTAGCAACAAAGGTGAATTTTACATAAGAACATTTCATGTATAAGCATTCTTATTATTTGCAACAGCAACTATAACATGCAAGTCAGGAAATCATTCAATGATATCAAGTACTTAATAAGCATCCAATCCTTACATAGAATTATCAATTATAGAACTAATTAGTTACTAAACCAATTATGAATCATTCTCTTAACAATAAACCATAATTATCACAACTTCAATCATATCAAATCATTATCACACATTGATACTAAACTCAGATCAGTGGCGAATCATGAACCTCATGCAATTACATAGAATCATATTTTAAGTGCATATAAAATACTAGTTCCCCGTAAAAATCCTTGCAAAGCCTTAAAACTCATTTAGAAACTAGTTCTTTTGTCAAATTTGGGAGGATCTTCACAATTAAAATTCTCACTTAAGATAAAAGGAGTAAGTCTTGAGCTTTAGAGATTTAGGTGACATCTTAGAATTATAAACATGCTATGCAACCTTATTTTAATCTTATCTTTATAAGGTGATAGCTTGGAATTATAAACATGATATGCAATTCCATTTCTTTATCTTTAAGATTTAAGGTGATGACTTGAAAATTAAACATGATGCAAGAACTTGAAATATAAACATGATACAAGAAATCGAGCGCGTGTAATCCCAGACAGACCAAAGAGAGGGAGAAGAAAATATTAAGAAACGGGAGCGGCGGTAGTCCGCACAGGACCAGCAGAGGGAGAAGAGAATATTAAGAAACCGGAGCGGCGGTAGTCCGCACAGGACCGGTAGAGGGAGAAGAGAATTATTATTACATCTTTTTAAGCTCCAATCTCAAGACTTTTTAAAGAATAAATTCTTTAACTCCAATAATCATATTTCTTTGCTTGTGATACATGGGCAAGTCTTTAAGCTCTAGGATCTTTAGGTGATGGCATAAAATAAACATCTCATCCGTTGATTCTTTTAGCCATTATAAAATATAGTGAGAGCATAAATTAAATATGAGATGCAACCTCTTAATTATCTTGAAAGATTAAGTGATGACTTGAAACATAAACATGAAATACAAGCTTGGAATTTAAACATGAGAAATGCAAGTTCATTTATTCATTCTTGAAAATTTAGTGATGACATAGAAGGTAAACATGGTTATGCAAAGCATAAACTTAATCATGGATGCAAATTCATTTTGTTTCTTTACTAGAGCTCCTTCAAGACTTTAAAAGAATTATAAATTCAACCCAATACATATCTTAACAAGAAATAAAACATAAAAGGAAAAAAAAATACATCTTTCAAGTTCTAAACTAAAAATCTTTGTTTTAGCATCATAAAGCATTATTCTTTAAGGTTTTGCATCAAGTGGAATTTTCAAGCTTTAGAGGCCTAACTTGTGATGGATTTACAACCCACCCTCAAGGTCCTCATCATCAAGCCATCATCTTAGTTCCACCTAGGCCATATGGTTGAATTGGTTAAAGAAAAATTGAAGAGGAAAACCAAAATGAAAAGCTAAGGCAAGTTCATAATTTCATCATTTTGAGCTAAAAACACAACTCCTCAAAGCATAGAAATAAATTTAGAAACTACTCCCTACCTAATCTGAGTTGAAGAAGAGGAAGAGAACTTGATTTCTTGAAGTGAAATGACACAAAATCTCTTTGAAAAATTGAAGAAAGAATTCAGCCAAAGAGGAGGAAGAAAGAAAGTTTTTGGTGCTCCTAAAAACTAGTTATGAACCAAGCATTCCAAGACCACTCAAGCAAGCCTATTTATAGAAGATTTTGAGGCTTCTAATTGGCCAAAATGAGGAGGTAGTTGTCAGAATTTTTCAGGAGTAATAATGGAGGAAAAATCATTTTAGACAAAGTTGTATGAAATTAAGGAATTATGTTTCTTATGGTGACATTTTGGCATTTTGTTTTAGTGCAACTTTTGGAAATAATTCAGCTGCATAATGGCATCAATAATTTCGTGCATTACAGCCCAAAGAAGTGAAATTTGTGTGTTCCATGCATTATTTAGGTGTAGGCAAGGTATTCATGTAATTTAGAGAATTTACGGTTAAGGGCTTAAGTGAATTAGTAAGCAATTTGGGTGTTTTTGAGCAATTTTGGGTTCTAATCAATCTAAATACATAATTTTGAATCTAGATTAATATTTAGAATTTAATAAGCTTTAATTTGAGCCTAATATTGCTTAGGTTTCGTATATGAATCGAAAATCTGAAATTCGCAAAGCGCCCAAAAAGCAGGGGCAAAATCGTACTTTCACTTAAAACTGCCCAAGGCCACCCGAGCTTAACCAATGGTTAATCACGGCTTAAAAACACATTTTAAAACATTTTAGTGAGGTTCGGGCTCAGTCGGCACGCACATCGGAGTTAAACAGCCTTGAGGCGTTTTGGTCTTTTCGTGCGTCGGAACTCAAAATTGAGATTCTTCTGCTCTATTAACACACATAACACAAACAATCCCTTATTATTCTCAAAACATCCCCTTGAGAATATGTGGGGCCCACAATCCTCATTTTCTGAGTAAAATAACTTCAGGGACATTTTGGTCATTTTATACGTACAGAAATTCGGGATTTGCGACTCTCGCATGAATCGTTCCTAACCTCTCTTCTAATGTTATATTCCTTTATTGAGGATTGTTCGGCCTCAAATCTTATGTAATAATTACCTACGGTAATTCAGTAATTGAGTAATTTCTAATGACAAGAAAATTACAAGAAAATTAGGCGTTACACTTAGGATTAGGAATTTGTAAGTAAGTGTTTAGGTGAGGTAATGGTTAATTAGAGACTTGTAAGACTAGATTTAGGAGGTGGCCTTACTAAATTAATGGAGTCAAACTCCATTAACTAGGAATCCAATGCCAACATGTTTCCTTGATTTAGGAAATTAGAGAGAGAAAATACTATTTCTAGATCCCTTTCTCAAAGAATTAAAACTAGAAAAGAGTTTTGAGTTTCTCTAAGCAATCTTAGGTTCTAATTAACATCAATTAATTATTTTGACTCTAAATTAGTAATTAGATTTTACTAGTCTTTAATTAGAGCCTAATATTGCTTAGGTTTTGCTAATCATATCATTAGGCCTAAAATGCACTACGTAAGGACAAAATCATAATTTTGCACAAAAACTGCCCGGAACCACCGGGACTTAAACAAATACTTTTAAACATCATTTTAAACCTTCAGGGAAATTTTTGGGCTCGAACGGCACATTTACCTGCGTAAAAACGCTATAGGGGTATTTTGGTCATTTTGACCCGAAACTGTAGAAAACAAGATTTTCGCTTTCGAAATCACTCAAGGACCATCTAATCCCCTTCAAACATTGAGTTGACCCTTTGAAGACTTCCGGGCTGGCTATCCTCGAATTCCGGGCAGAAAATGACCTCAGGGGCATTTTGATCATTTTCTCTCAAACAGAAAATCGGGGCATTACAAAGACAGTAAGCATAATTTCTAGAAAATTAATTCTCTCTAAAGCTTCATAAAATCACAATTTTGATCCTTTCTAGTTGCTAGTTTTTCCCAAAATGCTATAAACAATTTTTATAACAATTAATAGTGACTTATACTCATCTAAACATCATAAGTTAGTAATCATTCCGGTTTTAATAGATCATATTAGAACCAAAACTTTAGCTTCTAAAATCATGAGAAAACCATGTTCTTAACCCTTTTTAATTTCTATGTCTTTCAAAAGGTGCCCACTCCCCTACAATTGAAGGTCAATACCTATGATGTCGTTGCTTTTAACCACATTTATAAAATGTGGTTAAATGCTCATAATGCACATCAGATGTGGTGTGGCTTGTACAAAGTATTGTACAAGTTACTGTACAAATAACTGAGTTCGGACTGTCCAAAGTCAATTAAAAATTCAATTGCCTTTAACCACATTTTGTAAATGTGGTTAAACACAAATAGTGTGGCAACTTGCAATTACCTACATTTTTAAAATGGGGTTAAATGAAATTAATTTTGTGGCTAAACAACCACACACTCTACCTCTTCTCATTCCCCTGCAACTCCTCTTGGTTAAGAAAAAGAACAAAACCCCTCAAATTGTTAGGGTAAAAATCCAACAAAACCAAACCAACAACACAGGGTGTGAAATTTTTTAACATTTACACATTGGTTTTCAGAAAAATTCATAATGATTGATAAATGAAAAAGAAGCTTCGCGACTCAGTTTTACAACGACAAGATTGTTGACGGTGGTGAAATGGCCTTTGTCGACTGCGATCCATCTGCTTGGAGGCAAAGAGGGTGCGACCGTTGTCGACCTTGCGGTGCATCTGCTTGGAGGCACGACAGGAGATCATGGCTATGAGGATGGTGCCAATGCCCGTGCCGGCGACGGTGTCGAACAAATCGGCGATTTGAGCGTGGGGATCAAAGGTTTGGGCCTAGATTTGGTCCTCAAAGTGGACGAGGGTGGCACCAACAACAGTGGCAGTGAAAAATGGAAAGCAAAGATCAAATGTTTAGCCACATTATTTTTTTATTTAACCACATTTTTTAAGTGTGGTTAAATTCCAACTGCATCATAGGCATTGACCTTCAACTGCGTGTGAGAATTCGCCCTTTCAAAAACCCTTTGTACATCTTGAAGGTAAGATCCAAGCCTCAAAATAAAAATAAAACAAGCTTCAAACTAAGATCATCATGAGGCTGAAAACATATAAGTTTAAGATGTGTCCATGACCAAAATTCCCATTTAAGACAAAAGGAGCAAGTCTTGAGTTTTAGAGATTTAGGTGATGACTAGAATCATAAACATGCCATGCAATCATCATTTTAATCTTTGTCGTTATAATGTGATAACTTGGAAATATAAATATGATGTGCAAGGCTTGAAATATAAATATGAAGATGCAAGTCCAATTTTTAAGTCTTCAAAGTTTAGGTGATAACTTGAAACATGAAGATGATTATGCAAGTCCAAATTATTATTTTTAAGAATTAAGGTGATAGCTTGAAATATAAACATGATGATGCAAAGCTTGGAATATAAACATGATATGCAAGAACTTGAAACATAAACATGGATGCAAGTTCATTTTTATATCTTGTTAAGGTCAAAACTCAAAACTTCTAAAGTATGAAACTCTTTAGCTCTAAGTAATTTTTAACAAGAGGAAGTGAGCTTTAGAGTTCTTGGTCACCATGGTTCCAAGAACTTTATCTCTTGAACTCATATCAAGCTATGAAAATTGAAAACATAAGGAAAAAGCATAAGAAAGAACATGAAACAAAATCCCTACCAAGTTATTTCTTGTCTACTAAAGAGAAAGCTTGATCTTTTATGAGGTTACAAGAACAAAATCTGATCTTGTGATGATGTAGTTTTGGCCAAGTAAGGTTGGAATGGAGGAAGGATTTTGCTTGTGTTCTTGTGTTTGAAAATGAAAAGCTTAAGTGTTTGGGAGTTGATCTATGATGAATATGTGTTTTTTTGAGCTTGAGGACTTGGATGAATGTTAAAAATGAGGTCTTTTGGAGGTGGAGAAGGAAGAAGAAAAAGACTTAGTGTTCTTTGAGAGAATACAGAATTTTTCATCAATATCTTGCAAGACAACTCCAATAAAACATATGGTAAGGCAATGATGAGTTTTTGAGTGCATTAGGCTTTACAAAAGTTGAATTATGAGGGTGGAAAGGAGCTGAAAACCGTGGCTATCATGAATGTAATAGGGAGCAGAATTTTTGAGCAAATCATTAGCAAGACAACTCCAACAAAGCAAAAGGTAAGACAATAATGTATTCTTGTGTATTATTGTTTAAAGCAAAAATAAAATATGAGGTAATGGGAGCATGAAGGTCGTGGCACTTTCAAGGAATAATGGGAGACATATATTCCTTTATCATGTATGGTAAGACATTTATTTGAGGTATATTAATCATGTAGTGCATTATTCCTTGAAAGAAAAATAAAATATGACCACGATGGAGGTATGTAATGATGTAGTGAAAGAAAGAAAAAATAAAATATGATCACCATGGAGCTTTGAAGGCCGCTGCTGCCTTTGGGAAATAATAAGAGACAATTCATTTGATTTCTAAGTGGTAGGACACAAAGGATAGTATAGCTAGTTAGGTGGTAGGTTTAGGAATTGGTAATTTTGTGTAAATGGTAAAATCAAATATGTAAGACTTACCAAGACAAGGCAAAAGAGTAATCTTACATTAATAATGGAGTTAATCTCAATTGAATTTAAAATCAATTAGTAATATTAGTTCTAACCTTAAGATAAAGAAAGAAAATGCACTAGATTTACCGTAATCTTAACTTTATTGATCTTATGAGTCCTTGTAATTAAGAAAGGAAATTAAATTTTTCTTAAACAATTCTTAGGCTCTAATTACCTCAAGTAATTCTTTTTAACCCAAGGTTAATGAATGAAAACAATTTGAATTGAATTAGAGCCTAATATTGCCTTAATTACTTAAGTAAACTCATTTAGCACTAACTAGGGGTAAAAAGGTAATTTCATTAAAAACTTCCCATAATTACCTAAACTTTTCTAGATATCAAGTCATACTTGTAATAAACATTTTAAATTTCCCGAGTGATAACCAGGTCCAAGGATTACTCAATCTCGTGTTAAGTTACCACAGGAGTAATTTAGTAATTTTATGTACGGTAAAAATCGAGAATTGAGATTTTTACCATAACATTAACATAGCACAAATAATCCCCTTCAAACATAAATCTAACCCCTTAAGGATAGCCGGGATTAGCTATCTTCGATTTTCGGGCAAAATGACCTCAGGGGTATTTTGGTCATTTTGTACATGGAAAAATTGGGATTAGCTATCTTCGATTTTCGGGAAAAATGACCTTAGGAACCACTCGTGTTATGGGTAGGCCCCACTTGAATTATTGCTCAAAGAGTTAGGGAAAACCTCTCTAGAGTGCCGTAGCGAAATGAGCATTGCAGTGGTCGCAGATGGTGAAATGGTGTAGCCAAGGAAAGCACACTCTCTGGAGGGTATTGGAGTGCTCAAATGACCATTGCAGCGATTAGGCGATGCTTTTCTAGAATATTCTTTCTGAGTGCTACAATGCTCAAGCTTTTATAAAAACCCCCCATTTTTAGGTTTTTAGACCTCAAACACACCCCTTCACTCCCAAAGTACGAAACCCTTGCCTCCCTACCTTATTCTCACCCTAAAACCTTATTTTCTCTCAAATCTAACCTCAATCTTTCAACTTTTAAGCTTAAAATAAGTTGGTTTGTTGGTTTTACTTCTGTTTCCCCTCATTCTCTCTTTGTTCTTAGGGTGGCATGGTGGTTCTTCATGTTGTTATGAGGAATGGAGTTTTCTTGATATGTTAAGCCTAGATTTGAGTTATTTAGGGATCAGTAGAGGTTAATCTAGTGGATTATGCCTGTTATGTTAGATACTAGTACTATCTCTACCTCCCAAAGTTTTGTTGTTGTCAATCCTATGTATTCCATCCCTCTAGGTGAGTGGTTTCAAACATGTGATCTTTATGTTATGCATTAGAGCTATTTTCATGAAAATATGAATTATATCATTATTTTAAAGATTTCTGCAAAGTGATTTGAGATTTATATTGATTTACCAAGCTTATGAATATGTGGGTTTCACATAGGATGAACTATAAGTTTTACGTAAAACCATGGGGACTATTGTTGCTAAATTGAGTTTATAAAGAGTTAGATTTTGATTATGATTGCTCAGAGATGTATAACGATTATATGATTTCTAGAATTGTTTGTTTTACATGATAGAGCTTTTGAACCCAAGGGTAGCAGACATTATGAGATACAGAGAAAAGATTTAGATTTTTGGTTAAACTGGATAGTAGCTACAAAGGAACAAAGACGTGAGTTAATGACAGATATATTATTAACCTTGGTATACCAAGGTCTGCCAGGGCCAAATTATCCTTGGTTCAGATCAATCCACTCATGATGCAATTCGCTAGGGACTGTTAAGATTTCATTTAGAAAGGGGCTCTTGTTCATCAGGGATTAAGTACCCTCCTTATAGTTGATGGATAGTTTGTTCCCTTTGTTATCCTTGAAAACAATATGTTTTCATGTTCCAGTAAACCATGATTTGTAACTATTATGTAAATATAAATGAAATGATTTTCACTTGATGCATTATTCTTATATGTTCTTTTTCATGCCCCATGAACGAGGTTTTAGGTGAGAATTCACTTATTGAGTTTTGCATAAAATTCACCTCTCTCCTTTCTTTTTATTTACGGATACAGCAACTACTGTAGGTCCTTCATAGCCATCCTTTTCCCGGCAGTAGTAGAGATTCAGTTGGTGAGCTTCACCTGAGTAAAGCATTCACATTACAGTTTACAGTGCTCTAGTCTCATTGCAAGCAAGAGTCCTGAATCACATAGAGATTATTTTGCATTTCGCATACTATGATTTTCTTTTGACTTGTATCTAAAGATTTGAACACTAATGGATATTTTAGTAAAGAATAATTCGATATATATGTATGCATAAATATATGTATATAGATGACCTTAGATATTGATTATAAAAATCTCAGTTATGATTATATTGATTTTAGAGAACAAGTGATTTGTCTGTAGAAAATGCTATTATAATTTAAATGGTTTTTTTTTTATTAAGTACGTATATAAAAAGGTCTACAAGTCACGAGGCTTATGTAACGCCTCGATTTTTTTCCCCGGTGTACAAAATGACTAAAATGCCTCTAAGGTCATTTTTACCCTGGAATCGAGGAAAGCTGGTCTAGGCAAATCTCGAGTGGATATTATGATGTTAAATGAAGATTATGTGTGTTATGTGTGCTAAAAGAGCAGAAGAATCTCATTTTTGAGTTCCAATGTGCAAAATGACCAAAATACCCCTACAGCTAATTAACATAGAATTAATTGCTGATTGGACCCGAACTTCACTCGGAAGTTTGGAATGTCATTTTTTAGAGTTGTTTGATGTCTGTATAAGCCCAGGTGGTCCTGGGGAGTTTTCTTTAAAATTACCATTTTGCCCCTAATTAAGGGCATAATGAGCTTAATTGTGTGATTGACGAAACCTAAGCAATATTAGGTTCTAATTAAAGATTAATTAATTTTAATTATTAATCTTGAGTCAAAATAATTAATTGAGGTTGATTAGAGCTTAAGATTGCTTAGAGAAAGTTTAAATCCTTTCTAGATCAAATGGTTTTCAAGTCAAAAAGTGAATAGTGTACAATTCCATGATTTAAGGAAATATGTTGGCTTTTGAAATTCAAATTAATTGAGTTTGACTCAAATTAAATAAACTTGACTTCTCTAAATATTTATGACCACTCTTTAACCATGGTCTTGAGATTCCTAATTTCATGATTATCAACCCAAACACCTCACTACCTATTCCTAACCTTTTTCCAAATTAAATCCACCTCTAATACACATCCTAACCTATATTAAAAATGAAAACTTGGCCCCTAAGTTCTTCTAGAAGGCCATGGTACCCTCTCTCATCTTTCATCCATCACATGTTGAAATTTTAATTAAAATACACTTAAAGAAACCATACCTTGAACCATAGTTGACCATACCTCAAGCCATGCTTACACCATACCTTACAAAGAGATATTTTCTTCTTTTTCCCTCCATGTATGTGTCACGACCACTCCTCCTCCTCATCCTCTCAATGTTGAAAATTTTCTATAAATAAAAGGCAAGCTCACAAGGCCATTTGTTCATTTTCTTACAATCTTAAGTTCAAGAATTCTCAAGCTTTCTCTCTAATTCTCAAAGAGTTCTCTTCTTTTTCTTCTTCCTCATTCTTCCAAGAGCCACCACCCTCCCCCATTTATCAACCCTAAACCACCATATAACCACCATAGATATTCCTTTAAACACACAACCTCTCCACTTCAAAGATCAAACTCAAGACACACCTTCCTTCCTCTTTTTCTTTCTTAGCCAAAATCATCTTGAAGCACCAAAGAAGATTTGTTCTTCTCATCTCATTTCCAAGACCAAGCTTTTCTCTTTTCAAAGAAAAATACCTTTGGTAGGGAGTTGTTCTAAAGATTTCTTTTCTTTTCTTTTGTTTTACTCTTGGTTTGAGATATTATAATGTTGATTCTTCTTTCCTCCCCCTCAATTTCGGTTCTTCATTTTCCTTTCCCTTTATTTTTATTTTCAGCCTTGATGGCCTACATATTGGAGAAACCATGGCTTGATGATGAGGATCTTGGGTGTTGGTTGTAAAACCATCATTTATTTGACCTCTAAAGCTTGAAGGTTTCACTTCTAAGAGTTTTTGGCAAACAAAGATATTATGTTATTTTAAAGAGTTAAATGGTAATCTTGAGCCTAGGACTCAAAAAACTAATAAATGGTTTGCATTCATATTTATATTTCAAGGCCTTGCATTGAATATTTATATTTAAGCCTTGCATTTCATATTTACATTCATGTTATCACCTAAATAATTAATCTCGAAGCTACCTATTTCAACCTTAAAGTTAATTATTTATTTAAAGTGAATACTCTAAAGGGCCTAGAGCACTAAAATAAAGAATTGGACTTGCATTCATATTTATATTTATTGCCTAGCATGTTTACTTTCTAAGCTATCACCTAAACTTAAAGATTAAAACTAGTGTTTGCATTTTCATATTTATATTCAAGCTTTGCATATCATATCTATGTTTCTCTTGCCATCACCCTATAATGCCAAGATTAAAATGAAACTTGCATTTGAATGTTTAAAGTTATGTCATCACCTAATTAATTTAGTGCTCAAGACTTACCCTTTTAACTCACATGAGAACTTTGACTCATGAAATATATATCTTTATAAATGTAACTATCCTTTTATTGAGCTCTCTAATTATGCTACTAATTTAAGGTTATTATTTGTGTTACTATAAAAATAAGAATTGATTATAAGGGCATTCCTTGATCCAGAATTAATTCTAAGAAAGACTAGTTACTAGAAATACTTATTATTGCAATTTTGCATGCCTTTGGAAAATTAAATTCTGATTTCTGTTCTAACATTTCCAGATCTGATGTATATTGTTTGGAGTGGTTTAAATGTGTGAGAACTACTATTAATTGATGTGATAATTATTCCTAGCACCTTAGGCAAGTCTAGTAATTAAAAAGGGTAAAAATGTGACTTCTAAAGCTTTCTAACAACTGAAATTATAGTTTCTGTTTCAGCATGTTTAAAAATGGTAGAAGTGTATTATATTAGGCATATATATGTTAGAATCACTCATAATTGGTTTAGAAATTAATTCTAGTATCTTAGGAAAAGTCGATAATGAGAAAGGGTCAAAAACGTAACTTCTAGAACACCGAAATGATTCATTTTCTCTTTTGGTTCAATTCTGTCCAGATTTGTTTAGTAATGTTCTTAAGGTTAACAATTAGTAAAAACATTAGAATTGATCCCTTAGATGTATAAAAGAATAAATACAAAAGTGGAGTTTACCTGATTAGAAGTTTAATCGATTAAAGAATTATTATGAGTGCTTGCTTTATAAAGTGTTATGAATTGATGTACTTGAGGTTTAAGTGGTGATTATGCTTGCATAAAGATTGTTATAGCATGTTATGATTTCACTTGAAATGTTTAAGATGCATGTGTGAAAGTAATATGATTGCATGTGACATTATATGATAAGTTGTGTTTTTGCATCTTAATATGACATGCTAATGGTAAGGTGACATAAAACATACGGAAATGATCCTCTAGACTCCCCGAATTAAAGGTTATGAGAGGTGATCCAAGCAAGTTGCATATTCATAATAAGAAAGGCAAGGAAGTGATGTGTTTCTCCCTCTCTATTACCCCATGTTAAATCTAGCGATGGCTAGTTAAGTTGAGCTCATCCTAGGCGATTGGTAGGTCGGTTGGTTCTGGTGGTAATTATAAAAATCACTGGGGCTGGCATATTGGTTGGTTTTGGTGATGACGTAAGAGGGTGGAGTTAATTAGAAAGAAATGTGAGAATTCATTCATGAAGAGTAAATTACCATGGGTTTTCCTGCCTTCCCATGCACGTTATATGATGTTTGACTCATTACATTGCCCTATCATGCATCCATTTACTTGCCACTGTTTTAGTTTTCTAGATTATCTCCTGCTCATGTGCTTAGCCATATCTTGTGTTTTGAACTTATACATTGTTGATTTATGTTGCATACACTGAGGCATTGCCATGCATACATGAGATACTTGTTGCATTCGTGCATTAAGATTCATGCTAAAAGACATGGGCCTCAGATAATGGTAGTTGAAAACTTAATAAATGAATTTTATTTATGCCCACTACTTTCATAATTAAACCCGAGGTTCCAGAGGATGATGATGATGGCACGTATGTGGAGAGGGAAACCCTACTAAGATTCTTGTATAAGTTTCTCACTCCCTCTATCTTTCTTTCCATCTTCTTCTTCAGACAAGGTTGATGGCATGACGATAGACTTCCTCGAGATGCCGACACTGAAGTTGTACGATGGTCGAGATCAGAGTGGTGCAATAGAAACGAGGATATAGTCTTTCATCGTCATAACCTTGGAAGTTGCCTTATCCTCGTACAAGTTCGTAACTTAGTCGCGAGGGATTTTGTTACACCATAGTTGTGATTTGTTTTTGAGTTATTTGTATGCTCAACCCCCGTTAGTGGACTTAGTACTATTGTCATAGTAAGTATGTGGAATATTCCTATATTGTTACTATTATTATTATTTGACTTTTGATGTTAATGTTATGATATGATGATGTTCTCAGTTGATGCTAGACTCCATTGAGATCTGTATATATGCTATGTGATGAATAATTATATGCTATAACGTATATGTGAATAGCTCATACTTTGGTTTTTCAAAAAACAAAAAGGGTAATATTTTGCATAGACTTATTTTCGAAGCACAAAATTAAGTAAAATTCTGAGACGAATGAGTAACCACTAACGATTAACCATTATACGTCCTAGGCGTATTGTGTTGAAAGTTAGGATATTATAGCTTACGTATGAATGGGATTCCTCACGTGCCAGTCACATTCCCAAATTTGATCGTGATAGTTGGTCCTCATGGCCACTTCGACTTCCTAAGTAGCTTCTTCGCTCAAGTGGTTCCTCTAAATGGCTTTTATTGAGGCCACATTACTGACTCCTCTTCATAGGATAAACTTTTATCAACCTAAATCACTTGTTGTGTATGCACATAAGACTGATCTAATATCTATTTCCTGAGCATACTGACATGAAAGACAGGGTGGATAGCTAACAAACTGGGAGGCAGTGCCAATTTGTAGGCCACTACTCCAACTCTCTCTAGAATCTTGAATGGGCCGATATAGCGAGACTTAGTTTTCCTCATTTACTGAACCTCACCACTCCTTTCATGGGAGACACTCTCTGAAACATATGGCCACCCATAATGAACTCTAGCTCTCGTTGCCAGTTGTCAACATAACCTTTTTGCTTGGATTGAGCTGCTAACAACTGTTCTCTAATTAATTAAACTTTCTCTAGAGTCTCTTGGACTAATTTTGGGCCTAGGGTTTTAGCTTGCCCAAGCTCTAACCATCTAATGGGAGATCTATAATGCCTCCCATACAACACCTCAAATGGTGCCATCTGGATACTTGCCTGATAACTATTATTATACAAAAACTCTATTAGTGGCAAGTAGTCACACTAACTTCCACCAAGGTCCAACACATAGGCTCCAAGCATATCCTCTAGCATCTAGATTGCCCTTTCTGATTGGCCATCTATCTATGGATGAAAAACTGTGGTCAAGTCTACCCGAGTCCTGGAAGCCTTTTGAAATGAACTAGGACCCTCTGTCTGATATGATGGACACAAGTACTCTATGAAGTCTGTCAATCTCATCTATATAAACCAGGCATACTAGACTACACTAAAAATCATCTTAATTGGTAGGAAGTGGACTAAGTTGGTCATCCTATCCACTATCACCCATATAGAATCAAAGCCTTCAGTGGTCTGAGGTAACCTGACTATGAAGTCTATAGTTATTCTCTCCCACTTCCATTCTAGAATCTATATCTCCTATAGTAACCCTGCAGGCCTCTGGTGTTCAATCTTAACTTGTTAACGCACTAAACACCATGCCACAAAGTCGCCTATATCCCTCTTTATGTCATCCTACCTGTATAACTGTCTGAGATCATGATATATCTTGGCTGAACCTGAGTGTGCGGAGTATGTTGTGCTATAGGATTCTTCTATCACCTTTCTCTTAAGCTCACCCACATCAGGTACACACAATTAGTCCCTAAAATGCAATACACTTTCTACATCCATTGAAAATTCATGATTCTCTCCTCTATGCACATCCTCCATGATCTTAGCTAACTTTGGTTCTTTTCCCTGCTATGCCTTAATTTGCTCTACAAGAGTCAATCGGGCCCTTATGTAAGTAAGAAAGGCTCCTAAGCCATCTATGGCAAACTAAACCCCCTCTGCCTCTAACTTCTGAATATACTCTATCAAATATTGTCTCACTGATGCTATGTAAGCCAAACTGCCCATGGACTTCCTACTTAAAGCATCAGCTACCATATTAGCCTTACCTGGATGATGGGAAATTATGCAATCATAGCTTTTAAGCAACTCCAACCATCTACACTACCCAAGATTCAAATCCTTCTGCTAGAAAATGTACTTCAAGCTCCTTTGATTTGTAAAGACCTCACGAGTCTCTCCATACAGATAGTTCCTCCAAATCTTTAAGGCAAAGACTACCTCTTCCATTTCTAGATCATGAGTCGAGTAGTTCTGCTTATGCCTCCTAAGTTTCCTAGAAGCATATGCCACAACCCAGTCATGCTGCCTAAGGCTACAACCAAGTCCTACTCTCGAGGCATCACAGTATACTGAAAATCTACCCGTACCTGAATGTAACACTAGGACTAGAGCTATAGTCAAGCAAGCTTTTAGCTTCTAAAGACTCTCTTCATAGGCATTTGGCCACTGGAACTTCACATTTTTCTGTGTCAACTTGGTTAACAACACTACAATCTTAGAGAAATCCTTAACAAACTGGCTGTAGTATCCCACCAAACCCAGGAAACTACGAATCTCTAACATTGTAGAAGGTCATGGTCACTACTGCACTGCTTTAACCTTCTTCGAATCTATAAGAATACCATCGTTAAACAATACGTGCCCAAGGAACCCCCCCCATATCAAGCCAAAACTTACACTTAGAGAACTTGACATACAGTAAATGTTCTCTTAATGTCTGCAGGACAATCCTAAGGTGATGTTGATGCTCCTCTGTGCTCCTAGAATACACCAAGATGTCATCAATGAAGATTATCACAAAGTGATCTAGAAATGGCTTGAAAACCTTGTTCATCAAATCCATAAAGACTGTTAGGGCATTGATCAATCCAAAGGACATTACTAGGAACTCATAATGCCCGTAGCATGTCCTAAAGGTTGTCTTGGGCATATATTCATCCTTAATCCCTAATTGATAATAGCCCGACCGAAGATCAATTTTAGAGAAACACCTAGCCTCCTAAAGCTAATCAAATAAATCACCAATGCATGGCAAGGGATACCGATTCTTAACTGTCACCTTATTCAGCTACCGATAGTCTATGCACATCCTCATAAACCAATCGTTCTTTTCATAAATAAGACTGGAGCATCCCAAAGTGAGGTACTTGGATGAATAAACTTCTTGTAAAGAAATTCCTATAACTACTCCTTTTACTCTTTTAACTCCACTGGAGCTATATGGTATGAGGGTATAAAGATAGGCCTAACTCCAAATTCAAGCTCTATCGCAAAAAGTTGCCTTCATAGAGGGTTTGCAGCTTTCACTAGAAAAGTTGCTTTGATGGAGGGTTTGCAGCTTTTGCCAGAAAGTTGCATTGATGATGTTATATCCATAAGTGGCAGTGGTGCAAATAAGGATAGCTTATGTCGAAATTCTTCCTAACAATGTGGTGTTAGGCATCATGTTCCATGAATAGTGGTAGATTTATTTGAGATTTATTGAAATTGGTGATTGTATTCCTCATTAAGTTAGTGGATTGATTTATGAGATCATAGACGTAGGCAGTTGTGGTCGAACCACGTTAATTTTCTTGTCTTCCGCCACTTTGTTGATTAGATTGATTTATATTGCATGGGAATTATTTCCCAACAAGATATAGGTGCTTTTCAGGTCTTTAATTTTTATTTTTGTTATGATAATGAGTTAATGTTTGTTTTTATTTTTGATTGATCAAACCGAAAAGCCTAGGAAGGGAGCTATCCTTGCAAAGAAACTAAATAATTCTGCTGATAGGTATTGTTGTCTAAACTGAACGATTTTTAGCTACCTGCAACTTTGATAGAATATTTCTTATTGTTTTTAGAGAATGCAATGTAATGTAATTTATTTTGCATAGAGAAATCATTTTGTTTTGATTTAATTTTTTGCTAAGGAGGGTTGCGAAAACGCTTATTATGTATTTTATATTAAAGAAATTTGATTTTGCTTTTTTGATGCAAAGGAATCCTTTGTCAGGCATTTCTAATTGACAAATATTGATTTTTTGCAGTGATCACGCGTACATTGTGTTCAAAACAGAAGAATCTGCCTAAGCTTCTTTGTTCCACAACATGGTGGTACTTGGAATTCAAAATGGTACAGATATAAAATGGCCCTTTGTTTTTGGTTCAAATTTTGCTTCTGTTGTCTTTCTTTTTCCTTTTTGTCTTCTTTTCACTGAATTGAGTTATGTTCTGGTTTGATTTGTGTATTGGGTTTGCATTGTAGGGATTATGTATTGTCTACATTGAGATTAGCCCTGCAATGAAAATTTTTATTTCATGTTTGGATTGTGTGTAGTAGATTGTGACATGTTGTTATGGCTTTCTTTTGTTATGGTTGTGATAAAATAGGAAGAAACTGTTATAGATGAAAGACATGTGAGACATTGTGTTGTTAATTGTAAATGGATATGGTAGGGTTTTCAATTTGTATTAATTTATTAGTTTCAATTTTTTGGTTTTTGTTTTGTTTTGTTTTATGATTTTTGTTTTTTTTTGTAGCTGCCAAGTGTTCAATGAAGGATAAAGGAATCAAAGCTCCAGAATGGTTGGGAAGTAGAGGAAGATATTGGTCCCAGTGTGAGGTTGTTTGAGTAAGGTGAAAAAAATCTATTGAAAAAAATGTAATGTGGAGAATTATCATAAATGGGGCAATAGAGATGTTCTCCATGTTACCTTATTTTTATTCTCCCTTCATCGTGCTGAGTGTGTTAGACGAGTATATTGAGGTTAAGGTTCAATTGATAATTTATTTTGTGAAGTAGGTCCTTGGAAGATATGTCTGGTTATGTGAAGGTTCTTTTATCGTCTGAAATTTAGGATAATATAATCATGTCTGTGACTTTTGCAATAGGAGACTAATTCGGTTGTTAGGATTGGAATCTAATTGCTATAGTGTGATTATTGAAAGTGGGGGTTTAGTAGCCAAAAAGGGTTTACTATGCTTGATTTATAATGCTAATTTAGGGGGGCTAAGAGTGTTTTTTTTTTTTTGCTTTGAGTTGATATTGGTGTATGTCTTTATTTTGCTTTGACCAGAGACTAGTGAATCTATTTTCTATGCTATCTCTGGCCAAAGCTTGGTTGAGTCATTCAATCTCAATTATAAAAAATGTTTGATGCAGTGACCTTCGAATTACATTTTTTTATACAATTTGTGCTATAAGTGTTTCTATTTACTAATTATTATGACATCATGATAACATAAAATTAAAGAAGTAAAAACGTTTATATCTTTCGATTTTTAGAAACATTTTAAATGGAAGAATAGAAAATGGCAGATATATAATCTAAACTATAATTTTAGATTGAAAGAATAATTTTGAGAACCTATGTAATATGAAAAGCAAATAAGTTAAATTTTTGGGCTGCTATAATTGCTCAAATATTTGAAGCTCATGAATGCTTTTATGTTTTGTTTTGTTTCAACAAACTGAAAGGATGATTGTACATGACCCAATGCCAATCAGTTCAGCAAGGTCGGCCACATAGAGCTTGCTAGCTCACTACATGACCACAGTGCCTAATCTTTGCACTATGATATTCACCACTACTAGTGATTATGGACAACCGATGAAGGCTAGGAAAATTTCACGGGCATGGGCTTGGACAACAAATGAAGAAGCTATGCTTTAAACACTAACATGGAAACAATGATTGCCAATGTTGCTCATATTTTTTATACTTCACTGTCATACATCTCCTTAGGCTTTTTCCTTTTGACTGTAAGATATATAGAAAATCTGTCTTTATGAAATTTAATAATTAATATATCATTTGTATATTGCACTACTAATTTTACTGTTGATAGAAGAAGCCTTTTGTAAGTTTTAAACTCGAGAATCTTGACAAGGATAGCTCTGATGCCAATGAGCGTAAAAGTAGCATAGGAATTTTAAGAGATTAAGAGGTTATATATATAATTTTATGAAGAGGTATAATTTAGAATACATGATGATAATTTTCAAATTAAAAAATAAGTATAATCGAATGATATTAATTTGAAGAAAATATTTTTCATAAATACTTAAATACATATACTTACATGTGCATAAATTTTGTATAGAAGGAACACTTTAAAAATTGTGTAGAGTAGCGTAGGATACATATACAAGCACAACAAAAATTTACATAATATCTGAGAAGTTTTAATTGGTTAACTTTAATTAATTTCAATTAAACTTATTTTACAATAAATTATACAAGCATACTTTATTTGTACAAAATACAGTGAAATGAAAAATGTTTTAGATATATTCAATCACTTTTTGGCACTAATTACAATAATTTATACAATCAAATAATATATTTTTCAAAGTTGTCTTGTGTAATATTTAGCACTAATTACAATAATTTTCAAAAAATAAAAAGGCAACACAACAGGCACAGGTAGTGCCTGTCGAGTCACTGGTGGGGCTAATAGCACAACAACTATAATAGTACAATAGTATAATAGAGATAATGACGTAGCAAAATAAATGAAGCAATGAATGAATGAAGGAGTGTCATTGAAAAAGGAATACATAAGGTGTGTTTGTGTAATATTATCATAACGGGGCATTCAAATTTCAAATTCAACTAATAGTGTAATAAGAAAAAAATATAGTGATAACTCACTTCTGGTATAATTAATATGCATAGTAGTTTATAGTTTATAAAGCAAGCTTGATTGCAACTCAAATCCATAGATGCAGACACACACCCTACTCAATTTTCTTGTTTTGCTTCTCTCGGATTGAAGAGCAAGGTGTTGTAACTGGAAATAAGGTAGCTGGAATAAGCATGGTAGGAACTTTTTGGGAGAGGCAGTGAATGAAGTATCAAGCTAGGAATGAAGTATCATGTTGCAACCAAGGTTCAATTTATGCTTGTTAATTTCATCAATTATAGTTTAAGTTTTTATTATATTTTTGGAACTATTTTTAGCCAATTACTATTTGGTGATTGCTCTTACTTATCTTCATTATTTCATCTCTCCATGACTACTCAATGTGATTCTAATAAAAAAAAATCCTAATGAAAGATGTTAGATAGCAAATGGGAGCTTTGGATTTTATAATCCAGTATCGATCAACAACCATGAGATGGTGTTGATGTTATGAATTTATAAGCTTGTTCCTTTCAAGGCTTTATAATACAAGATGGGTGTCCTAAGCTTATTCTTTTTCTCTGTTACTTTCCCCCCTCCCTTTTCTTCTTTTCATCTTATTGCAATGCTATTTGTTTTTGGTGTTCTGTTTAGACAAGAAATCTTACATTTCCTGTTTGTTTTATGGCTCAACCATGGTAAGATTTTTCTTTTTTTTTCCTTTTAGCTCTACATTTCCTAACTATATACTAGTTTAACATATCCCTACAGATTTTTATCCTGGTCATTACGGTTTCCATCATTTTTGTATCTTTTTCTGCTAACTGCAAAATTAATTGGTGTAAGTTCTATTATTAGTTTTAATGTATTGTAGAATTTGTAAAAAATTGACAAAAATGATCAGGTACCTTTATGATTAAATTGTTAGTTCCTTTCTTTTTTTTTTAACTAAGTAACCTGCTTACTTTTTCTATGGATCAGTACCTTTTCTACTGTGAAAAAATGATCAAGTCCCTTTTTGGTGTCCATTCCTTGCTTTTTGTATATACATGTATCACATTAGTTTTTATCTTTAATTAATTAGCCTAGTTGGTTATGTGGTTACTTGAAGAAAGTTCATTGGGTAAAGTTCCAGGATATGCAATCATCTTCAATTGCTAAAGTTTGTATCCTTTACTCTTATTATTATTATTCCAATGTAATTTTTTGAGAAAATGATTTGAAATTAAGATTTCTTTGGTTTTAAATACATTACACTATATTTTATTGTGCTGAAATCTAGGTTTTCATCCCATCGTAATTTCATATTGCCCCCAAAACGTCGATATTGATTATAGCATCAGGTTGTAGCTTGTGTTTTGTAATTCTAGTTGGTGATTTCAGCAACTTTTCAAACATAGGTGTGATGAGTTGTTGCCCTCCAATTTGTTGGACTTAATTCCATCAGGTGTAATACAATGGATTTGAATCAGTTTCTAGATCTCACTGCAAGAGATACAAGGTTTATTTCCCACTTTGTACCATTGTATTTATTGCTTCCAACTAGTGAACATGTGCAATCATATGGAACTATAATGTAGCTTAAGTAAAATTTAGTCGAGGCAAGAATAACCTGAGGAAGATACCAAAAAAAAAAAAGTGAATAGTGACTATGCAGGCCCGTAAGTCGAGACCACCAAAACCCCAGAATTAGGATCCAAAAATGCCCGAGAGTGAGAAAATATAGGAGTAAGGTTGGAAATGGATAGGAATGAAAATTTTAAACCTGGAATTTAATTTCGGGTAATATCTATTTTACGGGTACGGTATTTTACCAATTCAGTTAAATTATGATGTGTAATTTCGTATACCGTTTGAAACTTGCAGTGTAAGTGGGCCAACTAATATGACAAGTGTGTGGCTTAGAAGAAACCACACTATTGCCTTTTTCCTCTAGCCAATAGAAGTCTTACACAATTTCACCTATTTATCTTAAGAAAATAATTTTGTGGAAAAGAAATTACAAGACATTTATTATTAGTAACACAAAGTCACCAATTTCATTTTTTCCTCCAAAATGAATTATTAGCCAGCCTCCTTTTAGCTTGCCTCCATTCTTTTCATCCTCAAGAACATCATAAATTTGCTAAGAACACCAAGCCACAACATTAAGCACCCACATGTTTTATCACAAACACAAGACTACCACTTGAAATCTTTAAATCAACCTTCTTCCAAGGCTTCTTTTCTTGCCACACCATCAAGAGGCGGCTATTATATTTCCATCCTAGAGGAAGGTTTGGCTAATTTTGGGTTAATGGGTTAAATAATTGGTAGAGAAACACTTGGAAGAATCAAAACAAGAGCAAAAGACTTCTAGCAACAAGTATGGCTTTATTTGTTCACTTTTCTTTCCAAATTTATTCTGGAACTTTCTTGATTGAGTTAGCATGAAATTTTTAGTTTTATTGGCTGATTATGTATGGATGTTGAAGTGATTTGTACGGATGATGTAAGAGAATCAATTTTCTCAAAACATGTTATGACTATTATTGCTGGAAATCTCATTTTTTAGCAAGAAGGTCAAAAATTTTGATTTTTCTTACTGATTTAGAGACATAATTAGGAGCTAAAATTTTTATATGATGAAGCTAACATATGGAATATTTTTCAGTAATTTTCTTAGGTCTTCTTAATCAATTTTGCAATTTTTAAAAAATGAAAAATCGAACAAGTCAGGGTTTCCACTGAATTTGTCTAATTTTGTTACTATACGAAATGATCAAATTTTGAGCTGAAATCAAGAAGTTGAGGACATCTCAAGGTTCAACCTTGAATTTTTGCATGAATTTATGTGATCATTTGATATGGTAGAAAAATTGAGGCTTCTACCTATTGGCTGAAACTGTGTAGTTTCTAACCTTTGAAAATGTGAGATTTTTTTAAATATAGCTAAAGACCTTTTTATGCTTTGATCTTTTTATAGGATCTTATTAACACACTGAATTACCTCTGAAAAATAATTTTTCTCTGTTTTAGTGATATTTAATAATTTAGCAATAATTTTCTTAATGACTGAAATTCTGGCAACATGCTAAATTAGTCTAAAGGATAATGAAATGATTATGACTTCGATTTCATTCATGTTATGTGAACTCATTGATGATGTTAGGCACATATAGATGTGAATACTTATTACAATTGCTTACATGTGAAAAAATGCATGAGATTATGTTTCTTGTCCTAGAGAAAATAAATCCAATCAGTTAAGGAAAGTAAATCCAACTACTTGTGAATTGAGTCAAGGAAAGTAAACCTAACTAGAAATAGGTTTGTGTGAGAATTTGAGAAAGTAAATCCAATATCATGTATAAGAATGAGCTCAAAAGATCCATATGTTCAAAAATGGGCTCAAAAGATTCGTGTGTGAATTGGAAAGAAAATCCAATGATCACGTATAGCAATATGGGCTTAGAATATCCATGTGTACAGGAATAGACTCTGTCCTGAAAAGCAGTCTATTATCCGTAGAGTGGTGAAACCCATAGTAGTGAAAGCCACAATGATAAATGGATAAAACAAGTCAAAGCAGCAATTGTCCTAAGTAGTTCTTTATCTATTATGTGATAAGTGAATGATTTTAATATCAATATTGAGACCAATATGTTTAAGCTGAAACTTAGCATTACATGCTTTATATGATGATGTATGTGTATTAAGATATTGAATAATAAAAGAAATCCACTTTGGAAGTATGATTTTAGAACTTTAAAATGAACCTTTAATATGTATCGTATGATCACAGTTTCTTAATAAACCGAAGCAGCTAGAGTGATGATGATGACATGGATTTTAGTATATTTTTTGGGGATGCCCTACTAAGAATTTTAGAATTCTCACCCCTATATTTTGTGTTTCCATGTCGTCTCCAAATTGCTTAAGAAAGATATGAAGCTACCGCCACAGAAGGACCTAATGTGTAGTAATTCAATAGTTAAAGTCTCTTATCAATTTTATTTTGTTATGTATATATATTTGTAATTATATAAATAGACCAGTGTATATGAAAGCTCATGCAAGAGTTTTTCTTGTATTTGAATTTGCACTTAATAAATATTATGTTATCTTTCTACATATTTTAGTAGAATTACAACTCGATTATTACATGAATCAAATGAATTTGTTATAGGTATTTAAGGAAGATCCACTAATATATAAGTAACAACTCCTGAATCTAATGTCATGGCTTAAGGATGATGTTATACTTGGGAGGGTGTTACAAATTTTCAAAGAAGTGTATTAATAAGTGTGTTATCAGTTTATATGATATATTATTTGGTATATCAATTGAATAACCACTATCAATTTATATTATACTATGTATACACACACACACACATATAACACTACAAATGTATTAGAACTAAAGATCTTAGCCACTATGATAATCTTCGCAATTGCTCTTTATTTTGTCTATGGTAATCATCATGATCACTCTTTAGGCACAAAGAGTGGCTACTATTAAGGTTAGAGATGCTACAATTTGTATTTCATTGGAATTTGGTGTTTGAAAAATGTTTATTTCTCTCAGTAGTAATAAAGGTTTGCTTTTTTTATTTACTATTTGCATATATTTTGTGGATGCTATCATTATAATTATAACACTAATTTTGACTATGCAGGGTAATATGCAATATAATAACACGTGATCTTTTTCCATTTCTAGTAGCATTTACATTATTTACAATATTTTGTTTTGCCATGTTGAATTTGTAGAAGAATAAATGATGAGAAGCACAAGTGTGGTTGAATTGATTGACAAGTAGTATTTAGTACTGACACATTCTAAAGAATATGATATCATTGAAGATATGAGGCTATGATTACATTCTTAGTGACCAATGAAATTAATGTTTGTTTTAGCTTATTTAAGGTCTTTGACTTTTAATTTTTTTAGCACTATACCTTTCATGTTTTGTGTGTATTTCACATAAAGAGACATGCGTGTAGCACTAAACTAGGTGAAGGATTTTCAATTATTCCTTCTTCTTTCCATCTAGCCATCCTAAGATCATATTTCAAATCTTAGTTTCCAACTAATATATAGGTTCATTCACAATGGTTAGAAATTTCATGTGCTTAAATTATATTTTGAATACATTAGTTTACATGAATTGGTCAAGTACTTTTACTTTATAGAATAGTGTAGCCATGAACTAAGTTTGAAATACAATGAGGATAGATTTTGGTTCTAAGATAAACATAATATATCTTTCCAAATTGACAACAAGCTTCAAGGTTGATTGTGCATGAAAATAGCTTGGGTAGACACTTTAAACTTCCCAGGTTCTTTTTATGTTTCACTTAGCTAATAGAGATAATCTATGAACTTTATACTATACTTTTATACATTTAGTTCTTCTCATAAGGCTTTAAAAGAACAAGATTTGGAATAAGTTATGTGTTAAGAAAATTTGAAATTCAAGGTTTGCAATGCTTTTTTCAAAGATTGATTCACTCTGAATTTTGCATAAATTAATATGTTATATTTGCCTCGATTGACTTGAAGTAGTTTGCAAGGGTGTACATCCAGGGATATTATTCAAATATTAAGTGGGATGTCCTATGAAGGATTGGATGACCAAGGAATGAATTTAGAATTGAGGGTAAAAGAAATTGCTATGGGGATTATTGATAAATAGCCTATATATAGTTGCAAGATATTATTCAAATATTAAATTGGATGTCTTATAGGCAAGTTAGTTCCCAATTTCATACTATATGGAATTTGGCCATGATCAATGGAGTCAACCTTGGCTATTAACTACTTTGTGTCTAATTTGTGATTTTTATTTTGGTGGTGGAAGACATCTGGTAAAAGGTAGGATGTCATACCAGATAAAATTATGCAGTAGTTTCTTTTAGGAGTTGTAGTTATCATGTTTTGGTTTTGTTTGCCTATTTTTTATCTTTAAAGGTGTAGTCTAGATATGTAATGTGTATGTATTGATTCTCCTCATGATCCTTCTATGGGTGAGCTTCAATAATTTATCACAAAGGTGATGTGTGTTAGAACTTTTCATTTATTTTGAAGTAGTTATTCTCTCACATTCTTTGTGAAATTCCCTCAACATTTTGAAGAGATTATATTGACATTGTGATTAAAAATGTGATTTTAAGGATTCACATGATAATAAAATTAAGGTATCTCGTGAACGAATAGTGCATTTGCTTTGCTAAGCAATATTCTAGCATAAATAAACAATGGACTTATATGGGATGATATTTAATACTGGTGTTGTTGCATGGTTTTGATTGAGGCCATACTCTATTGTGGCTAGCTATAGTCACAAATAGAATATGATAGCAAATCAGATTTGATTGCGTTTAATTACAATGTTCAGATGTAGTTGTAATATATGTTCGTAGGTGTCAATAATTAGTGATCTTTTTTCCTACGAAAATAAAAAAATTTCATTTCAAGCAACTTTGTATAATAATATAAATTTATTAATTAAATAAAATAAATCCATCTTGTCTCAAAATTTATTAATCCATATCTTAATAAAAACTTATGCTTTTAGTATTGAGTTATTATATTAATTTGTAGAAATTAACATTACTCAAAATAATTTATTTACTAAAAAATTTATAATCATACTTTTTATTTATATAATTATTTAATTCTACATAATTTTAATTTCATAATCTTTCAATTCAAATAGATATAATTTATTTTATTTTTAATGATTTATAGTTTTATCATATACTATTTAATTCTAATTTTATAATTTTTTTAGATTTATAAAATAAAGTAAAAACATAACACTAAATTATATTATATGTATTGCTGATACGACTTTTAATTGCATAGACCTTTTAAAATTGCCAATAAATTTTTAATTTTTCTACAATATTGTGGATCAATATAAGCAATTTTTTCTTAGTTTTTGATTGATAAAAAACCATAAATTTGATAATAAAAAATTTGATAATATAAGTAATGTTCACATATTTATATTCTATTTTGTAGCTGATGTCGATATTATCTTAAACTACTGTAATAGATTATGACGAAAAGAACAAATATGCATATTATTTCTTCAAACAAGTAGAGTTCTAGTACAATCTTTGAGTATTATTATTTCTTTAAAATTCTATTTGTGCGAATGACAATTATTATTATCAAAATAGAGTTATTTGTTGTTATCATTTATGCGCCTCACATGGGTAATGCAGATATAGCAATTCAGCTATATACATTTACTTTATTTAATTTTGATTGAATATATATCTATTATGGTCAAATTGAAACATAACTTGATTGAATTATATTATTATGGTAATTATTACTCTAATCATATAATTTAATTGCATCTAATCTAATTAACATTCCCATGCAAAGGGTGCAAAGCACATGCTATAACACTAGTACATGGAATAAAATTAACATGGTAAATCATGCACCTATACAACTCATACTTACCGTTCTATGAAAGTGTACACACATGTATACATCAGGTATAAGAGAGCCTACTCCTTATCTTTCTCTTATCGAGGGAGGTGATGTCGATGGAGCTGTAAGCCATCAAAGTATGTCAAGGTGGGAGTGGGGATCCTACCCACATAATATGAAATATTTATTGTAATGTGGTCATGTCCATCAAAGACCTAGGTTACATTGGGCTTTTACATCATAATTTAGTACACTTACTATTAGGTCCAAACCTAATAATAATGCATGGCGACTTCCAAAACCCATAGTGGATCACACATTAACTTCATAGGCTTATAGGAAGTGTTAGGCTTATCCATTCAACCCGCTTTACAAAATAAGACATCACCAATCAATAAAAGCCCAAATTACCAAGAAATTCTAACAGTTTGAACTCAGCAAATTACTTTATAGTGGATAAAGTAGTTCAAGCATTATTTATGTGTAAAGAATTGGTGAGTCATATGCATAAAGCATGCTCTCTCTCTCTTTCTCTCTCTCTCTCTCTCTCTCTCTCTCTCTCTCTCTCTCCGGTGTTTGACATTTTACAATGATTTTTTGTTCAGCACTAAATAATCTTTTCCATTTTGAGTCATTTGATGTTTAGCTAATTGGATTTGTGGGATTGTTTTGCAAAAAGAAAAAAGGAAAAAACAGGTTTACTCTAGTATGACAAGATTAGGTGGTTGTTTAAATCAGTGGTTGCTCAATAAGAGGCAATTTGAGTTTGGCTTGTGATTTGTTTGTGGATGGTTGTTCACATTTAACACATGTAATAGAATTTAAGGTTGGGTGATGAGGGAAGGAGGAGTGGCTCTGACGTCTGTGGAAACGGGGTGTGGGGTACCTGCGAAGACACTCTGATGCTTAAGTCAGTAAAAGCGTAAAGAGTAGAGAGGTGTTTATGTGATAAAGAGTCTGTCATACCTGGGGGGCAATTGCCCCCTTATATAGTGTTAGGTTACCCCGTGGTAAATCTATTATGATCTTCCTTAAGTGTAGGAGATATTTCTATGATTTGGTTAGTATCAAAGCTAATGATAAGATATAATGAGATATATAGAGATATTATATGAGATTTGGAAGATATCCTCAGCTAAATCCAGAGTAAATCCGCAGGGGATACCATGCCATGTAGTCGAGCTATAGGACCTCAAGGGAGAGAGATTTAGGCTGGGCCGATCTTTAGGGCCCAAATCTGAGCTCTTATGAGTTGAACCGAGGAGGTTGGCCCATGTTTTCTAATGCAGTACATAGCCCCTAAGCTTGGTCATAGCCCGAGTAGTTTACTGAGGACTACATGCCGAGCTTGAATGAGTCGACTTATTGTATGCTACTTGGTGTGCCTTGGGCAAGCTCTGAGTGAGCGAGTATCCGAGTTTATGGTGGTCATGTGGGTCGAGGACCTTGTGTCGAGCTCGAAGGTTTTATGCTCGGCTATGAGTCTTTTCAGTTGTAGTTGTGGTAGTTGTGGGAGAACGTGCTGTTACACATGTCCTTTGGTGAGTGGTGAGCAATCATTTCTAATAAATGTGGGATCATGCCATTGCACGTCTCCTGTTGGATAAAAGTGATGAGCCCCTGGTCATTAGATGTGATGAGCATTCCAAATACGCTATTGAGTAGAGGGAAATCGTCTCATCCGTTGGATGAGCTCAGTTTTAAGCAAAAACGGGAAGAGAAGGGCTTTTCTGTTTTCATTTCTGAAAACTCCTCGTTTCTTACTCATTCTCCGTGCTCGTTCGCTGTTGGCGTCTGCGACTAAAAGCTTCAAGTTAGTCATCCAAGCTTCAATCTTTCAAGTCTTCAATTGGTGAGTTTGATTTCTTTCCCTTTTTCCTTTTATTTAAACAGTTTGTTCTATTCTGAACCCTAGGATAGGAGATTTTGTTGCTAATTGCTATTTTTCTGCTTTCATGCCTTCTTTCTTTTTTCGTCCACCATCTTACTTTGTTTAGGTATTTATTGATGGCAAAGGGGAAGGGTTCTTCTGTTTCTGAAAAGGGGAAGGAAGTGGTGAATAAGGCAGGTTATGATCCTTATGGATGGGTTGATAGCGCTGTTAAGAAGGTAGTTTCCATTTTCTAATGATAGGGAGTCCGTTCGCAGGTTTAGGAGGGCGTGCTTAGTGTCTTCTAATAATGGGAGGAAGGTGGAGTGCCTTCCATGTGACGCTAATGATAGGGTTTGTAAATACAGGGAAGGGGAAGGTGGTTTTGATTTTATTTACATGTATATAGACTTTAGCTGGACGTTAAGGTTCCTTTTATTCAGTTTGAGGAGGGTTGTTTGAATAAGGTTAATGTCGCCCCTTCTCAGCTTTATCCCAATAGTTGGACTTTTGTCCGGGCTTTTGGAATTTGTTCGCTATGCTCTGGCAAGAGCCTAGCATTGGGTATTCTTTTATTTTTTTTCAAGTAAAGGGTGTAGAAAAGGGGAGCTGGATTTCTTTTAATAGTGTCCCTCGAAGGAAGTTGTTGCCTTTGCTAACTTCTAACTTCAAGAGGTTTAAGGAGAAGTTTATAAAGATTAGATAGGTGGAGACTAAGTTTCCCTTTTTCTTGGACCTAAATGGCTTGGAGAGGTTCCCCTTGTATTGGCAGCACAATCCTCACCATATTTTGAAGGTAGAGTATGGTTCTCTACCCTATGACGATCAGGTGGTGGTTGATTTCTTAGAGGAGTGTGTCAGTCCGAGCTCTCCACTTTCCTGCTTAGTTTTATTGGAGTTGGGGTATGATCAAACACATAGGTAGTGTTCTATTTTTGCTTGTTTTCCATTTTAGCTTTGATTCTTTGCTTTAATGATGATTTTTCTATTTCTTTGTAGGTGAGATGGCTCCTAAGCTCGGCCCCAAAGAGTTAGCTGCTTTCAAGGAAAATAAGGGAGTAACTACCCCTGAGAGTCGAGCTCTCCAAGATTCTTCTGCTAGTAGGTCCAAGGTAGGTGCTGGTCCTCAAGGAGCTCCTGAGTCACTGCCCTCATTCTCTCCCTCTGCCTTCTTAGGAGCCATAGAGGTGAAAGACTTCCTCGACACCAGTGGTCGATCAAGCCTATAGAGTAAGGAATTTCCTCACCCTGAGTTTATTGATCAGCAATTTGCCTAGCTTGAAGATGTGAAGATGATGGAAAGGGCGGGTGTTCCCAAATTGTGCCATTATCTGGAGATTCAAGCTCTTCCGCAGGTGGTGATCTACCAGTTTCTAGAGCGACGCTATGGAGGTTCTATTTGAGAGCTGGAGGCTGAGAGGATGGTCGCCCAGGACTTCAAGGCCGTGAAGGAGGAGGCTGAAGCTAAGTTGGCCGAAGAGAGGGGGGCTGGATGGAGGCCAGGAAGTTGTTCGAGGAGAAGATTGACTCCTTGGTGGCCTATGTCAAGATTGATGCTGACACGGCTGATTGAAGATCCGAGAGCTTGAGGCTACTAGGAAGCTCTTCGAGGATAAGAGCGGAAGATTGGCTGAGGATAATGATCGTCTTCAGGTAGAGGTCGACTCTCTGAGGGATGAGGTGGTTAAGCAGTACATGACTGGCTTTGATCGAGCACTTAAGCAAGTTCAGTTCTTTCATAAGGAGCTGGACTTAGCTCAATATAGTCCTTTCAATGAGGTTGTTAATGGTGTACTGGTCGACCATTTGGCAGCCAAGGAGGCTGAAGAGGTCGCCCATGCTAGGGGAGCAACTGAGAAAAGAGTTGATGAGGAGGTCCAAATTGTGGAGCCGATTCAAGTTGTCCTTGTTGATGAGGCTAGAGCTTCTACAGAGCTTTGAAGTTTTTTGTAAATTTTCATTTTTTTTTTTTACAAATGGGTTGTAATCGAATATTTTTATTCTCATAATGTATTTCCTTTGTGCTCCATTGTTTGTTTGGATTATGTTGTGGTGAGTAAACTTAGGCCACGCAATAAATCAAGTGTAAGTTGCCAAGAAATGCTCAGAATGGTGGTATAGCTTGGATCAAGTACAATATACTTCAATCAAGTAGAATATACTCGGACCAAGTAGGATGTATGCGAATCAAGTAATATGACCCGGTAATGTTATAATGAATGGCTGGTACCAGGGTGCCACAGATTGTGTCTTTGGCTGTGCCATCTTTGGTGTGTTTTTCTACTTGGCATGGGTCGTGTCTTTGCTCGGTTTTATTGTCTGAGGCTTATATGAGGTGTGCGACTTTTTTAGTGCGCCGCTCATTGCTCGGTTCTGTGGTCCGAGGCTTATTATGAGGTGTGGCAGCCTTTTGGTACGCCTCTCATTGCTCGGTTCTGTGGACCAAGGCTTAAATGGGTGTGGTGGCTTTATAATGCTCCTTCATGACTCAAATGTACTGAGATTTATTATGAGTATGGCGGCTTTTTGGGTGCGCCTTCATGACTTAAATGTACTGAGATTTACTGTAAGTATGGTGACATTTTGGATGCGCCTTCGCGACTCAAATGTACTGAGATTTACTGTGAGTATAGCGGCTTTTGGGTGCACCTTCATGATTCGAATGTATGTTGTGAGCATGGCTTTATGTCTGAGCATCTATAGACATAATGTAAGGTGAGTACTATGTTTAGAACAAAAGGAAATTACAATTGTAACTTATTGGCCACCAAAGTGTTTGGCTTACATCTAGTCATGCCTCGTTAAAACCTCTATTGGTAAAACCTAGTGGGATAAAACCTAATAGAGGCAAAAGAGTACACCCACCGAATGTGATTTGAGGCATCTATATTCTAACTATAGTATTTCCTCAGAGACAGAGCATTCCATGTCCGTGGGAGGTCTTGTCGAGAGAGTTCGGCTATTTTGTAAGCTCCTCAACCTATGACTTGGGTGATTTGGAATGGTCCTTCCCAGCTAACTTCCCTTCTCCTGGAGGCTTTCTTTGTTGTTCAATTTTGCGTAAGACCAGGTCTCCTACTTGGAAGGCTCTTAGGTCGAGGATTTTGTTGTAAACTCGGGCTACTCTCTACTTGGTTGCTTGTTCTTTGATGTGGGTTGGTTCCCGGTTTTCCTCTATAAGGCCTAACTCTGCTCTTTGTTTTTCTTCATCTGTTATATCTGTGAATACCAGTCAGCGTGCATTAGCTTAGGCGACCTTTATTAGGAGCATGGCTTCGCTGCCGAAGACAAGCCTGTACGGTGTTTCCTGTGTTGAGGATAGAGCAGCGGTGTGGTATCCCCAAAGGACCTTGGGGAGGTCTTCAGCCCAGAGGCCTTTGGCATTGTCGAGCTTCTTCTTTAGGGCTGTGAGCATGACTTTGTTGGCAGCCTCTGCTAGGCCATTAGTTTAAAGATGCTCTACAAAGGCAAAGATGTGTCTGATTTGGAAATTGTCACAGAGTTCTTTCAATTTTTGGTCTATGAATTGCGTACCATTATCAGTGATCAGCTCCTTAGGAAGTCCGAACCTGCATATGATTCTTTTCCAAATGAATTTTCTAATTTTCTCTGCAGTGATTATTGCTAGTGGTTCTGCTTTGATTCACTTGGTGAAGTAATCTATAGCTACTACCAAGTATTTGAGTTGTCCTGGTGCCAGGGGAAAAGGACTGAGGAGGTCGATTCCCCATCTGTGAAAGGGCCAACTACCTTTAGAAAAATACAATGGTTCTGGATGCTTCTGGGAGGTCTCAAAGAATCTTAGGCATTTGTCACATTTGCATACGAAGTCGATATAGTCGGTTTTCTTCGTCATCAAGAAATACCCTGCTCGGAGTATTTTGGCTACTAGAGCTCAGCCACCAATGTGATTTCCGCAGACTCCTTCATGTACCTCAGCCATGATGTTGTTGACTTCGTAGGGGCCAAGGCATTTTAGGAGGAAGAGCAAGTATCCTCTTCTGAACAGTAGTCCTTCACAAATAGTATAGTAGCTCGCCTGTCTTCTGAATTTCTTTTCGTTGTCTACTGAGCTAGGGGTTTCTCCCGAGGTCAGGTAGTTGAGGAGTGGAGTTTGCCAATCTCAGCTTTCTACTTTCGTGTTGTAACTTTCAGATTGAAGGTAGCTCGGCTTTTGAAGTTTTATTTGGATTACAGATTTTATTCTGTGGCTTGCTGGTGCTAGCCAGCTTGGAGAGAACGTCGGCTCTGGTGTTGTGTTCTCTGGGTATGTATTGAACTCAGATTTTTTATCAGTGCCAGGTATTTTTCCAGGAGAAGGTCTCTAGCAACAAAAGTGCCAGTGACTTGGCCGACGACGAGCTATGAGTCGGCTCTGATGGTAAGTCTTTGCGCCCCGACTTCCTGGGCGAGTTTGAGGCCTGCTATGAATGCTTCATATTCTACTTGGTTGTTGCTGGCCTGAAATTGGAACTAGAGAGATTGTTCAATTAGAACTCCTTCTCCATTCTCGAGAGTGATTCCGGCTCCGTTCCTTTGCCATTGACTGCTCCGTCTACATGCAGTATCTAGGAGCTGGGTTCTTGTCCGGAAGGGGGGAAAGCTCGGCGATGAAGTCGGCCAAGGCTTGGGCTTTGATTGTCCTCTAGCCTGATATTCTAGGCTATGTTCTGAGAGTTCGACCGACCATGAGATCATTCTCCCTGCTAGCTCTGGTTTGATCAAGATTTGCCTTATGGACTATTCTGTTCGGATGACAATGTAGTGGCTTTAGAAGTATTGTCTTAGCTTCCTTGCAGATATCACTACTGCAAAGGTGAGCATTTCGATCTTCTAGTACTTCTGTTCGAGTCCTTGGAGTATTTTGCTCACAAAGTAGACAGGTTGTTGTTCTTTATCTTGGTAGGTCACTAGAACCGAGCTTACTGTGTGCTCAGTTACTGATAGATACAGGAAGAGGGTTTCCCTGGGGTGGGGTATGGTGAAGGCCGGTGATGTGGAAAGAAACATCTTGAGTTCAGCGAAGGCTTTTTCACATTCTTCGGACCATTTGAATGATTTCTGCTTTTTTAGTGTCTTTAAGAATGGGACGGCTCTTTCTGCTGATCTCGATAAGAAGCGAGACAAGGCAGCTAGTCGGCCTATGAGTTGTTGTACTTCTTCGACCGAGCTTGGGCTTCTCATCTCCAGTATTGTTTGGCACTTATCGCAGTTGGCTTCTATTCCTCGGTTTGTGCGCATGAATCTGAGGAATTTTCCTTCGTGAAGTCCAAATGTGCATTTTTCTAGGTTTAGCTCATGTTGTATTTTCGCAATTGTCTGAATATTTCTTCTAGATCGGCCACGTGGTTTCTAGTTGTTGGGTTTTTGCTACCATGTCATCAACATATACTTTGACGTTCCGGCCGATCTGACTTTCAAAGACTTTATTCATTAGTCTCTGGTATGTGGCACCTGTGTTCTTCAAACCAAAGGGCATAACTTTGTAATAGAAGTTGGCGTGCTCAATGAGGAATGCGGTCTTGTCTTCATCTTGTGGGTGCATTCTGATTTGGTTGTAACTAGAATATGCATCCATGAAACTCAGGTATTGGTAGTCGGACACGCTCTTGATGAGCTTATCGATACTGGGCAGTGGGTATTAGTCCTTTGGGTAAGCCTTGTTGAGGTCAGTAAAGTCTATGCACATGCGCCACTTTCCGGAGGACTTTTTGACCATTACCACATTTGCAAGCCATGTAGTGTACCTAATTTCCCTAATGAAGTTGGCCTTGAGGAGTTTCTTGGTTTCTTCTAGGGCTGCCTTTTGGCATTCAGCCCCAAGAGTTCTCTTCTTTTATGCGATTAGTCAAGCTCTCGGATCAACCGCTAGTTTGTGACTGATCACGTCTGGGTTTATCCCTGGCATATTGGCTAGGGTCCAAGTGAAGAGGTCGGTATTCCTTAGGAACAAGGTAATGATTTCTTCTGACAGGTTTGGAGGGAGGTTGACTCTAATGAATGTCACCTTACTGGTTTCATCGCCAATCTGAACTGGTTGTAAATTATCTGCTGGCTGGGGATGATTCTGGATTTCCCCTCTAGGATTGAGCTCAGAGATCAAAGGGATTTGGTCAGTGTGGCAAACAGTGTATCTATTCAGCTTTTGCCTCTTCTGAGGATTTCTTCTTCAAGCATTCATTATAGCATGTTCTTGCTTCTTTCTTGTCAGCATAGACTACTCCGGCCTTAGATTCAGAGACTGGGAATTTCATGGCCAGATGAGGTGTTGAGACCACGGCTCCTAGGGCGTTGAGTAATGGTCGCCCTAGGATTATGTGGTAAGGGTTGTTGGCATCTATAACGAGGTATTGGAGGTCGATAGTTTTTGTCAGTGGCTCCATGTCGAACGTGGTCCTTAGCCACACGTAGCCGGGTATTGCCTGTGAATCCGACTAGTTCGTCGTTGTATAGGAGGAAGGAGGTTTAGAGAGTTGCATCCGTTTGAAGGTGGGGTAAAAAAAGATTTCGGCCGAGCTCCCTTGGTCTACTAAGACTTTCTTGACTAAAAAATTATCAACAAGGATGGAAATTACAACAGAATCATACAAATTTTCATCGATTCCTTTATAATTGGAATCTAAGAAAGATATTACCAGGCTTTTAGTTTTGGTTCTTGATGAGTGTGACACTCCTTTGAGTGACATGATCACCTAGAATGACCTTTTCCTTGCTAAGCTCATCTCTCCTCCTCCTACAAATCCTCCAGCAATGTGATCAATAACTCCTCGGATTTTGGCTTCTTCGAGAGTGTGGGATCGTGTTCTTCTTTGGGACTTTTTGTGCGTTGGTAGGGATTCACTGTCTAATAAGGAAGAACTATGATGTTTGTTTTTCCTTTCCCTCTTCTTCCTTTTCTTTGACGAATTGCTTCAGGAATCCTTATCGGATGAAGTGTTCGATCTATGCTTTCATATTTTTGCATTTGTCGGTTGTGTGTCCCATGGTGTTATGGTATCGTAGACTTTGCTCTTGTCTGCACCTTTTAGACTTGGTCGAGGTTCACCTTTAATTGGTTTTATCAACCGAGCACTAAATATTTCTCTTAGTATTGTGCTTGCTTGGGCATTGAGTGGTGTGTAAGTGGTGAACCTTGGTTTGGAAGACTCTGAGCTTCGTTTGTTTTTGGATTTGCCATCCTTATGCCTTTGTGCCCAGCTGTCTTTCTCTTGTCTCCGGCCTTTTTCCGCAGCTCGGAGCTCCTAGCATTGATGAATCCGAGGGCCCTTTCACGGAGTTCATGTATGGTTCCCGGCCTATGGATTGCTAGGTTTTCTTTGAAGGGTCCGGAGCGAAGACCTATCCGAATTTGGTAGAGCTCAAGGCAAGGTTAAGGTCGGGAATTTGTGATGCTTCTTCTTGGAATCGTATTAAGTAAACTCTCAAGGACTCGTCGGGTCCCTATCTGACATGTTCCAAGGAGTCCGAGGTCTTGGAGTAGATTTTAGAGGACGCGAACCTATTGGAGAAGGCTCTTGCTAGGTTATTGAACCTGTGGATAGAATTCCGAGGTAAAGTTGAGAACCAGAGGAGTGCCGATTTTTCCAGGAAGGGTGGGAAAGTTCAGCAAAGGATTCGGTCGGTGGCTCCATTGATAAGCATCATTGATTTGAACATCGTGATGAATGATTATGGGTCTCCTGTTCCATCATAGGGCCGGAGTGAGGTCGAGAGTCTGAAGTTAATGGGTAGGTCTACAGCCATGAGTCTCTCGGAGAATGGCCCACGGTCTATGGTTTCAGGCACATCGTCAAACTCAGCTTGATAGGTTGGGTGTTGGGTTTTACCACTGCAAAAATCATAGCTAGCATGTTCGGTATTCCCCAAATTGGTGGCTCCTTTTTTGGAATTTTCTACCCTCAAGGATTTGTTTTCTTCTTGCAGCTTACGGAGCTACTCGGCCAGTCTCTGATTCTCTTCCAGCAATTGGTCAAGGTTGGGGAGGGACTGGTTATTTGGGTGTTTGTTTTGGCCGGATGCATCAACCATGGGTAATGGGTTTTGGGGTTGTGAGGTAGGCTTGTTTACCGGCCCCACGGTGGGTGCCAATGTTCTTACCTAGAAATAATGGTAAGAGTGCAAGTAGCTCCGATGTCCGTGGAAAAGGGGTGTGGGAACCTACGAAGACACTCTGATGCTTAAGTATGTAAAAACGTAAGGAGTGGAGAGGTGTTTATGTAATAGAGAGTCTATCATATCTGGGAGGTAATTGCCCCTTTATATAGGTGAGGTTACCCCGTAGTAAATCTGTTATGATCTTCCTTAAGTGGAGGAGATATTTCTGTGATTTGGTTAGTATCAAAGATAATGATAAGATATAATGAGATATATAGAGATATTATATGGGATTTGCGAGATATCCACAGCTAAATTCGGAGTAAATCTGCAGAGGATACCATGCCATGTGGTCGAGCTGTAGGACCTCAAAGGAGAGAGATTTGGGCTGGGCCGATCTTCGGGGCCCATAGTCGAGCTCTTATGAGTTAGGCCGAGGAGGTTGGCCCATATTTTCTAGTCCAGTACATTTATATATTAAATTTTCTTTTACCCTACCCCTAATAGTAATATCTTATCACTGTCATCATATCAAGCTTCATCTCCATTCTTGATTTCACGTTGCAAGACCACACACCATAGTCATCTTCCATTTCAATTTTCTCAAGTCTTCAACCTTATGATAAGCTTATTTCATGTTATTGAGGATTTTCTTATTATTTTCTTAATATTAATTATTACTATTATGGAATTTAAATATTGATATTGGTTGTTCATACTTTATATGATTGTGTTTGATTTATTTGATTTCTTGTTTGTTATTTTCTTGAAATTAAACTAGCCATTTTATATGTTTGTTAGATTTTACAATAATTTTAAAGACTATTAAAAAAATAGTAGGGCAGGTCGGGTGGCTACTCGTGGGTGGGGGCGGGTTTAAATTTTTAAAATCCACAGGTAGGGGGAGAATGGGTTGAGACTAGTGTTAGTAAGATACAGGACGGATCGGATTAAGCTAAAACTCTTGGACTTTTGACTTTTTGAAGTGATATTTTATTCAGCACCATATAATCCTTGCCATTGTGAGTCATTTGATGTTTCGCCAATTGGATTTGTGGGGTTCGTTTTCCAAAAAGCGAAAAAAAAAAAGCATGTTTACTCCCGTATGACAAGCTTGGGCGGTTGTTTAAATCTAGCCATAGTGATGTCAATCTCTCACCTGGCTAATATCACATCCAATATACATTTTCCCAAATTGTTTAACTTCTAATAATTCTAATTTAATTGGTCCAAAAGAGGTTAGGGAAATCGATTTTCCCGCAATGCCGGTTTCAAAAGGAAGATACATTCTCCAACAATCCATTTCTGTACATATTCCTTTGATATCATATGTTTACAAATCACAACCATGGAAGATAATAACTTTTTTTTTTTTGAATACATATAAAGGAGATATGTAGAGACAACAGCATTCTTAATAAACCTTACCTCGCTAAGTTCAATATGCATCATTTAGCTAACTTACGTACCTTTCCCCATGACCGAGGCAGAGAAGAAGCCTTGGCTTGTAACATACCAAAGCCGTCGTAGTCATCTCACCGTTTGTTGCATTTTTATCCTGACGGGTTGACTGCGATGGTACCTCCGGCTTCACCAAGCCTGCTGACTTGTATTTTGAACTGGATTTATCCATCTCTGCATTCCCAAACAGAAACTTCATTATCTTATCGCTCTTCCTTTTCCTTCTCCAAAAGTCACCTCTTTCAGTCCCATTTTTCTTTCTCTCCGCAGCAAGCGGGGGAGCTAAGGTCCCCTCATCACTGCCCACTCTCAACTGTTTGGGTTGTTGGGATGGCATATATGGGCTTCTTGGTGCTTTCTTTACTGGTTCTTTCTCAAGTTCACACATCACCTGACCTCTCTTTTCTTCTTTGACCTTATCCAGAGCAACTAGGAATGGATCAAAATTATCATTCCACAAGCTTCGGCTTGGAAATGGGAGCCTATGCGCTGAAGATCCTGGGGACCTTGGCAATGAAGCAGTTGAGCATTGGGGGCTGATCATTTTGTCCCCGTTTTCCATGTGAAGAAGCCTTGGTGGAAGCTTGAGGGGTGGCATAGGACTAAGGGGCAGGACTTTGCCATCCCAAAATAGCTCTTCAGCAAATGCCATAGTGGGCAATGAATCCCCGCGTTGCAGCCTTTCGAACTGCTCCTCTTGCATGAGACCAAATGGGTTTTCATCCGATTTTCTTGTCTCAATGTTCGACTCATCACTTAGATTAAAATGTCGACTGGTTTCGAATTCAAATTCATCTGCATTGGAACTTGCATCCTCATACGCGCTTGGAATTATGGACTCTGTTTGAAAACCAGATAGTGCACTTCTGCTTGGACTAGTTGGTGCACTGTAGAAGCACATCTCATGGCTGTTGCTGCTTGCAGTAGTGAGTGCAGTTGTGCGGGAAAATTCATCTGAGAAAGAGATATCCATCTATTTTCACAGAGAGAGCTTGGGCTAAAGGAGGCAATGTAGAAGGGATGCCAAAGTTTTTTGAAAGACAGTGATAGGAAAGCTTGGAAAAGAGCTTGTGTGTAGTGCCCTTTTGCCTTGAAGAGAACGGAATTTGAATTTCTATATATAAGACGAGCTTCGTTGTCATCGTCCAAAGCAGTCTTCTTCTTTTTTTGTCGGTCGAACCTCCAAAGCAATCTTCAAATACGTGAAAAATATCACTCATCAAAATCTTGTACTTTATGATTATCCGTCTCTATTTTGGACGTATTAATGATGGATTACATTGCTGTCAAGTTAGTGGTTGTCCTTGCTAAGCAAGTTACTGCTGATTTTTCATGGCCCTCTTTTTGTCTCCTTGTGATTTCTTATTTAAAAAGTTGTATTAAGGACCAGGCATATAATTTATCTTGTGATTCTTTTCCTTGTGGTTTTTCTCAGAACATGTATCAAGAGATCACAATCATTATTGACTAATCAATCATCAAAGTATGATTATTGAGACACGGTAAAAATCAATGTTCTGAAAACTGGATCAGACCGGTGGAACTGGTAACCAGCCTACTATCTCGTCCGGATTGGACCTGAAAATTGCCTTACAAGAACCGCTGAGAATCGGCCAGGAACCTGTAAACCGGACAAACCAGCTCGACTAAAAAACTAGTCCGGCCTTTTTTGTTGTAAAAAAAAAATCTAAAATTGCATCATTTTGGAGTTTTTTGTGTCAAAAGGCCTAAATCTCATGTTTCCTATTTTTTCCTTTTTTAATATGGAAAGTAGTAACTTGAGAGATTTGATCTATATGGATAATATTTATTTTGATTAAGAGATCAATTATGTTATGTTCTATGGATTTTGTTGATACTTAATTTAATTTTTAATTATTTTATGATATATATTTTATTTTGTATTTGTATATATTTATATAAATACATGTTTTATGATATATCGGTTATATTCTGGTTAAACCTACGATTAAACTGATTGAACCTCTGAACTTCCAAATCCTTACTCCGACCGGTTCGATTTCTTGTCAGTTTTCAGAACGTTGGTAAAACCTATGGTTCCCGAATGGGATGGTTTTGGGTCTAGCAAATCCCCAGTGTGTATGGTCAAGGTCCAACCAGACATAAGCTTAATGCCACAGCCCGCATATGCCACCTGAGGAAATGAGTGCCTGGTGGCTGGTGCTATTTCCCTTTGACCCTTACACGGAGCCTTGACTCTTGAATAGGTTTGCATCCATCATTCAAATTCGTGGTAATTCTACTGCCGCATGAATAAGGTCATCACAGCCGCTTGAATAGACGTATTTATGGTATTTCATATTTATAAGAAGAGACATGGAGCACATATGAATTCTATATTATTGTTCCGAGCCAATGTCAAATGAATGCTATGCTCGAAGAAAAAGTAGGAATTTTAAGGCAGAGTTTGGAATGCTTAAAATTAAGAAATGAATTGATTCGATATGAATTGATTTGATTTTTAAATTAAATTTTATGTTTGGAATTATTAAATGAAGTAGGAAATGAATTGATTTATAAATCCATTTTTATGTCTAAAATACAATAGATTGTATTTATAATGACTAAAATAGGAAATGAAATGATTTGTGTGAAAATTTTAAAATCAATTAATTTCCATTCAAATCCTATCAAAATCCAAATGATTTGAAAATTAAAATAATGAAATTTGATAGAATTATAAGTCAATTCATTTCTTATTTTTTTTCAATTCCAAACATTTCATTTCAGTGTTTATGTGATTCCAAACACACTTTGAGATTATGAAAAGTTACCTGAGTTATATCTAACAAAAAAAAAGCTAGTTGAGTTTATGAAGTGAAGGTCAAATTACACACATTTCATTATTATTTGGATTTTATTTGATTCTCGTTAAAGTTATTGGAAATTTGATATTTTAAATATATTATATTTTATACACTTTTGGTTTCTCATTTTTTATTTGAATTTTAAATCTACTTTCTTTTTATACTTTTTCATTATTTTTGTTACGACAAATAATTAAAATATCATAATTTAGTAATCCTACAATATCAAAATATGCAGGACCATTCCCACATATGTCATTCCAAGGGATGATAAGAGCTTTCCCAAATATGTATGCCCAAGGGATAATGGGGACATTCCCAAATGTCTATAATGTAACACCCTCTTAACTATTGTGTGTTACTCAAGTATTAGTACAATAATTAGAAGTGTGTTGGTAGTTAGCCGTTATCATAACCAAGTTTAAAAAGGAAAAATTTCCAAACTAAGCTATACTAGAGCACTAATATAGTGGTGTGCAACACAAGTCGTCTCATAAGGAGGTAGTGCTAATTAATTGGAGTTCTTTTGGGGGGTGGTTTGTTGCATGTGAAATTAAAATGACAATTGAGTAAAGATAATAATGATAAAAGAGCTAGACTAAGGGATTCTAAAACTAGGGAATGTTTATTATTAACATAAGCAAAAAGACAAACACTTGATGGGAAGCTATGTTGTCAATCATGTAATCACATAATTAACAACTAATTCTCCTCAAAGCCAATCAACTAAAAGGGAAAGAACTAACACATTCACTTAGATAATTGCTATCACAATACCAAATTGCATGAGCTAGTTAAGCACCAATTACCATAGCTTAATCCTAAATCAAGAATCAACTCTACCCTCTTGATTGGTTAAATACCTTACAATCAATCAATTAAAGTGCATTCAATCAACTAGCTAAATCATGCCTGTTTACAAATCATGAACCACATGCATAAAAAAAAGTACTTAACTTAACATACATATCAAATCAATAGGCATGAAAAGAGAAGAAAAAAAAGAGAGCGAAAGAGAACCACATCAAATATTCCATTGAAAACCATAAATGTTTCAAAACATAAACCCCAGCTCTTGAATCCCTTGAGCTAACAAGAAAACTACTCCTCCATGAAGGATATTACAAGCAAAAGAAAATAAAAGCTAAAGAAATTCAAAGAAGAGCATAAAATTAAACAAAGAAAAGAGATGAGCAAGTGTTCTTCAAGAAAAAGAAAAAGGAGAGAAAAGAGAGCTCCCTTCCTCTTAAACTAGTTTCTATTCCCAAAATGGCAAAGAATGTCTTAGACTTCGAGCCTACAAGTCTTATATCATCCTTAAAATTGCTAAAAAGGGGTCCAAGTGGGTAAAAATTTCAATATTTAAATTGCTGTCTCCAGCCGCAAAGCTCGTTATAGCAAGTAAAACATGCTCGCTGCAGTGACTAGACTTCAATCCTAGCATTGGCTCTTCTTCACAGGCTTGCTGCAATGACTATATCTTGCTGTGGCAAAGCTTTCTTGTCTTCTGATGATGCTCTGACTCCCAGGTTCACTGAAGCGATGTTGTCCAGTGGCAAATTTTTCTCCATTTGCTCCAAGACTTCCTCCCAAATATTTTTCTTCATAGCATGCTCCTAAGCTCCAACTCTACATTGCACTCTCAAAGACAATCCCCCTGAAATCCATAACTTTCTTTATAAAAGTAAGAGGGCTCGTTAGTGAAAAAATCAAATATGCATAAAGCTAGTAAATTAGAGACACATTTCAAAATTGAGTACAAGGAGATTCAGTTGCAATTTCCTAATAAAATTATGGAAGTTATACTCAAATTGGATGCAAATTTGCCTAGTGTAAAAGGAGAATTATTTATAAAATATGTGTTTATCACTAATCATAAGTCAATCTTTGAGAATATAATTACCCTACGTAATTAATCTACGAGATTGTCAATTCATGGCAAAGGGTATTTGTTCTTGATTGTCACCTTATTTAGCTATTTGTATTCAATGCAACATCTCATACCCTCATCCTTTTTCTTCACCAGTAGAATAAAGGGTCCCTACAAAGAGGCACTTGGTCTGATGAAATATTTCCTACTAACTCTGCAATATGTGCCTTTAATTTCGTCAACTTCAAAGGTGACATCTTGTAAGGAGCAATTGAAATAGACCTGTTCCTTGTAATGTCCTGATTTTTCTTGCTATGCAAAATGACCAAAATGTCATTGAGGTTATTTTTGCATGAAAATCAAGGATGGCCAGTCCAAGCCATCCTCAATGGGGTAATTTAATATTAGGATGAGACTATATGCAGTTTATATAGCAATGTGTGAGAAAATCACAATCCCTAATGTTTCCTGCATGCAAAATAACCAAAATATCCTTGAGGTCATTTTTGCTCGGAAATTTGGGACGGTTGATCCGGGCTATCCTTAAGGGGTTAGTTTGATGTTTGAAAGGGACTAGATGTGTTTTGGATGGTAATAGATGTGAAAATCTCAATTCCTAGTTTTTCCTATGAGTAAAATTACCAAAATGCCCCTAAGATAATTTAACACGAGATTAAGTGACGACCGGACCCGGTCATCACTCGGGAGTTGGATATATTAATTAGAAGGGATATATGATGTCTAGATGAGTTCCGGAAAGTTTGTGTAAAATTACCGTTTTCCCCTAGATGGTGCTAATTAAGTTAATTAAAGTAATTAAGGAAAATATAAGTAATATTAGGCTCTAATTAAAGATAAATTATTTTTATTTATTAATTATGAATCAAAATAATTATTTTGAGTTGATTAAGGCCCAAGAATAGTTAAGGAAAATTTAAATTCCATTCCTAATCAAAGATACTTTATGAAACCAAAAAGCAAAAGTAGGGGACAAAAGTACATTCTCTCTCTTTCTTTTCTTTAAGATTAGGAATATGTTAGTTTTTGAATTTTGAATTAATCAAGCTTAACCCAACTAAACATGCAAGACAACTCTTTAACCTTGTCTTGAAAGCCTTAACTACCTAGTTACCAATCTAAATACCTAATTATCAATTCCTAACTATTTGCCTAATGAAACCTAACCCTAATCTTAACCTTAACACTCATAAAACACAAAAAAATAATCCCACCTAAGCCCCAAGAGACATTTTGGCCAACCCCTCCATTCTTACTCTCATAATTTGATTTTTTCAAACACACACACACACACACACACACACACATAGATACTCACTCTCTCTCATTCTTACCATCAACTTTTTTGCCAAACTTGTTCACCAAGTTATGTCAAAAAAGTACTCTTATTCTCTCAAATCTCAACCTCTCTTCTTCTTCTTCCCTTCCACCTTCAAGAACCTCCATTTTTATTCCTCTTCCAAGCTCAAGCTCAAACAAAACACACCACCACCATAGATCTTCTCTAAAATACACAAGCTTTCATCCTTATGCATCCAACCAATACAAAATTCCTTCTTCCTATTTCTTTTTTCCTTGGTCGAAACCTCTTTGTCCTCAAAGGGAAGATTTTTCATCTCTTCCTTTCACAAGAACAAGTGCATTTCATCTTGCAAGAAAGAAACCTCTTTGGTAGGGATTTTATTCTTGAGTTTTCTTTTCATTTCTACTCTTTTCTTTTGGTTTAGTTGTGATCAAGGCCATAGCTTGATGATGAGTGTTCTTGATGGTGGTTGTAAAACCATCATGTGTTTGACCTCTATAGCTCAAGGCTTGATCTTTGGTTTCAAAAAAAAAAAAAAAGAAAGAAAGAATGCTTATTGGTTTCTTTGTTTATTTTTGAGCTTGATAGTGAGTCCAAGAAAATGAGGTTCTTTGAACCATGGGATTGAAGAACTCTAAAGCTTATTTTTCATTTTGTTAAGATTAATAATGGGGTTGCAAGTCTCACTCTTTAAAGTCTTGAGTTTTTGAGCTCTAATGATATATAAAAATAAACTTGCATTCATGTTTATGTTTTATGTCTTGCATACAATGTTTATATTCCAAGTTATCACCTTGTAATCTTAAAGACTCAAAATTGAACTTGTATTTTTATGTTTATATTTCAAGTCTTACATTTCATGTTTATATTTTTAAGTTATCACCTTATAATCTTGAAGACTTAAAAATGGACTTGCATCTCATGTTTATATTTCAAGTCTTGCATATCATATTTATATTTCCAAGTTATCACCTTATACTATTAAAGACTTAAAATGAACTTGCATGCAATATTTATGCTTCTAGCCATCCCCTATGTCTCTAAAGCTCAAGACTTTAACCCTTTTGTCTTAAATGGAAATTTTGATCATGGACACATATTCATATATGTATTTCGGCCATATAGTGATATTGGGTTTGTAGTTGGTTTTATTTTGTTTTAAGATTTTAATCTTGTGTCTTGAGTGGACAAAAGAATTTTGAAAGAGTTAGAAACCCAAAAAGACCAAAAATGGGATTTTTTAAGTGTATAAGACCTTATTAATGAAATTTCAAGTTTTGCTACTGATTTAATGGTAATAATTAATTTCAAAAAAGGATGAAATGATTTTATTGTAGGTAAAAATGTGCATGAAAAAGGGGTTGAATTGTGCTTTGCTTTATTTTACTTATCTGAGACATTTAAAACAAATATTATCAAGTATGAAACTTGTAGTGCAATGGAAACTCAGTCAGTAGTTTCAAAAAATATATTTCTAAAGTATGAGATAAATAACAGAAAGGCAAAATCATTATATCAGCATATGTTAATGAATAACGTGTAATAGAGAAACGTAAAGAAGATCAAGGAGAAGAAGATGTGGTACAAATAGTTTATACTGGTTCAGCTAACACTGCCTACATCTAGTACTCAACACATGTTGAGGTTCCACTAAATATCTTTCTCAACCCGAGAAAGAAAAACTAGATAGTCTTTATATTAGCCTTCCCAAACTTTCATTTGTGACCAGTAGACAATCCCTGCTGCCACAAATTGAGTAGTGATTCACCAGCCTCTCCGTAATTATTCATCAGTCTCTCCAAGCTGAACCAGGTAGTTATTCACCAACCTCTCCAAGCTGAACCGAGTAGTCTTGTACTAGCCTCTCGAAACTAATACCTGTGACCAATAGACAACCCCTACTATCACAAACCTGAGTAGTTATTCACCTGCCTTTCCAAGTTGAACCCGTGACATTAAACCACCTGTTACTGTCCCATTGAAAGTAGTCTTTAACTACCCTCTCCAAGCTAAATCATAACCAATAAGAACACCTCACTATTATGTTGCAAGTAGTTTTACATTAGCGTCTCCAAGCTATCTCACAACAATCACTACTGGATCGAGGATACAAAAGTTTTGTGTTTGGGTTTTCACTCAAATTAACCTACACTCAAGTTTACTTAACATATACATGAAAAGATCCTGGGAAAGCTTGAATGGCTTCTTTTTGTCATTTCTTCCTAAGAACATAAATCTATTCAAGAACATAGAAAGGAGAATTTTACAACGTTGATGATTATATTGATGATATGAACCTTACTGGAGATGAGGAGAAATTTTTGCAGAGTTTCTCTTTTAGCACGAAGTTTCTCACTCTTTCATTTGAGCATAGCATCTTTATTTATAGAGGTCTTCCTAGTGACCATTGTCTTTGATCAAATCTTCCAGGGACACGTGTTGATCTTTTATTTGTGTCTTGGAAAGATAGTCTAGAAATAGCCTGTCTGTTTGTCAGAGCAGTTTGTAAGTGTCATTGTGGAGTTAAGGTTTCTGATAACCTTCAAAAACTACTCTTACTTTCTGAACCATGGTTTTTGAACTTTTTCTTTTAGGATTTGGAAGAACGTGTTATCTATTAAGGATGTAGAAAGAAGATTTTTACAAGCAAGGAAACTAATTACAAGAAGTAATGAACTTTACAGAAAAGATGAGGAGAAAAAAATAGCAGTGTATTAGCACAGGTATATCATATCTTATTTTTGAAAGATCAACATCTTTATTTATAGATGGCCTGCCTTTGTGATCGTTGTTGTTGATCATTTGTCCAAGTGACATGTGTTGATCATTTATTTATATCTTGGAAAAGTAGTCTAGAGGAGTAGCCTATCTTGTGTTAGAGCTATTATGAAATAGTGGTTTCTGTGACTACCTTTAGAAACTACTTTTTACTTTCTGAACGAGGTTTTTCTGAACACTTCCTTCTAGAAGCTGAAGTGGTTGACCAAGTTGGCAAAAGAGATGACATGCTAGTTTGTAACTAGGTTTGACTTCAAATTTGAATTTCAAATTTTCCCTCATTTTCCAGTAGAGTTCAGCGTTTTGCTGTAAAGTGCACTTTCTAAAGTGCGATATCAGTTCCTTGATAAAAAGATTGTGATCATGATGATTGAAAGTTGTAGAACACATTTTCTTTAGAAATGGATAGATATCTTCACTTTGAGTATACTTTCTGAAGCCTAGTGCTACTTACTGAGGACTCATGCCTTGGTCTTTTGTACTTGTTGATTTTCATCAACCCGTTAGCCATTCGTATGCTCATTTCACAATATAATTATAATTTCCATTTAGTTCCATCTCTTTAAATGAGATAAATCATGTTTGCACATGAAAAGTGAAATTATCTTCACTATATGAGCCACATTATGCTAACGTTATAACTTGTTTGCTACTTCAAGAAACTCAAGGTAGATATTAGCTATTCTTCAAAATATTTTCCTTAAATTGGTTCTGTTATCATTCAAAACATACTATATTAGCGCTTTCTGAAAGGTTCTGGAGCTTATACTAACTGATTAGAAAAAACAAATCTAATTTCACAATATCCAATATATATCATCATATTTCAGTTTTATATTATCTAATAATATAAAAATTGAATTATGAATTTTAAATACACATATAGTATATACGCATATATAAAGAAATGAGAGTGTGAGTGCGAGAATGTTTGAAAAAAAATCAAAATATGAGAGTGAAATAGGAGAGAGTTGCCGTGGCACATATGGGATTGGTAGGGTTTTTTTTGTATTTTGTGAGTATTAGGGTTGGGGTTAAGTATAGGCTTAATTAGAGGAATGGTTAGGAATTGGTAATTAGATGTTTAGGGCACTCAAGACAAGTTAGAGGTTTGTCTTACATGTTTAATTAAGCTATACTCAATTAATTCAAAATTCAAATACATGGTCCTTAATCACAAGGGAAAGTAGGAAAGATAAAGTACCTTTTGTCCTCTACTTTTACTTTTGTGTCTCATAAAGTATTTTTTTGCCTCTTTCTCACAAATATTTAATTAAGAATAAGATTAAGTTCTCTAACCATTCTTGGGTCTCAATTAGCTCAAAATAATTATTTTGACTCAAAATTAATTAATAAAAATAATTAATCTTTAATTAGAGTCTAATATTGCCTATATGCCTTTAATTATTTTAATTAAGTTTAATTAGCACTACCTGGGGATAAAATAGTAATTTTATATAAAAACTCTCCAGGACTCTCCCAAATATCATATGTCCTCTTAGATTAACATATCGAACTCTTGAGTGGTGACTAGGTCTAGTCGTCATTTAATCCCATGTTAAATTACCTTAGAGGCATTTTGGTAATTTTGCGGGGGGAAAAAATCAAGAATTGCGATTTTCACACTGATCGTCATCTAAAACATATCTAGTCCCATTTAAACACTAAAATGATTCCCAACCATTCTTGATTCCCGTACAAAAATGACCTCAGGGGCAATTTGATCATTTTGCACAAAAGGAACAATCGAGTCGTTACAATGTCTTGGGATAAAAGTTTATATGTAACATCCTAATTTTTAAACCAATACTCCTAGAACGTATTTAGGTTAACCATTAGTCTATTACTCTTTTAGTCTCATTCTTTAAAACCTTTCTTTAAAATACTTACCAAAAAATACTGGTACAATTTTTTTTGAAAACATAAACAAAACGTGAGCCGTGCATAACATAAAAGGTTGTTAACATAAAGCGTAAACATAAAAAGAATAACATAAATAGAATCATCAGATGGGATCCATAGAAAGAACAACCATCAGCACATCATCATATAACATTAACTTCAAATGTCAAGTCAAACAATATTAATAGTATTAGGAATATTCCATAATAATACCACATCAAATATATTGAGCCCACCTGTAAAGGTCGAGCATACAACAATTCAAAAACCACACATAACTATGATGTAAATAAGATAAGACTATGTCCCTGCTTCCACTGCGCCACTCTGTTCTCGACCATCAAGCTACTTCTATGTCGGCACCTCAGGGCAATCCACGGACGTCGTTGTCAACCTTGTCTGAAGACGAAGATGGAAAAGAAAGATAGGGGGAGTAAGAAACTTATACAAGAATCTCAGAAAGGATTCCCTCTCCACACACGTGTCATCATCATCGTCCTCAGGAACCTCGGGTTTAATTATGAAAGTAGTGAGCATAAATAAGATTCATTTGTTAAATTTTCAAATACCATTAGCCGAGGTCCATATCTTTTAGCATGAATCTTAATGCATGAATGCAACAAGTATCTCATGTATGCATGGCAATACCTCAGTGCATGCAACATAAATCAACGACATGAAAATTCAAAACACAAGGCAAGGCTAAGCACAGATCAGGGGATAATCTATAAAACTAAAACAATGGCAAATAGATGAATGCATGATAGGGCCATGTAATGAGTAAAACATCATATAACATGCATGGGCAGGCAGGAAAACCCATGGTAATTTCACTCTTCATGAATGAATTATCACATCTCTTTCTTATTAATTCCACCCTCTTACATCATCTCCAAAACCAACTAACATGCCAGCTCCGGCAATTTTCACAATTACCACTAGAACCAACCGACCTAACCGATAGCCTAGGATGAGCTCAACCTAACTAGTCATTGCTAGATTTAATATGGGGTAATAAAAGGGGTAACACATCATTTCCTTATTGGATCATTTCTTCTTCGAAACGCATCTACTGGCATCTAGTGCACAGTAATATTGTCTGCTTCGGCAGGCTCAATGTCCATACCCTCCACGGTTTTGCTTTCTCCTCACCGTAGCAAGAGAAATGCTTCTCGGGATGCTATGCATGAATGTAACATAAATACATGTTCTCAAATATCAACATGACATATCACTCAATACTTCATGCTTATCAATTCATTATCATCATAGCATGCCACAATTTACATAATACTCATAAATGTCATAATTCTTCATGTATTTCTAGCATATGCATCTCTAGCATTTCAATGAAACCATAACATGCAAATGATGAACTCTATAATAATACCTTACATAACATCAAATATCACATGAATGTATCATCTCAAATCATCTTCACGTAAATATTCCCTTAAATAGCCGAACCCCTAATTCGGGTAACTCAAATTGTCAAATTATTTTCTTATGCATCTAAGGGACTAATTATCATCATTACCATTAATTATTAACCTCAAGAACACCATCAATCAAAGTTGGATAGCATAGGTAGTAAATGAATTTCTATTATTTAAGGTGTTCTAGAAGTTGCGTTTTACGCCCTTTCTCGTTACTGGCTTTTCTTATGATGCTAAAATTAATTCCTAAACCATTTATGAGTCATTCTCTCTCAAGTAAACATGGTATAACATGACTTTACAAACTTTAGAGGTGCTGGAACAGAAAGCATAATTCTTTTCCTTAGGAGTTCTAGAAATCACATTTTTACGGTTTTCTAGTTACTAGTTTCACTTTTAGTGCCAAGGATAAATCTTACACCAAATGTTACCAAGTTTTTCATGATCAAACAATCCCAACCAGAATTCCATCATACTAAAACAGTTTTGGCAGTGGCTACAATTAAATGGGTCGAGGACTTGCAAAATTTTAACTTTACGGTCTTTCTAAAAAGCTAGTTTCTTTCCTAACATATATAGAATGGTTCCTACATCAATAATTATAATTTTACACATTCTAACACACCAAAACAGTATCATACAGTAGCAAACTCGTCAAGACAGTAACCGAAAAGTTCAATTGTAAAGAACACATAAAATCACGTTTCTAAGGCATATAAATTACTAGTTTCTCTTGGAATCAATTTAGAACTTCTAAAACTCTTTGAAAACTAATTTATTTTATCAAAGGTGCTAAAAAAAAGGGCCATAGGGCAGTAGCTAAATTAAAACATTCTAGAAAGAGGTTTAATCCATGAAATCATGTTTGGAACATTCTTTAGACTCTTACTACTAAGAAAAATCTTAGGACATAGATTATTGGCCTTTGTGACTAAATGAAACTTATACCAAGCTCATCATCATCACATGGCCGAGATTATGCATTCGCAAGAATGCCTCCACATCCAAACTTTTTCTTGAGATAAAAAGGGCAAGTCTTTGACCTCTAGGAACTTTTAGTGATGGCAAAATCATAAACATGCTATACACTTCATTTTATTCTTTATTATAAAATAAAGTGAGAGCTTCAAAGTAAATATGAGATGCAAGTTCATTTTTTATCCTTGAGTTTAGGTGATTGCATGAAATATAAACATGCTAGACAAGAAATATAAATATGAAATGCAAGTTCATTTATTATCTTTAAGCTTTAAGTGATAACTTGGAAATAAACATGATATGCGAGTCCAATTCTTTATTTTAGTGCTCTAGGCCCCTTAGAGTATTCACTCTAAATCAACAATCAACTTTAAGGTTGAAATAGGTAGGCTTCGAGATTAATTATTAAGTGATGACAAGGAAATATAAACATGAATGCAAAACTTAAATATAAACATGCCATGCAAGAACTTGAAAGGTAAATATGAATGTAAGTTCATTTTATATCTTACTAGAGCTCATTCGAGACTTTAAAGGATCATAAACCTCAACTCCAAACATATCTTAGCAAGAATAAGCAAGCTTTAGAGTTCTTTGAACCTAGGTTTCAAATAAAACCTTATGGTGTGAACCTCATCATCAAGCTCAAGGAAATGGATTTGAGAGAATAAATCAAGCCATTAACCTTCCATATTCTTTAAAATAAAAACCCCAAACTTGAAGAAAAGGAAGCATGGCCAAAGCCAAGGAGGAAGAAAAGACAAATCTTTAGGACTCTAGAGGCCATGACTTAGTGATATACTAAAACCATCATATGTGCTCTCATCCTTGAGTTATTTTTCCTTCAAAACAAACATCAAAAACCAAGTCCTTTACAAGGAAAGAAAAGGAGAAATCGAAAGCATTCTTGGTCCAAGAACCAAGTTTCAAGCTTTAGAGGTTACACAAGTAATGACTCTCATGATCATCATCTTGAAACCCTCATCATCAAGCCAACATTTTCAAGTTCTAAAGGCTCCATGGCCAAAAAACAAAGAGAGAGAGAGAAGCTCAAAAAGCCAAGAGAAACCAACAAAACTTGTCTTTAAACAAACATCAAGGGATTAAAGCAATTTAGAACAACATTCCCTACCACAAGAACTTTTCTTTAGCAAGATGTAGAGCTTGATCCTTTGAAGAGAACAAGAAGAAAATTCTTCCTTGAAGTGGAGAGGAAGATTCAGCCAAGAGGAAAAAGAAAGGAAGAAAGTTGTGTTTCTTGAGTTTGATCTTTGGAAAGGTAAGGCTAAGTGTTTAGAAGGTAGTGTACGGTTGAGGGGTGTTTCTTTGTGAGTAAGAAGAAGATGAAGAAGATGAAAAGAACTCTTGAGAGAAAATGAGAGAAACTCAAGAATGCTCTTTGAAGCTTGAACTTAACAAATGAACAAAAGTGCAACCAAGTTCATCTAGACATGGTATTTAGAGAGAAATGAAACAAATGAAGATACATGGAGGAAGAGTAGAGGTCATGACTGCATGTTCCATGAGGTGAGAGAATTTGTTCTATGGAGACATGGTTAGGTATGGTAGTGAGTATGGCTAGGTATGGTGAGGTATGGTCTCAGGCATGGCTCCAGGTATTGTCTCAGGCATGGCTCCAAGTATGGTCTTTGAGTGCTTCTTTTGGGATTGAAATAAATTAATTCTTTTTGAATGGAGGAGGAGGAGGAGTAGCAGTTTTCTTCTTAATTAGGGGAGGAAAATCACAATTTAATGTGTATTAGGAGTAAGCTTAAGGGCAGTATTTGATTAGGCCAAAGATTAGAGTTTTGTGGGGGCCATATAAGACTAGATTAGAAGGTGGTTAATAAAATCAAACTTCATTAACTTGGAATCCAATGCCAACTACATTCCTTGATTTAGGGAAGTAGGTGAGAGAAAATACTATTCATAGATACCTTCCTTAAAGAATTAAAACCAAAAAATAGTTTTGAGTTTCTCTAAGTAATCTTAGGATCTAATTAACCTCAAATAATTATTTTAGCCCTAGATTAATGATCAAAATTAATTAATATTTAATTAGAGCATAATATTACTTAGGTTTTGCTAATAACATCATTAAGCCCAAAATGTGCTATGCAAGGGAAAAATCTTAATTTTTCTCAAAAACTGTCCGAGACCTCCGGGACTTAAACAAACCTTAAATAACTCTTAAAAACAATATTCCAAACTTCCAGGTGAAGTTCGGGCCCAAATCAGCAATTAATTCTGTGTTAATTAGCCGCAGGGTTATTTTGGTCATTTTACGTATCGAAACTCAAAATGAGATTCTTCTGTTCTATTAGCACACATAACACACATAACCCCCATTTAACATCAACACATCTACTCAAGGTTTGCCTGGACTGGCTTTCCTCGATTCCCGGGTAAAAATGAGCTCAGGGGCATTTTGGTCATTTGTACGCAGAGAAAAATCGGGGCGTTACATTATAAGTCGATGTTTGCACCACCATGATTTTACAACATTTTTTTTTGTTAGAAATAAGTTGGAAGTAATGTGATTTATATTTAGAAACTTTTATATCAAAAGTAATTATGACAGAATGAATATTATTTGGGTAATGATAGTCAAAATCACTTTTGGATATATATATATTACATATAGGAAAGGAACTAAAAAAAATAACTATATTTTGGTATACAATTTTTTCTTTCTAATTTTATTCCTCTAAGATGCTCCTCTCTTTTTCTCACTCATTCACTCTTTACATGCCTATGGTAACTTCGTAAACTTTCATAGTTACTTGCCAAGAAATAAGTGGCAATTCTATTTTACAATTTTAATTTTTTTATTTCTACAAATATGTCACATGTATTATGCATATCAAAATATAAGTATAAAATTATATTATTAAACTAGTACTAAAAATTTAAAATTCGGCTTAACGAGCATGACTGTTCCCTACAAGTTGCTAGTAATTACAAAAAATGATGAGTTTTATATTTAATATTTAATATTAATTTTTCTTTCATTATTATTTTGAAATAGTTCAATAAAGTATATTAACAATTTTACAAAGAAAGTCAACCACTAGGCAGTGGTTTTTTTAATTCAGCACCATATAATGTTTTCCATAATTAGTGTCATTGGCATTATCGAATTAGCTGTGTGAGATAACTGCCATAAAAATAAAAATAAAAAAATGCATCACTGTAGTGACAGTAATTTATGTAGTCTACGTCATCTAGTATTCTTTTTTTTTTCTTTGAGGAACACCCCATCTAGTATCTAGAATGACAAGATTTGTTTACTGTTTAATGAAGTGATAGTGATATCAATTTCTCACCTAGCTATAATTACAACAAATATATATACCTCTAAATATTCATTCTTATGATTTCAAATGAGAAACAGAGTTACATATCATTAGTTAGCTCAGAATGCAAAATATATTTGTGTAACGTAAAGTTATGTCAGGGAGAATCACTGATGTACAGATGGTGGTTCTCCTGAATGGTTCTTCTTCTCCTTGTAGTGGCCAAAGCACTAGGAATGGGTGATAAGGGGCATTTATGCCACTTATCTTACTTCTAGACCTTAGCTTTTTGCATAAATTTGATTGTGTTATTGATATAAATACTGAGGATTTTGACTTAGTCCTCATTATGCATTTTTTATAAAACCATTGACTATTGCACTTATTTTGGAATAATTTTAATTATAGCCTATTGCGTTTAATTGATCTCTTTGATATGGTTTTCTACACAAGACTATGGAAGAAGTGAAAAATGTCAAGAATAAGGCTAGGAACTCTTTGAAAGGAATTTGGAGCCGAGAGGTTGTAAAAAGGAGCAAAAGTGCAAAAGACCACTCTGGATTAAGCACCATAGCTCTCATTTTGAGCTGCATCGCTCGGCAGAGGTATCAAGAAGAAAGATCAAGGCAAAGGTTCTGGTGAGTGCTGCAACACTTGTGCGATTGACTCATGTAGCAGATAATTAATATGTTTTGGGCCCGCTTTGGCTATTTTAAATAGCAGTATTGAAAGAAACTGTAACATCTTAATATTTAACTCAACACGCCTAGGTCGCATTTAAGTTAATTATTAATTATTATTCTTTTGTTCCAGTTTTTTACTCAAAACTTCTTTAAAATACTTTACTGAAAATATGGGTAAATTTTTTTTTTTAAACCTAAATACCAAAACGTGAGCCATGTATACTAAGTCACTATTGTTAATCCCTTGCCTACATAAGAGAAATAAAACAAGTCACAGGTAAACATAAAATATAACCACGGCATGTTATATAGCAAATAATATATCAAATCTATATTAAGATAACGACATCCTATAAACATAAAGGACTTCAATACATTTCCATTAATAGAATACAAACTAATAAATAGGATGCGATCATTCTAAAAACAGATATCCAAAGGGAAATTATCTCTGTTAAATCTCTTGTTTATAACGTAGCTTCTCATCTACGTCTCAGAGGAAATTACAAACTACACCATTATCCTTGTCTGGAGACGACAAGGAAAAGAAGAGAGATGAGAAACTTATACAAGAATCTCAATAGGACTTACCGACTCTAACACAAGTGTCATCGTCATCGTCCCCAGGAACCTCGGGTTTCATTATGAAAATAGTGGACATATATATAAGGTTCATTTATTAAGATCTAAGTACCATTAGTCGAGGCCCGTATATTTTAGCATGAATCTTAATGTCATGAATACAACATACTAATCATAAATGCATGTCAATATCATATACAAAATATCATAGAATTTATAAAACAATGCATATGATATAAAGAACATAATATCATGATCATCATTCTTATAAGTGACTTAAACTTCTTATTCTCTTTTCCTTGGGGGCCGCCCTATATTCTCTCTTTTCTCGAGAGTTCTAGGTTATGAGCTCATACCTCACTAGTCGTCACTAGCGTAATCTTATCCCTTTTAATAAGTTAAACTCCCGACTCTTAAGGTACGGGATAGGGGGCATTAGGATCACCTTTTATAATCTTTTATTCGGGGAGTCCAAAGGATCACTTCCTATTTGGATCACCTCTCATAACCTTTAATTCGGGGAGTCTATAGGATCATTTCCATGTGTCTTGTGTCACCTTTAATCTTGACACATTATATAGAGATGAAAACATGAGCATATAATCATGAAATATGTATTCACAAGCATGTCCTCAGTCAACAGCTTATAACAATAACATGCTCCTACCCAGTATGCTGGAATTCAAGGACCGAACTCAGCTAATGCATATCCTATGCTCAATAGGATATGCACAGAGATCATCACTTGACATATATACATGTCTTACTACTCAACATCATAATAATTCATTCTCCAAAGAAATAAAATAAAATAAAAGAAAGAAGATCAAATAATAACAATAATACAAGGAGAGTAAAATTTTAGGAAAAATTAATTTTGGCTTGATAGCTGTTAAGTATGCTGACGTATCCATTGGTGTAATGATGAACTCAAAGCCACGTCGTTCTCAATAAAAATTTCAGTGGCTGATTGATTTTATTTTCTTTGAAAAGGAATTAAGAACATTAAACTGTTGACCAAAGTATTAAGTATCAATAGAAAGTTATTTGCATCAACATTGCAGAATACCTCGATCTATAATAATATCATAATTATAAATAAAATTGCATACATACTGTTCTACCATACAGCCTTTAATTATCTTAAATGATCTGCAGCATAACACTATCATCATATATAATACTTAGTGCAAAATAATAAAACAGTTAATACTTAACAGTATATCCTTTACTTATTACACAATGTTATAATTGCAACATCATGTCATAGATGAGTTTAAAAAAGCAAAGCAGTAATAAGTTTATACATGCATTAAATGTTCATTGTCATTATTATTTTATTTTATTCTATTTTTATTTTTATTTTTATATTTTATTTATTTTCATAAGGAGCACTAATTATTTCTACACTAATGGATAAGGTTAGTGAATTACAAACATGTAATTAACTTGAATCAGACACAAACAAAATGAGATAATCATAACTAAAAGAAACATCAATAGTCCTAATTATCACCTTCTTTAATTACCAAATGCACTCAAAATTAAATAAATAATCTATATATATATATATATATTATATCAAAACATTTTAAACAAAACTAACCCAGAACCAAATAATAGTACCCCAGAAAAAAAGAAAAAACTTATCAATGCAGGTGAGTCCAAAGTTGGTAAAGACCAAAACATTAAAAATCCAATTTCTAATCTGAGACGGCCAGAAAAATATGATCGAGTTTTATGCCCCAAAAACTAAAAATATATCATAAAATGGACCCAAGTCTATTGATTTTATTTTCGAATTGGGATATGGGGAATGGGTTGTGGTTTCAGTTTAGTAAGGGAGAGGGGACAGATCACTCATTCACTCGGTTTCTCACACACACATGACAGCCTCTGTCTCTCGCTCTTTCGCACACAAACATAAAAACTCTCAAACACATACTCACTGAACTCTCTTTCTCTCTCTCACGCACACACAACACTCTCATCTCATTTCTTCTCACACCTACACTAAGAGAAATAGGGAAATGGAGACAAAGAGAGAGGGAACATGGAGAGACAGAGGCAGAGTGACCAAGGTTGGGAAATAATCCCCAACAACCAAGAGGGGAAGAGAGGTGCACGATGCATGCAAGGGACACCAACAATGGCACGGCGGCCATGGAGCTGATCTGTAACGGCGGCGACAGAGGGAGGAGCTGTGAGCGAGGTCACGAACAAAAGGCCACGTTCGCGGTGGGGCATGGTGGATCGAAGGGGTTGCGGGCTCGGTGGTCACACGATGAAGGGGGAAAAGGAACGGAGGAAGGGGTGGAGATTCACGGTGGTTTGGTGGTGGTTCGTGGTGGTTTGGCTAAAGGAAGCCACGGAGAACTGAGGAGGAGATGAACTTCTGGGTTGATCTTGGCCGCGCTACCGATGAACTTCACCGACGGTTCGGTGGGCCTTGTAGGTGCTACCGCGGAGGTCTTGCATGTGGCCGGTGAAGGATTCACGGTGGAGAAGCGTAAGTGAGTTGCGCCTTGGCCACGAAAGAGAGCTCGCAGTGGAGAGAGAGTAGGTTGGCCGAGGGGGAAGAGAAGAGGAGCACAGCCGTGGTGGTGGGTTCAGCGCGGCCTCTCTTCTTGTTATTTCAGGTTCTGTTCTCCTCTTATTAACCATCGATTCCTCTTGTTTGAAAGGTTGGGACATGATTTGCATGCTTGTGTTTCATTTTGTTTGAAGTGTGAATGGTGTTGTCTTTGTGTTTGATGTCATGGTTGGGTGGTAAAATCATGGAATGAGGCTAGAATGGGAGGTGTTAGTGGTGTTGATGATAAATTGAAAGGTGGTGGCAGCACCAGAAATGCAGGGGAGTGACACCGCCTCCCCTCCCTTTTTCATTTTCTATTTTGTATTCTTTGTGTTTGATCAAATTTGGAGATCCCTATAGTTGCTAGGATGTATTTCTGAAAATTAAATGGCAGATGAGACACTAGGAATATATGCTGAGTTGAATTTTGATTTCTTTTGCTGTGATTTTCTGATTTGGCCCATAATGTATAGGTATTGTGGGTTGGTTTTTGAATGATGATTTGAATGTAGTTCTAAGGATTATTTTTCCTTGGCTGGGGTTGGACAATTTTGATTGTGGATAGGGGATTTTGGTTTTTTGTTTGTTCGTAGTTGGAGGATACTATATTTCCTAGGATAAGACATGGATTTCTAAACCAGGTTGGTATCAAAAGAAATAAATGAAACACCAGAACATAGGTTGAATTGAGTGTTTGACTGCTTACTTCTCCTTCTATTTTGATCTCCTCCAAACTCTATGTTCCCTTGCTTTTAACAACTAGGAATGAAATGCCGATGGTGAAAGTGTAGCATGAAGAAAGAGATAGATGATGAAGATGATGTAAGGTTAGTTTTCTTCACCACTCCTTAGCTTCCTTAAGTACTGACGCTCTTCCTGAATTTGTTCTTTTGGAAATTTAACAATTTGTTCCATGCTTTGCAAGAAAGCATGCGGCCCTGTCCTCCATGATTCAGTCTTGCCATTACCTTTGGTTTGGCATTTTGGCAGAATGCCTATCCCTATAGTGAGTAGAGAGCGCAAAAATGGGAAAGAAATGTTGTGTAATTTATTTATTTATTTTTTAATAGTCATGTAGTTTTTGTTGTTAAAAGAGGAGGTGTTTTATGTTTTAATTATTTGGAAAACATGTGCTATGATGTTAGTGGATTTTTGCTAGGACACATTGCAACAAGGTACCCAGGTGGCTTAGTCTATGATAGGAGGCTCAATACCCCTTTATTCTAAAATCAGAGAACTTTACACATAAACACATATGATACATTACATGGAGCCAACTGATTGTAGTATTTGAACACATATACATGTCATCACATTAGAAAGTACATGCGTATGCACATCTGTCTCGGTATTGCTATTGGCATGATTTTATTCATTATATACCCCATTACTTAATTTTTATACACACCTATTATGATTGTAATGTTGTCTAGCATATATGCAATAGTAGCAATCTATTAATAATTTGGTATATTTTAAAATTTAAAGTTTTCATGTAACAGTTATAGAAATCAAATTCCTTTTACAGTAAAATACCATACTCATATAAAATTTTATACGGGGAGGGATTAAGTTCTAATTGCAACAAGCATCAAGTGTTTGATTCTTCTCAAATAAAGAAAAAAGCTAAAAAGAATAGCAGTTAATATTTATAGTCTTTTAATAGAAAACCATGTTAGAATCTATGTGTAATTAATTTTTGCTATATGCATCAATAGTTTAGATTATGTGATTTATGAATAGCATATGATAAGTCACCATGTTTATATAATGAATAACTAATTATTCAATCATCACATAGTGTTACTTTAGAAGTAATGTGTGTGCCATAAAAGTGAGTAAATATGGTATTCGTTTAAATAATTATTTTCTATTCAAGTGTTCAAGGGAAATGAATGAAGAGACTATAAAAGAAGTTCCGGCATTATAAAACATGCAAATTTGGAATTTCCTCATATAACTTAACCTTAATTAGTTATTTTGGCTCAAGATTAACAAGAAAATTTAATTTATCTTCCATTGGAGCCTAATACTATATATATATATATATATATATATATATATATATATATATATATATATATATATATTCTTAAGCTTAATTAATTTGTGGCAATATGATGATCTTACGTTGAAATTTCTAAGAATTCACCGCGTTAATTTGCCTTCCAGAGGATAGCCTAGACTGACCGTCCTTGATTCTCATGCAAAAACAACCTTAAGGGTGTTTTGGCCATTTTGCACAATCATAAAAATTGGGGTGTTACAGAAACTATATAGACTTCTAACCTAGTTTTGGATTTAGAGTTTTGACAGCTAGGATTCTCTCTCTATCTCTCTCTCTACATCTCTCTACCCCTTCTTTTCTACTCTTCTCTCTCTAGGGTACTTTTGGGTGAATTGAATTTGTTTTTGGAGATTGTAACAAGAATCATTACTATTATCTTCAAGTACTCTTTTAATTTCTTTGTTGTATTCCTCCATCTATGGAGGAATAGTCCTTCTTACTAGTGTAAGGGTTTCTGGATAGATTTGGACGATGTTTAAGGCCTCCTTTTATATTGAATGTATTAGCTTTCTCAATGTTTGGAAGTTTCTATTCTTATAATTATTGTTGCGATTATTACAATTTTTATTGGAATAACAAAATTGGCGATCATCGTTTAGAGAAACCCTTTGGGCATAAATTGATTGATCAATTAGTTTATGTTTGAAGAAGAGCATTAGAATTAACTTTCCAATTGGTGGTTAGGTTATAGCAATTAGTACATTAAATCAATGTAATTTCTAAATAAATTAGGATCATGTATATTAGTTATTTCCGTTGGTCAAATCGTAGAGGTCGATCAATCTAATATAATTGCCAGTAAGTGATTACTAATAGCCACTGATATGTTCAATACCTGATCTGTGATAACTAATTTCAATCCTAGAAATACCTTGCACTAGTGCCTTTAATTCTAGGTTTATTATCAATTATTTTCAATTGCTTTAATTTAATTCTCAAACTGCTCCAAATTTTCAACTAAATGACATAGCCTCCTCGAGAGTCGATCCAAGTTGCATCCTGTAACACCCCAATTTTTCTGTCCGAGGGAAATGACCAAAATGCCCCTAAGGTCATTTCCTGACCCGAGTTCGAGGGTAACCAACTCGGTCGTCCTTGAAGGGTCAACTCAATGTTTGAAGGGGATTGAATGGCCTTTGAATGCTCCCAGAAGCGAAAATCTCGTTTTCCGCAGTTTCGGGTCAAAATGACCAAAATACCCCTATAGCGTTTTTACGCGGGTAAAGGTGCCGTTTGAGCCCGGAACTTTCCCCAGAGGTTTAAAAACATGTTTTCATGTGTCTAGAGGTCTCTGTTCAAGTCCCGGTGGCCCCGGGCAGTTTTAGTGCAAAATTACGATCTTGCCCCTAGAATAGTGTTTTTGAGCTTAATGACATAATTAAGCAAACCTAAGCAATATTAGGCTCTAAACGAAGATTAATTAATTTCCCTAATTAATCTAGAGTCAAAATAATTTATTAAAGTTAATTAGAACCTAAAATTGCTTAGATTAAACTTAAATCCCTTTTAGAACTCAAGACTCCTAGTCTTGGAATCTTGAATAGTGTTTTCTCTCTCCAATTCCTTAAATCAAGGAAATGTGTCTAGAGTTGTTTAGACTCTAAATTGAGGATTTAACTCACTAATGGTGCAAGACCACTCCTTAATTATGTCTAGGCCACCTTAATTACCCATTTTCTTACCTAAACACTTTCTTACAAATTCCTAATCTTAAGCATAATCAAAGATACACCTAAACACAACTCTAAACCACAATTAAAATGCAAAGAACCCTCCCCATGGGCTGATGCATTTCGGCCACCTCCTCCCCCATTGACCACATGTTTAATTATTTTCTCACTCAAAGAACCATGCTTGAGGCCACACCTTGAACCATACCTCACCATACCTTAAGCCATACCTCACCATGCCTCAAGAACACATTATCTCACCTCATGGAACTCATGGATGCCTCCATTCTGCACCCTCATGGCCGAACACCTTCAGCCCACACACACACTCCATTTGTTTCATTTCTCTATAAATAGAATGCCTTGAGGAGCTTGCACCACTTTTAGATCATTTGCTAAGTTTAGGAACACTCAAAGCTTTTCTTTTTCTCTCAAAGTTCTTGTGTTCTTCAAGTTCTTGGAGTTCTTCAAGTTCTTGGAGTTCTTCAAGTTCTTCATCTTCTTCATCTTCTTCTTCCATCTTCAAGTTCATCACATCAAGTAGGGATTTTCTTTCATGTATTCTTTTCTTCAAAGTTCTTGTTTCAAGCTTGATGTTCATAGTTTCTCTTGTTTCTTTTTAGAACTTCATTTCCACTCCTTTTTCCTTTTCATTTTCGGCCATAGGCCTTGGAGAACAAAGGAATGAGAGCTTGATGATGAGAGTTTCATGATGATTTCATCACTTGAAACAAACTCTAGAGCTTGATCTTTGTTCTTGAGCAAAAATGTTTTTAGTTTTTCCTTTCTTGAACTCTTGAGAACTTTAGCTTTAATGATGTTTTAAAATGGCTCTATGAACTCAATGATGAGGACTCATGATGTTGGTGTTAATATATCATCAAGATCATGAACTCTAGAGTTTTAAAATGTTCCTTTTTCTTCTTGAAGATTTCGGCCATTTCCTTAAATTTTTCTAAGCTTCATGGTTTGATTTCCTAAAAATATTATGTTGAGTTTTAAGAACTCTAAGCTTGACCTTACCTTGTTTGGATGAGTTTGGGTTATGGTTTAAATTCCTTTAAAGTCTTGTTAAGAGCTCTAGAAAGATAAAATGAACTTGCATAATTTATTTTATGCTTGCATTCATATTTACATTCTTGCTATGCATCTTTACTTTCTAGCTATCACCTAAGAACATAAAGATTAAAATGGAACTTGTATCATCACTTAATTTAATTCTCGAAGTCTTTCTATTTCGGCCTTAAAGTCGATTGTTGTTGGGCCTAGAGACTAAAATAAAGAATTGAACTTGCATTATCACCTAATTAATTTCTCGAATGCCTATCTATTTCGGCCTTAAAGTCGATTGTTGTTGGGCCAAGAGCACTAAAATAAAGAATTGAACCATGTATATTTACCTTCAAGCTTGCACGTTTAAGTTTATGCCTCGCATATTTACTTTCAAGCTTGCACGTTTAAGTTTATGCCTTGCATATTTAAATTTAAGTCATCACTTTACTTTGTAAGCAAGATTAAAAATGAAAAGCATGAGCACGTTTAGTTTATGTCGAAACTTAAGAACCTAGAGCTCAAAGACTTGCCCATTTCATTCCAAGTTAAAGTTTAATGTGAAACCATTCTTTGAATGCATATTTTCGGCCAAGTAGTGATGATGGACTTTCAATGAGTTTTCATCTAGCTACAAGGACCAATAGTCTATGTTCTAAGTTTTCCTTAAAGCTTTACAAACCGTTTCAAGGTTATGTTGTCATGAGATATGACTTTACTCCCTTTTAGGAGATGAAATATATTTTGATCATTGACCTAAGGCTTCTCTTAGCCTTTTGATGAATTAAAATGATTTGCAAAGAGTTTTTAGAAGTTCTAGATTGATTCTAAGAGAAACTAGTTAACTTATGTACCTAGAAATGTCAATTTAACTCTCTCATTTAAGCTAAATGTTTTCGGTTCTGACGTGATGAGTGTGATGCTATATGATGATGTTTTGATGTGTTGGAATGTGTGAAAATATCATGTAATGATGTAGAAGCGATCCTATGCATGATAGGTAAGAAACTAGCTAACTAGAAATACCGTAAAGCTAGAACTTAACATAGTTTTGACCCATTTGTTTATGGAACTAATCCAAACTATTTTAATGGGAACATAATCAGATTTAGATTGTTTAGACATGAAAAACTTGGTTTCATTTGAATTAGAATTGAATTCTAGCACCTATGGGGAAAATAGTAACTAGAAAATCGTAAAAATGCAAATGTAGAACTCTTAGAACAGTTAATTTTTTAGATTCTGTCCAGCACCCTTACAACATGATAAACATGATTAATAATTAGTCCTTAAGCGTAGGAATGCCTCATAATTGATTTAGATTTAATATATAGCGCCTTCGGCGAAAACAGAACCGAGAAAGGGTCTAAAACGTAAGTTCTAGAACCCCGTAAATACAAGTTAGAGATTCTGCCCTATGCTTTTCAGATTTAAGTATGAACATGAGGATTAGGAATGATGATTAAATATGAGCCCTTGGGTGCATAAAGATATGAGCGACGGATGTAGAGAACTATATCTCAAGATTAAGACCCGTAAGGGTCAAAGTATAAGCTACCGTAAGGGTAAGCGTTTGGATGTTTTATGATGATGCATGAAGTATGCTAATGATGATGATGTTATTCATATGAGGAATTTACGAGGTTATATGTTTATGTGGCATAAAGCAAATTTGGAAGGAAATTCGATGTAATGACTGTTGTGCCGCCGAATTTCCGACAAATTTGGGGACTTAAAGAGATTTTGAAAATTAAGGTACTAAGATGGGTTCTAGGATGACACCGGTTCGTCCGAGCACCTCCATAGAACTCATGTGACATCGGTACCATTTTACACTCTTAGGTGACACCGGTTCGGCCGAGCACCCCTAAGAGTTTTGCCCCCTAACCCGTACTCAGATAGTCGGGATTTATGATTTATGATACGCTTATCGTTAAGTGGTAAGTAAGAACTAGTGATGACTAGTTAAGGTATGAGCTCATAACCTAGATGTATGACACGTTCTGGGTGACACCGGTTCGGCCGAGCACCCCCAGTTCGATTGTCTTTTAGGGTGGCCCATGAGGAAGAGAAGTTTCATGATTATGATTATGTCACTAAGTTTTGTCCCATATGAATGTTACTATTGCCACTTTATGCCACCAAGAATGATGATGCTTGATGTTATGTTTTATGTATGTGCATTAGGTAGTGCCATGCATACATTTTCTATCATGTTGCATCCATGACATTAAGATCATCCTAAAATGAATGGACCTTGGCTAAAATATATTTTAAAGTTTAAAATGAACTTAATACATGCTCAGTCATTTTGTATAAATAAACCCAAGGTTCCTGAGGATGTAGATGATGACACCTAGGTAGTAGGAGGCCCTACTGAGATTCTTTAACAAGATTCTCACTCCCTCTATCTCTTTCTTTCCGTCACGTCTTCAAATGGTGACGTTCGTAGTGTTCATGGACACGCCGACGTGGGAGGTGCACTATGACCCGACTCACGGGTCATACCATTTTGAGGGACAGCGCACGGTGCGGGTTTTCATGTTTGTAGGACGCTCCTTCGCTCATCCCGTGCATACCCATCACTTCTCCCCGACTGCACCCTATGGCGACGATGAGCGGGTTTTTGAGCGCGCGCGAACGCATGACGAGAGAGTGCTCCGCACGCACACCGCCGCCCTAGCCATGCGAGACTATCCCGATTACGTGCCCCGGACTTACTTCTCGAAGACCGATCCGTCCGAGGACCCGCCTACCCATCCGTATAGCGAGAGCTCTGCCCCTTTGTGAATACCCAATTTTATTCGGCCCAATTGAAAAATAAAAAAGGAGTTTTTTTTATTTTGGCCTAGTTCTTCTAAGCCTGGTACCCAAACAAAATTTGCTTTCATTTGTGTTGTGGCCCAATTTGTTATATCTTTCTTCCTGGCCCGTTTGCATTCAAAAATAAAATAAAATAATAATAATAATATTAATAAAAGAAAAGAAGCCACGAATTGCTCCTAGGTTGTGTTTCTTTCTGAAAATTCACGAACTCTCTCCTTTCCTTGTTATTATGCGCTTCTCTCTCCCCGATGCAGACTCGTGAAGCAGATAAAGGTTTTTCTTTTTAAAAAAATGGAGAGCATCATCATGGTGTTGTTAGACTTGGTGCAAGAAGTTTGATTTTCTTTCGGTAGATTTGCAAGCATCCAAGGAAAACAGAGAATACATATGGGGACGAGGAAGGGGAGAGTTCGAAGGACACCCAGGAAAAAAAATGGAAACACAGAGACATCAAACATCAGAATACCGAACATCAGTTAGAGAACCTGAAAAAAAAATCAACAACAACCAGTCCACATACAACCAGAAAGAAGAAAATCAAAAGCAGCAGCAGCTTAGGTATTCATCAGTATCTTTTTTTTTAAAAAAAAATTCTTTAAAAATAAAAAAATACAGTGAGGCCGCGGCCTCCCTTGCTCCGCCGCGGCCTCTCCCCCTTTCTCTTCACCCCAAGCCCCAAGCTGCCATCGGACCTCCACAACCACTCAGCACCACTTCACCCTCTTCACCCCGAGCCTCCGCCACGGCTTTCCTCCCCTTCGCCATGTCCGCCGTTGTGTGCAAAGGTCCCCAGCGACCCCGATCTATCACTCTTCCTCCACCTCAGCCAACAGCCGCACCGCCGCTCTCCCAAGGCGGCTTTCCCCTCTCGGATCTGCCACCGTCGCAAGCCACTCCTTCGAAACCCCATCACCCTTGACCTCCAGCGCCGCCCCTCCATGGCCGTGACTTCCCCATCATTACTCCCTCTGACCCACAACTCCTTCTCAGCGAACCGGCTCCGATCTTCCTCTCACTGCGCACTCTGCGGCGACCCGACCTGGCCAGTAGTGCTTGCCGGTCGCCTTCCTCCGCCTTGATTCGCGAATCACGTGCGTCTGGGCAGAGACCAGCCTCTCTTTCGCACGTTCCTTCCAACGCCCTCGCCTCTTCCTCGCGCAGTGGCCTCACGGGCTGGCAGTGTCCCCCTGGGTCTATCTCCGTCCCTCTCACTCTCTGTTTCTTTCTCCGTTCTTTTTCCTTCTCTCTCTTTTGGTCTTTCTTTTTGTATGTGAACGTGATATTGTGTGTGTACCGCGTGCGTTATTGTTAGTGTTAGTGCTAGTGTGTGTGTGTATTGGAAGAGAGTAAGAGAAAGGTAGAATTAGGTTAGTAAAATTTAATTAGGTTAAGTAAATTCAATTAGTAAAATTAGGTATAAGAAAAATAAAAGTGTATTGTTTTATTTTATTTTATTTTATTTTTTTTAATAAATTTTGAATTTGTTTGGGTTTGTGTTTGTGTTTGTGTGGTTAGTGTTTTTTTGAGTGGAATCAAATAAATTAATTATAAAACAAGAATGAAAAAGTGATTAAATATTTTCTTTGATTTTTAGGTGTTTAGGCGCTAGCGTTTTCTTAATAAAAAAAAAAGAGGGTAATTAGGATCTTTTTCGGTTTAGTTTTTCTTATGTTCAATTTTATGTTTATATTTATGTGTTAATGTCATTTCTATTTAGTTTAACTATTTTATGATTATATTTTACTTTAATTAAATGCATAATTATATTTATTCTGTTTTAATTTAATTGTTTTATATGCTTATGTGTTTTATTTGAATTGGTTGTGTATTTGTGCTTAGGGATTTATCTTCATTTTTAGTTTAAATATTTTTATTTTATGTGTGATTTTACTTTTTTCAATTTAATTATTTTATATATTTATGTGTTGTGCTTAAATTATTTATGTTATTGTTTATAATTTATTTTTAGTTTAATTGTTCTATGTTTATGTGTTTTTTGTAGTTTAATCATTTTATATGTTTTATTCAAATAAATTGTGTTCGTTTTTTTAGTTTAAATACTCTGTGTTTACGTGTTTTGATTAAAATTAATTGTGTAATTGTAACATTTTGTGTTTCTAGTTTAATTATTTTATATATTTTGGGTATTTGCATTCGTGAATTTTTTTTTGTTTCGTTATTTTATATGATTATGCGTTTTTGTATGTAATTATGTTATATTTTTTTTATTATCTTATATGTTTATATATTTTATTTAAATTAATTGTGTTTAACTTTGGAGGTTCCCGTTAAAATTAGAATTTTACCTAAAAAGAGAAGTTTTATCCATTTTGGATTCAAAATAAATATTTGGGTATTTTATTAAAATTTATATACTTAATTAATTGATGAATTGTATATAAAAAAAAGGGGAGGTTAATTGAGCCGAGACGGTTTGTTAATCTCATATTTCAGAATATTTTAGCCGCGACGGCTTGATGTTCGAATTTTTTTTTTTTAAAAAAAAATAGAGTTAATTTAGCCGCGACGGCTTGTTAACTTGATATTTCGAACATTTGATTTGTGACAGCTTAATGATTCAAAAATTTCCTTAAAAATGTTTGTTCTCTTTTATTATATTCCTCGCAAATGAAATAAAATAAATGTTTGAAAAAGGTTATTTGTTTAATTTGCACAGTTAATTAAAGGTACCGTCCAAGGACGGGTGTACTAGGGTGCGTGGGATTAAATTCCTGCCCTTCCCTATACATAACCGACTCCCGAACTCAAACTGGTTTCAAAGACTATTCTCTAAAACAAAATGGGTTTTTCCAACGTTTTCCCAATTTCAAATAAACTTGGTGGCAACTCCAATATTTTCAAATTTAAATTTCTCTCTTTCGCCGTCCCCGTCGTGATCCCGGTTGCGACAGATGGCGACTCCACTGGGGATTTCCAAGAGAGTCAGGCCTGTTTTATTTAGCTGTGCAAATTAAATATAACCTTTTGATGTTTGTTTTCCTTTCCTTACTTTACGTTGTCTAATATTGTATGCTTTGTCTCTTTACAGAATTTCACTTTTCATGTGTTTATTTATAGTGCTAGCTTTATTTGTAAAAACCTTAGGATAGATGACTGTTACTGAATGTTATACGTGTTTGTTTGAGTTGTTTTTGCAGGAATTAGTCGTGGGTAGTCTTAGGGTTTCAGGTTCGTATGCTCTCTTCACACACAACACTTACACGTTAATCACAAACGAGTGGGGCCCTATACCTGGGTCTGAGTGTAACTTGAGATAGGTAAGAGATTGTGTAGCGGTAGCCATTTTGGATGTTCATCCTGCTTGGTTATCGCAAAAATCTCATCTAGAGTGTGATTCTTTCATGAATACCCTACACCTAGCGGTTCACCTGCTGTTGTGGGTAACATTCTGAAATGAATCTTAACTCTGGAGGCCGTAAAACTCTGAGAATATTGACCCACCCAGTGAAAGTGTTCACAAGGTAGAACGACCATAGGACCATAGAATTAACCTCCAGAATTTACCTCACATAGGACACAAAGAGAGCGTGCATTTTCCTTAACCCCTTTCTTTGTACATAATTTCCTACCATTGTTCTTTGTACATAATTTCTGTTCATTTCCTAAATTGTTTACTTTTCCTTCTTTCATTTAAATCAATTTTTTTTTCTTTCCATTATGGCAGGTTTGTTAGAAAGTTGAACTAAATCTTATTGTGAGTATCTTTGGGAAAATGGAAACAAATATGAGACCAGACAGTCAGAAAGGTGAAAAGTTGAAAAGAACTCTACGTCTCAAAGCCAAGACACCTGACACTAAAAGCCTGAGGTCTTTGGGTCAATTGCTGAAGCTACCACAACGCTTGTCTCTCACCAGAAAATATGGAAAGATTTTGAATCTCTTAGAAGTGGAAGAGCAAGAAGAAGCAATCACAGCACTGGCACAGTACTATGATCCTCCGCTCCGATGTTTCACTTTTCAAGACTTCCAACTAGCACCTACCATCGAAGAATTTGAGAAGATTCTGGGGTTACCACTAGAAGGAGAAAAACCCTATCACTACCAAGGTCATTATCCTTCTTTACAAACCCTATCAACTGTCCTAAGGGTAGGTGTAAGGAATCTGCATGAAGTACAGAAATGTAGGAATGGGACCTATGGATTCTCAAGAGATTACCTGGAAGAGCACATGCACCATCTAGCACAAGCAGAAGATTGGGATACTCTTGCAGATGTACTGGCCCTCACCCTCTATGGCACTGTCTTATTTCCGAACATTGAAGGCCTTGTAGACTTTGCTGCTATTGACGTATTCCTTGCTCGCAAGTTCCATGGCCATAATCCTATTCCAGCCCTCCTGGCAGATGTTTATTGTACTCTGAGCTTTTGCCATGAGAGAAATGGTAAGAGAATTTCTTTGTTTACCGATGCTATATGTGTGGGTTACTTCGCACATATTCCAGAGGAATTACAAGGCGCCTTGTCCGATTGAAGACCTACGAATGCATAACATCAAGAAGAAGAGTGGACAAGAGTGGGCTCAAGACCTGGCCAAATTGGATGAAAAGATGATACGATAGTATCCTTGGAGGGATGATGGTCAAATTCTGATTTATCAGTGCGGAAGCTTTCCAAATGTACCTCTCATGGGTACCCGAGGATGCATAAACTACAATCCTGTCTTGGTGTTACGCCAACTTGGTTATCCCATGATGGGACCTCCTTCTGAAGCTGCAGTTACTCCATTTGTCTCATATTATCAAGACTCCAAAGATATTGATCTATTCCAGAAGATCTGGTCCGCTTGGAACAAGGTTGTCAAGAAGGGAAAAGAACTGGGAGTTAGGAGTTGTGCTGCGAAAGAAAGTTATCATCAATGGGTGAAAAATAGGGCTCAAGAGATCAAGCTGCCCTTCAAGGTCATAACTGTTACTCCTCTAGACAATGTATCAACCTAGGGTTTACATGAAAATGAAGAAATCAAGGAAGTGAAGGAGAAACTAGACAAGGTTGAATAAGAAAAGATGCAAATAGAAGCTGAGTTGAAAAGTCTCCACCATAACTACGCAACATTAAAACGAGAAAGCACTGAAAAGGATCAAGCTCTAGAAGGAACAAGCAAGAAATTGAAGATGGGGCATGAACACATGATGAAAACCAAGGAATGCCTCAAAGCTGCCAACAAAGAGCTTGGACTTCGGAGGCAAGAGCGTGACAAAGCGCTAGATGAAAATCAACAATTGAAAGACCTGCTTCGAAAGGCCAAAATTGCTGAAGAAGCTGCATTAAAAGGCCAAGAGCAAATGAAACAACAAATGGAAGAATTGAACAATGAATACCAAGGGAAGATTGGAGAGCTGAGCCAACACATGAATGATGAGATCATGGAATATCGAGTTCTTATTTGGAAGAAGAAAAGGAAAGAGTTGCAAGTTTGGATTCTGAAATACAACATCAGAACCACATTATTCATGAGCTGAAGACTCGCTTCTCAAACTTGGCAGGATTGGCTAATGCGGCCATAGAAGATGTTCCAAGCTATTTAGGATTGGCTGAACAAGGAATAATCCCTTTCAAGACCCCGATTGAGATTTGTAATTTTGTTGACTACTGTAGAGACTTGATTGGGAGAATGAAACAAATGATTGCTGAAAGATGTTGAGAAAAGCCTTTATGGCTTCATGATGTATTTTCTTTTCTCGTTTTGGAAGTGAATGTAAAACAAAAGGGGATGATAGTTACAATACCCCTTGATGAATAAAAATCTTTGTGTCTCTGCATTGTGTTGGTCTCATAGCAATACCCATGACTTAGTACTTTTGAACGAGACGTTCTGAGGAACAGTTATCATCAAAGATACTCACATCAAGACTTAGTTCGATCAAAGATTTCTAACGAATAGCCATGTTTAATCTTTTACTTTTCACTAAAACTGTTTTCTTGTATAGGTAAAAATCCGTCACAATTGGGCACCCAAGAAAAACCGATATCGATCAAACTCGAATTCACAATACCAGAGCCCGGACCAAAATGGCTGGAGGGAATGGTGACGCAGAAAGGAGTATCCCAATCACAACTACTTCTGAAGTAGGAAGAAATCTGAGCGATGAAGTTGATGCGGTGAGAGGAAAACTGAATGAACTGTCAAACAACCAAGGAAGATTGGAGGATATGATGCGGGCCATACAAGAATCCCTTAACCTATTGGGAGCTCATTCAGCAAATGTGCAACCAAATACCACGACACTGGGTATGCCTGTGGTACCGGGTGCAGCTCTAAATGTCACTGTAGGGATGAATGATATGGGTGAAATCCCGAATAACTTCCATGGGCAACCACCGCCCACGATACCATTGGTAATCCCTATCGGAGAAGGCTATCGTTCCTTAGAAAATGTGCAAACTCATGAGCACGGGCATGTTACACCTGTCTGGGAGCAACCTCGTGTGGTCATCCAGAAGCAGCCATCCTCCTCAGAGAACAGTCGTGCAGAGGCAGAAAAGGGAAAGTTCAAAGAAGAGTGGATGGAGAAGATTCAAGAGCAGATTCGGGCTATTCAAGGACCTAGCCCCTATGGGTATGTGGAAGTTGAACAACTCTGCCCTTCTACTGATGTAGTAATCCCTAGGGACTTCAAGGTTCCTGACTTCTCAAAATATGACGGGACGGGTAATCCTCTTTTTCACTTGAAGAGTTATTGTACTAAGATGATGATATGGTCAAAGGATGAAAAATTCCTCATCAACTTCTTCCATGAAAGCCTGACTGGACCTGCTCTGGAGTGGTACATTCAACTAGACCACTCAAAGATTTCTAGCTGGAGAGAATTGGCAGATCTGTTCATGAGCCAATACAAGTTCAATCTTGAGGTGGCACCTACACGGGAGCAATTAAGCTCTATGCAGAAGAAGAAGGATGAATCATTCAAGCAATATGCTCAAAGATGGAGAGCCTTGGCTGCTCAGGTTCAACCGCCACTCATCCCGACTGAAATGTGTTCTTACTTATTGGGAACCTTGGGATCCCCTTACATTGGGGCAATGGCAGGAGCAGCATACAAAGACTTCTCTGAGTTGATAACTGCTGGAGAAAGAATTGAAAGCTTAGCAAAAGCCGGCAAGCTCCCCGTGAACAGTGAAGACACTAAAAAGAGTTTCCCACCCAGAAAGAAGGAGACAGATGTGAATTATCTACATGGTCAGCAATCCTTCGTCCCACGATACACACCAACCCGACCACGATCATACCAAACCCTTATCCCTCATTACCCACCATACCAAGCCACACCGACCACAAACACTGTTCCATACCCCCGACCCCAAGTTAACAACATCCACATAAGGCCATACCAACCAACCCGCCCAACATATACCCCAGTACATCGACCAAATTTCCAAAACCAAAACCGTAATCGATTCCCCAACTTCCCACATTTCCCAAAGCTATCTATTTCGAATGCCGACCTGTTTCAAAAGCTAGTTGATGCTCATCTGATCTCGGCATATCCTGTGCACCCATTAGAACCACCATACCCAGCTTGGTATAACCCGAACCTGACCTGTAAATACCACATGGACATAGCAGGGCATTCCATTGAGGATTGTGAAGGTTTCAAAATAGCAGTAAGAAGGTTAATCGCTTGTGGGAGGCTAGACTTTCAAGAAGATTCAAAACCGGATATTGTTAACAACCCGATCCCAAGACACGAAGGAGGAAGTCGTGTGAATGCCTTGGAGGTGGAAGAACCTCTAGTTAAGAAGGTTATGGGTCTCCGAACCCCTATGGAGAAAGTGTTCAATGGTTTGAAGGAGGCAAGGTACCATATCGTAGCCTCTGCATCCATGATAAAAGAGAATGAGAAAGATGACATAAGGTCGAGCTGCATATACCATTCTGGAGTTTTTGGTCATGATATAGAAAGTTGTGGGGATTTCAAAGCTCGAGTACAAGAATTACTTGACCTGGGAGTGATTCAAGTGAAACGGAAATCGAATCTTCCTGAGGAGGTGAATGTGATTGATCGCTTCATACTCCGCATCCCTCCACTGAATCGAGCTCCGAAACCAGAGAAAGTGGTGATCACCGTGAGGAAACCAGCACCATTCAGTTATGAGGATACACATGCTGTCCCTTGGAACTATGAAACTGACATGGAGACATAAGGGAAACCTCGAAAGCCCAAACGGGTGAAGTGGTAGCGGAGGTAAAAGGAATAACAAGAAGTGGAAAAATTTATGGGCCCGGAGAGCTGGAAAAAGGAAAGTTTGTCGAAGAAGAGAATGTGGGAAAGGGTCTTGGTGCGGAAAGAAAAGAAAGAGAAGAAAATGAAGAAGAGGAGTTCTTGAAAATCATGAAACAAAGTGAGTACGACATACTGGAGCAATTGAAAAAGACTCCTGCTAGAATCTCCCTGTTGTCACTGATTTTATCATCTGAATCTCATCAAAAGGCAGTGCTGAAGGTCTTGAAAGATGCTTATGTGAAACCGGATGTCTCATTGGAGAATATGGTGAATATGGTGGATCCGGTAAAGCGTGTTAATATGATCACTTTCTCAAGTGAAGAGATCGTATCACAGGCTAACCCACGAGCACTGTGTATAACCCTTAAATGCAAAGGCTATATAGTGCCCAAAGTCCTCATTGACGGAGGGTCGGGATTAAATGTCTTGCCAGCATCGACATTGAACTACTTGTCAATAAGCAAGGACGACATTTCACCACAAATGATGATCGTAAGAGCTTTTGATGGAGCGAAGAAAAACATACTGGGGGAAATAGTGCTACCATTGGAAATCGGCCCAAGCCGATTTGAGGTTCTATTCCAAGTGATGGAGATTGAGTCTGATTACAATATACTGCTGGGAAGACCATGGATTAACAATGTTGGTGCTGTTCCTTCAACCTTGCATCAAAAGGTTAAATACATTGAAAATGATTCAGTCATTACAATCCATGGAGAGAAAGAAATCATTGTATCTAAACCTGTCTCACTTCCATATGTTGAAAATGTGGAGTTAGTGGAAAACAGCTTATGGCACACCGAGGTGGTGGAATTGAAGCAAGAACAGAATGAGCTCCTAAGGCAAGATGTCAATCAGATAGTGGCTCATATCATGACCAAAAATGGTTATCTGCACGGCAAAGGACTGGGACCACGGTTGCAAGGTATCAAGACACCTCTACCTATCTCAGGGAAGCCTAACCGATTTGGTTTAGGATATGAGGCGTCATTGGAGAAGCAGATCAGGACCATGGCTCTTGAGCAAAAGAAACCAAAAGAGAAGATGAAACAGATCCCTCATCTGAAAGAGACCTTTCCTTACCCGGCTAAAGTAATTGTGGCTGAAGAAAGTTATGAAGCTAGTTGTTGTTCAACCATCAATATGGTGGATGTTGAGAAGCCTGAAGAATGCAACAATGCTTATGCTGTCAACCACAATGAGATGCTGATGAATTGGACAGCCGAACCAATGATTGATATTGTTACTTCAAAGTAATCATTTGGGATTGTATTAATTGTATTTGCTTTTATGTATGCTACTTTGAGACATCATTTGAATAAACTTGCATGTTTATCCAGCATTTTTCTCTTTTCTATCCGTTATTCTTTTTCTTTAGCATTATTTCCTCAAACCGTTAATTTGTGCCTTTTTATTCGTGTTTTACCTATTATTTGTTTTGGTATTCCAACCCACCACAATTACTTTCCAGGGATTTAAGTGTAGAAACTTTGCCACATGAAAAGGATTTTGAAGGCTAATCAATTGATTCTCTTACTACACTTGATTGTGATAGCTATGAGTCTGAAGAAGATGAAGAAGCTGTTGAGAAATTTTCAGGGTTACTAGAACACATGGATAGAGGATTTGACTTAGACAATGAGGTGGTCGAAGTAATTAACATGGGCACCGAAGAAGAGAGGAAAGAGCTGAAAATAGTGGAAAATCCTGAGCGAACAGAAATGATCGCCTTATTTGAAGAATACCTGGATATTTTCGCATGGTCTTATCATGATATGCCAGGGTTGGATCCAGAGATTGCTTCACACAAGATCCCTTTGTACCCAGAAACTGAGCCGAAAAAGCAAAAGTTGAGAAGGATGCGGCCTGACATGTCATTAAAGATAAAAGAAGAAGTGACTAAACAGCTAGAGGCCGGGTTTCTAGAGGTGTCAAGACACACAGATTGGGTGGCCAACATCGTGCCTGTACCTAAAAAGGATGGGAAGGTTAGGATGTGTGTTGATTATCGGGACTTGAATAAAGCCAGCCCGAAAGATGATTTTCCACTCCCTCACATTGATGTCCTTGTTGATAATACGGCCAGGAATCACCGATTTTCATTCATGGATGGATACTCCGGGTACAATCAGATTCTCATGGATGTTCATGACAAAGGAAAAACTACGTTCATAACTCCGTGGGGAACATTTTGCTACACAGTCATGCCATTCGGGTTGAAGAATGCCGGTGCCACTTACCAACGTGCTATGGTTGCACTGTTCCATGACATGATGCACAAAGAAATTGAAGTGTATGTAGATGACATGGTCGCTAAGTCCAAAGAGGGAGAAAGCCATGTAGTAGTCTTGCGAAAGCTATTTGAAAGACTCAGAAAATATAAGTTGCGACTGAACCCGAATAAATGCATCTTTGGAGCTTCCACGGGGAAATTACTGGGATTCATTGTCAGCAGAGAAGGGATAAAAGTGGATCCAGATAAAGTGAAGGCCATACAAGAAATGCCAGCCCCCCGAACTGAGAAGGAAGTGAGAAGTTTTCTTGGGAGGCTCAACTACATTGCTAGATTCATTGCAAATTTGACTAGTACTTGTGAGCCTATATTCAAGTTGCTGTGAAAACATCAACCTGGAGAATGGAATGAGGAATGCCAAGAGGCCTTCGATAAAATAAAGACTTATCTAATGAAACCTCCGATTACGATTCCTCCTACGCCAGTCGTCCTTTAATCTTATCTCACGGTGTTACCTACTTCACTCCGGGCAATATGATGGCTCTGGAAAGACAGAACAGGCCATTTACTATTTGAGCAAGAAGTTTAATGAATGTGAATCTCGCTATCCGGCAATTGAAAAGACTCATTGTGCGTTAGTATGGGCTTCCAAGAGGTTGAGGCAGTACATGTTGTACTACACTACTTGGTTGATTTCTCGAATGGATCCGTTAAAGTACATATTTGATAGTCCTCATGTGTCATTAAGAATGTCAAAATGGCAAGTGATGCTGTCTGAATTTGATATCAAATATGTCACTCAAAAGTCCATCAAAGGAAGTGCAATTGCTGATCATCTAGCTGAAAACCCTCTGGAGGGTGTACAACCCACTATGCTTGAATTCTCTGATGACGAGGTGTTGACACTAGAAAGAGAAGATGAAGAAGAGGAAAATGTGTGGAAGATGTACTTTGATGGAGCAGCCAATATGAATGGATGTGGAATAGGAGCTGTAGTAGTCTCACCACCGGAAACAAGATGCAGTTTCTGTCAAATTAGACTTTGAATGTACCAACAACATGGCAGAATATGAAGCGTGTGCAAATGGTTTGCAAGTTGCGATTGACTTGGGAATCAAAGATCTAAAAGTCTTTGGAGACTCCGCGCTCATAATCTATCAAGTTAACGGAGAATGGCGCACAAAGGATCCGAAATTAGTACCTTATCAGAAGCATTTGTCTCAGTTAATTGAGCGCTTTGATGACATATCATTCTCTCATCTAACTCGGGACAAGAACCAGTTTGCGGATGCTTTAGCGACTTTGGCCGTGATGACTAACTTGAAGGTCCATGCTAATGTCCAACCCATCCATGTAGAAGTGCAAAGTGAACCAGTTTATTGTGGCAATGTGGAGATTGAGCTGGACGGCCAACCATGGTATCATGATATCAAACAGTACATTCAAAGAGGAGAATACCCAGCAGGTGCAAATGAGGTGGATAAGAAGACAATTCGAAGACTAGCCATGGTTTTCTTCCTGAATGGTGAAGTTCTCTACAAGAGGAACTATGACACTACTCTCCTCAGATATGTAGATGCTCATGAAGCTCGAATAATCATGATTGAAGTTCATGAAGGGATCTGTGGAACTCATGCCAATGGACATATGATGGCTCGCAAAATCTTAAGAAGCGGTTATTACTGGTCCACTATGGAGAATGATCAGATCGATTATGTTCGGGCGCCACAAATGCCAAATATATGCAGATCGAGTCAATGCTCCCCCAGTTCAGTTGCACAGCATGGTGTCTCCTTGGCCTTTCTCGATGTGGAGCATGGATGTTATCGGTCCGATTAACCCCAAAGCATCTAATGGCCATTGTTTCATCTTGGTGGCGATAGATTATTTCACTAAATGGGTGGAAGTTGTTTCATATGCTAATATCACAAAGAAGGTGTTTCTCAGATTCATCAAAAAGGACATCATCTGCAGATATGGAATTCCAGAAAGGATCATTATAGACAATGCTCTTAACCTCAATGGTGCCGAAGTTCAGAAGTTCTTTGAGACTTTCAAGATCAAGCATCACAACTCAGCTCCTTATAGACCTCAAATGAATGGTGCAGTTGAAGCTGCAAATAAAAATATCAAGAAAATCATCGCCAAAATGGTTGTGAACCACAAAGATTGGCATGAAATGCTGTCGTATGCTCTGCACGCGTTTCGTACCAACATACGATCAAGCACAGGGGCAACTCCTTTTTCATTGGTATATGGAATGGAAGCCGTATCTCCTATAGAGGTTGAAATCCCTTCGCTCAGAGTTTTGATGGAAGCTGAGCTGGAAGAATCTGAATGGGTGAAAGCTCGATATGAACAATTGAACATGATCGAAGAGAAGAGGCTTACAGCCATTTGCCACGACCAGTTGTATCAAAGCAGAATGGCTAGGGCTTTTAACAAGAAAGTCCGCTCTAGAGATTTTCATCCAGGAGATTTGGTTCTGAAGAAAATTCTCCCTAATCAAGAGGACACACGGGGAAAGTGGGCTCCAAGTTATGAGGGTCCTTACATTGTCAAGCATGCATTCTCAGGTGGAGCGTTGATTTTACAAAACATGGAGGGACAAGAATTGCCTAAACCAATCAACAATGATGCAGTTAAAAGATTTTATGCCTAAAGAGATGTTTAAAAAGCCCGTTAGGTCGAAAACTCGAAAGAGCGACCTAAGCAAAAGTTAGGACAAAGCAGATACTTAAAAAGCCCGTTAGGTCGAAAACTCGAAAGAGCGGCCTAAGCAAAAGTTAGAGCAGAAAAGATAAGCATCTTCGCTGGCAACTGAAATTGGGGCAATTTTTGATAGTCCAGCGAATCAAGCAGATAAGGGCTGAAACTGGGGCAATTTTAAAAGGAGTTTGAAGACATATCGTCAAATATCATGGCTATGGTGTTCAACTTGCTTTAAGAAGTCAATTGATTGAGCCACCAAGGACCTAAACTGGGGCAAAAATTTTGTGTCTCCCAAAATTTTATCTTTCGCATTTCTGTTATTCAAAGCATTTTGTCAGCTAATCCACCAAACAATAAAAATGCCCATTCAGTTGATCCCTCTACCTTCTCTTTGAATGCGTGTTTATTCATAATGTCTCAAGTAGGATAAATTTAAGCTTCAATTACGCAATCTAACAGTGTTTACAGCAATACATCAATGACTAGCATCATAATCCAGAAACTGCAGCTAAGCTTGATAGAAAAGTAATCAACCTTCCGAAAAGGAAAATGAGAGAAGAATAAAAATGAGCAAGGTCACAGAAGAAAAGAAAGCCTTTGTTGTGCCAAAAGGTCCAATTCTAAGATTACGAGTTTGATCGGTTAAAGTTTTCCTCGAGGCTTGCTCAATTGGGTTACGGTTAGTTTTTCAATATTGTATAAACTGAAGGTGAATAATTCAAGGCTTTTTGCATATGATTTGAAAAATAATAAAAAAAAGATCTTTTTCAGATGCCAATTTACATTTCAGTCGGCCTCAGTTGCCAAATTTACATTTCGAGTCGGCCTCAGTTGCCAATTTTACATTTCATGTCGGCCTCAGATGCCAGTTTCATTTCTGTCGGCCTCAGTTGCCAATTTACATTTCAAGTCGGCCTCAGCTGCCAGTTTACATTTTCTGTCGGCCGCCAATTTACATTTCGAGTCGGCCTCAGATGCCAATTTAGGTTTCAGTCGGCGTCAGATGCCAATTTACATTTTCAGTCGGCCTCAGTTGCCAATTTACGTTTTCTGTCGGCCTCAGATGCCAATTTTACGTTTTCAGCTGGCCTCAGTTGCCAATTTACATTTCAAGTCGGCCTCAGATGCCAATTTACGTTTCAGTCGGCCTCAGTTGCCAAATTTACATTTCGAGTCGGCCTCAGTTGCCAATTTTACATTTTAAGTCGGCCTCAAATGCCAATTTACATTTTCAATCGGCCTCAGTTGCCAATTTAGTTTCCAGTTGACCTCAGATTGTCCTTTCATATTTTCGGCCAACCCCTTGTTAGTTTTCTTTAAGTGTTGGTCAGCATCGTCTGCTTTAGACTCTTGCTAGCCTTTACATTTCACTTTCTTAAGATGTGCATCTTCTTTTGCTGTGTAGATTTAGATCGTTTGCACTTCATGCATTGCCAAATAAAATCGATATTCATGTCTTTACTCATTCCTTATGACGACAATATAAAAATTTAGGTTTTTCATATTCTCTTATAAGAAATGAATGAAGAGGGGCAACTGTGAATACCCAATTTTATTCGGCCCAATTGAAAAATAAAAAAGGAGTTTTTTTTTATTTTGGCCTAGTTCTTCTAAGCCTGGTACCCAAACAAAATTTGCTTTCATTTGTGTTGTGGCCCAATTTGTTATATCTTTCTTCCTGGCCCGTTTGCATTCAAAAATAAAATAAAATAATAATAATAATATTAATAAAAGAAAAGGAGCCACGAATTGCTCCTAGGTTGTGTTTCTTTCTGAAAATTCACGGACTCTCTCCTTTCCTTGTTATTATGCGCTTCTCTCTCCCCGATGCAGACTCGTGAAGCAGATAAAGGTTTTTCTTTTTAAAAAAATGGAGAGCATCATCATGGTGTTGTTAGACTTGGTGCAAGAAGTTTGATTTTCTTTCGGTAGATTTGCAAGCATCCAAGGAAAACAGAGAATACATATGGGGACGAGGAAGGGGAGAGTTCGAAGGACACCCAGCAAAAAAAATGGAAACACAGAGACATCAAACATCAGAATACCGAACATCAATTAGAGAACCTGAAAAAAAATCAACAACAACCAGTCCATATACAACCAGAAAGAAGAAAATCAGAAGCAGCAGCAGCTTAGGTATTCATCAGTATCTTTTTTAAAAAAAAAAAATTCTTTAAAAATAAAAAAATACAGTGAGGCCGCGGCCTCCCTTGCTCCGCCGCGGCCTCTCCCCCTTTCTCTTCACCCCAAGCCCCAAGCTGCCATCGGACCTCCACAACCACTCAGCACCACTTCACCCTCTTCACCTCGAGCCTCCGCCGCGGCTTTCCTCCCCTTCGCCATGTCCACCGTTGTGTGCAAAGGTCCCCAGCGACCCCGATCTATCACTCTTCCTCCACCTCAGCCAACAGCCGCACCGCCGCTCTCCCAAGGCGGCTTTCCCCTCTCGGATCTGCCACCGTCGCAAGCCACTCCTTCGAAACCCCATCACCCCTGACCTCCAGCGCCGCCCCTCCATGGCCGTGACTTCCCCATCATCACTCCCTCTGACCCACGACTCCTTCTCAGCGAACCGGCTCCGATCTTCCTCTCATCACAAGACTATCAAGCGACAAATTTCACCACGGCTTAAGCCCACCAGATCGCTCAGTGGTCGCCTTCCTCCGCCTTGATTCGCGAACCGCCGCCGCGTACGGAACCGGGACCAGCCTCTCTTTCGCACGTTCCTTCCAACGCCCTCGCCCCTTCCTCGCGCAGTGGCCTCACGGGCTGGCAGTGTCCCCCTGGCTCTATCTCCGTCCCTCTCACTCTCTGTTTCTTTCTCCGTTCTTTTTCCTTCTCTCTTTTGGTCTTTCTTTTTGTATGTGAACGTGATATTGTGTGTGTACCGCGTGCGTTATTGTTAGTGTTAGTGCTAGTGTGTGTGTGTATTGGAAGAGAGTAAGAGAAAGGTAGAATTAGGTTAGTAAAATTTAATTAGGTTAAGTAAATTCAATTAGTAAAATTAGGTATAAGAAAAATAAAAGTGTATTGTTTTATTTTATTTTATTTTTTTTAATAAATTTTGAATTTGTTTGGGTTTGTGTTTGTGTTTGTGTGGTTAGTGTTTTTTTGAGTGGAATCAAATAAATTAATTATAAAACAAGAATGAAAAAGTGATTAAATATTTTCTTTGATTTTTAGGTGTTTAGGCGCTAGCGTTTTCTTAATAAAAAAAAAGAAGGTAATTAGGATCTTTTTCGGTTTAGTTTTTCTTATGTTCAATTTTATGTTTATATTTATGTGTTAATGTCATTTCTATTTAGTTTAACTATTTTATGATTATATTTTGCTTTAATTAAATGCATAATTATATTTATTCTGTTTTAATTTAATTGTTTTATATGCTTATGTGTTTTATTTGAATTGGTTGTGTATTTGTGCTTAGGGATTTATCTTCATTTTTAGTTTAAATATTTTTATTTTATGTGTGATTTTACTTTTTTCAATTTAATTATTTTATATATTTATGTGTTGTGCTTAAATTATTTATGTTATTGTTTATAATTTATTTTTAGTTTAATTGTTCTATGTTTATGTGTTTTTTGTAGTTTAATCATTTTATATGTTTTATTCAAATAAATTGTGTTCGTTTTTTTAGTTTAAATACTCTGTGTTTACGTGTTTTGATTAAAATTAATTGTGTAATTATAACATTTTGTGTTTCTAGTTTAATTATTTTATATATTTTGGGTATTTGCATTCGTGAATTTTTTTTTTTTGTTTCGTTATTTTATATGATTATGCGTTTTTGTATGTAATTATGTTATATTTTTTTTTATTATCTTATATGTTTATATATTTTATTTAAATTAATTGTGTTTAACTTTGGAGGTTCCCGTTAAAATTAGAATTTTACCTAAAAAGAGAAGTTTTATCCATTTTGGATTCAAAATAAATATTTGGATATTTTATTAAAATTTATATACTTAATTAATTGATGAATTGTATATAAAAAAAAAGGGGAGGTTAATTGAGCCGAGACGGTTTGTTAATCTCATATTTCAGAATATTTTAGCCGCGACGGCTTGATGTTCGAAATTTTTTTTTTTTAAAAAAAATAGAGTTAATTTAGCCGCGACGGCTTGTTAACTTGATATTTCGAACATTTGAGTTGTGACAGCTTAATGATTCAAAAATTTCCTTAAAAATGTTTGTTCTCTTTTATTATATTCCTCGCAAATGAAATAAAATAAATGTTTGAAAAAGGTTATTTGTTTAATTTGCACAGTTAATTAAAGGTACCGTCCAGGGCGGTATTGTACTAGTGCGTGGGATTAAATTTCGCCTTCCCTATACATAACCGACTCCCGAACTCAAACTGGTTTCAAAGACTATTCTCTAAAAAAAAATGGGTTTTTCCAACGTTTTCCCAATTTCAAATAAACTTGGTGGCGACTCCAATATTTTCAAATTTAAATTTCTCTCTTTCGCCATCCCCGTCGTGATCCCGGTTGCGACAGATGGCGAATTTAATTCTCAAACTATTTTCAATTGCTTTAATTTAATTCTCAAACTGCTCCAAATTTTCAACTAAATGACATAGCCTCCTCGAGAGTCGATCCAAGTTGCATCTTGACTACAGTTTTGTTGTATTCGGCATTTGAACTCAATTTTATTATTTTAACTCAAATTTGAAGAGGTAGCGACCTCCGTCAATGAATGACTCCAACGCCCAAGGCTATGTTTGTGATAAAAAGGGAATGAATGATTAGAATGAATGACTTACCTATAAGGGACTTGCCTTAGGATAGTTATATTGCTCAAATACATCCAGAATAGGTGATCCACAAACTGAGCTGTAATGTATGATGTGTACGAAATACCATTAGGAGTATCCTTCTAAAATCTATACCATCTCCTGCATTCATGATGCACTCATCATGTGCTCATCCCATCCTGAGATTGTGTCCTTTCAACTTCTCTATGGTGAAGTCCTCAATCCCGGCCCCAAGCTCTTGTTTGTCATGGCCCCATGTGCTCCCGGGGTCTATTGTAATTGGGTTCTCATCAAAGGGTCCGAGGAGGTGGCCTTGGTGGACACAATACTCAATTACCCATGATCCTCAAGTCGGGGTGATCTTGGCCAGTCAGCGTTTGTCCACGGTTTTGATTCCAACACCCGAGGACCCGGATCATAATAATTTGCTTCTTATTCAATGTAGATTTAGATTTTCTTTTTTCCAATTTGTCTGTGTCGCAATGCTTGTCTACCAATAAAATTTTCTTTCTTTCAAAAAAAAATTGTATAACATCTAATAATTCTCTTTAGGTCCAAGAAAGCCAGGAAATCGATTTTCCAATGCCTATTTTAAAAGGAAGGTACATGCTCCAACAATCTAATTTCTGAACATATTCCTGTGATAGGTGTACAACCATAGGATAAATTTCCTTTTATACATATGTAATAGATGAGCAATGCTACGTCCTCTTAATCAGTGCGCTTAAAACTCTTCTTAAATCAAAATGTCACTCATATATATTACATAGTTCTTGTATGTTATGTATCATGTAAGAGAGAGTGGAACTTTGAATTAGAAAGATTTTTATGCTGTTGTTAAGAGGATATAGATACTCATAAAACATGTAGAGAACAACAACATTCTGAATAAACATTACCGCCTAAGTAACTGCAATCTGTCCACTCTCAACTGTCTTGCAAACACCAACCCTTTGGGTTGTTGAGATGGCATATATGAGCTTCTTGGTGCTTGCTTTAATGGTTCTCTTCGCAGTTCACATATAAGCTGACCTCTCTTATCTTCTTTGACATTCTCCAGAGCTGCTAGGAATGGATCAAAATCATCATTCCACAAACTTTGGCCAGAAAATGGGATCGGCAGCGCCGGTCCTGGGGACCTTGGCGATGATGCAGTTGAGCTTCGGGGGCTCATTTTGTTGCTGTTTTCGTTGGGAAGAAGCCTTGGTGGAAGTTTGAGGGGTGGCATAAGACTAAGTGGCAGGACTTTGCCATCACGAAATAGCTGCTCATCAGAAAATGCCTTAGTGGGAAATGAATCCAAACGCTGCAGCCTTTGGTACTGCTCCTCTTTCATGACACCAACTGAGTTTTCATCCGATTTTATTGTCTCAATGTTGGACTCACTCAAACTAAAATGTCGACTGGTTTCAAATTCAGATTCTCCGAGACTGGAACTTGCATCGTCATATGTGCTTGGAGTTATGGGCTCTGTTCGAAAACCTGATAGTGCACTTCTGCCTGGACTAGTTGCTGCGCTGTAGAAGCACATCTCATGGCTGCAGCTGCTTGCACCAGCGATTGCTGTCGCGTAGGAAAACCCATCTGAGGAAGAGATATCCATGTGTTTTCACAGAGAAAGCTTGGGCTAAAGAAAGCAATGATAGAAGGGACGGCCAAGCTTTAGGAAACAGAGTGATTGGAAAGCCTGGGAAAGAACTTGGATATTGAGCCCTTTTGCCTTCGCAAGTAGGCCTTTGGATTTTTATATATATTAGGAGCTTTGTTGTCATCCTCCAAAGCAATCTTCAAAACCCAACCCAAATGAAAAGTATCACTCGTCAAAGAGTTGCACTCTATGTTCATCCCTTTTTATTTTGGACACACCAATGATGCATTACATTACTGTCAAGTTAGTGCTGGTCTCTGCCGTGCAAGTTAATTCATGATGCTTTTGCCGATTTTTTTATGACCCTCACTCTGTCTCTATGTGATTTCTTATTTGAAAAGTTGTATTAAGGACCAAGCTTATCATTTATCTCTGTGATTCTTTCCCTTGTTGTGTTCTCAGAAAATCAGTCAAACGAGCACTATGATTATAATCAAAGAATGATTTTCTAAAAAAAATTTAAAAAAATCAAATAAAAAATAGTTAACTAATTTAAATATAGACTCGTGAATATCTACTAATTATTGCTTTCATTGTCATAATTAATTCATTTTTAATATAACTTAAAATATTTCTGCACATATTCTGATTTTTCTCGTTTTCCGACCTATATATGGTGACTTTTATAACAATTTTGCTATTCCAACACTCAATATTCTCAAATATTCAAACACTTAACTCACAAAACATATAGGTCTTATCACTTACTTTTTCTTCCAACTTATTTTCTTTTCATCACTCCTCTCACACTCATATGGGTATGTAATCCATGTGGGTGTTGAAATATATTACCCCTTTTGTAAAGTTTTTTATTTTTTTATTTTTGGTCTGAAAAATCACTCATTAAAGAGGAAACCAATGGGCTTGAATAGTCCAGTGCTCATTTGTGCAAAATAAAATTTGAAAACACTATTTCCTCGAAGTGGCGGCTCCGCGCTACAATTCCTCTTCTTCTCTCCCACTTTTTTCTCGTTGTATCTCATTTTTTTTCTCTCTTCACGTCTAGCGTCTTTCTTCTTCTTGTTCTTTTCTTGCCCAAAAAATCCAAATTCAAAATGCTACTGTCTTTGGTCTTCAGGCCACAACAGCATTACCATAGTGAGAGGAATTGACGGGGAACCTTTTTTTTTTTTCAGCATGTTTCCATTCGTTCTTCTATTCCGTTCTAACACTCGCCACAGCGACGGGGCGTGATTAGCAACCTCTGCGATGGCACTAGGAAGAAAAGCATTTTTTCAAAGTTTATTTTTATTTTTATTTTTTTCGATAGTGAAGGTTCAGGCGGTTTACTGATTATTGACCTGTCTTTTCGATTTTTTAGCATTTTGGAACATTCGAATTTTCATAGATGACCGGAACAAGGTTTTTTTTTTTAACGATTTAATTGTTATACACTGGTAGTGTAAAATTTTTTTACATAATTATCCAATCATGTATTACCACATAAGTCATGATAATTGATTATTATATCCGCTACATGAAAAGCTATCCAAACTAACTATTTTGATTGGATGATAATATAAAACTATTTTACACTATTAGTGTATCAAAATTAAACTCAGGGAAAACAAAAGACAAGAAAATTAAAGAGTTTGGCTCCTGATGTCCACATAATCCAATTTTCTTAAGACCAAATATCTTTTTAAGATTATAATATAAGGAATACATTTTTTTGAAAAAATAAGTTGATCTTAACTGATATGAAACTGTGACCGTCTTATTATTCGTTATCCCTCAAAATTATGAAATTTGCTCTTGTTAGATTTAACTGAGAGAACTAATTCTGAAGAATAATTAACTTTTTGAAGAATTAATATTAGCTTGGAAAGATACAAACTAAAATATAGCGTGCAATACTTTAATAATGTTAGGGACTACCTTTGGAAATCAAATTACATAGATAGAAAAAGAATAGGGCCATGTAGCCATGCACTTAAATATTCGTCATGCTAATTTTCCGGTATCCAATTTGTCTATGATGGTCTCACATGACGATTCCAAGTTATTGCTCTGGTCTTTTCCATACGCAGCAATTAGTAAAGCCTCTGCCCTTCCTGCAACATGACAAATTCATCAAAAATCAAAGCACATACAAACGGTGCATAATGACAAACAGGAACGAATCGCCACAAAGGCAATACTTTTTCAAAGAATAGTTGAGGGTACTATTTTGAGGTAACCTACGGGTATAGCACATGGATGCCTGGCATGAGTAATTTTACTCATGGGTCTCATGCAACAAATTTGAAGTTGATCTGAAATTTTTATCTCATTTATACTCTCAATCAAACACACCATAAATGATATCTGACCATTCATTTCAGGTGGGTGCGCAAAGCATATGGTGCTGAGCCTAAAAAAAAAAAAATAGTTCGTGATATAATAGATTGGCTTCAGAGATCTTGAGAAATGTGCTTTCGAAATTGGATAATTGAAAAGGGTATCGTAGCATGAACAGAGAAACTGAGACTTCCAAGTTCAATTGTGATTTATGAATAATATTTTAGTCTTCTAGATCGTACAATTAGTAAAAGATCATTGTTGTTAAAGAGCAGAGTGTATGGGCATAGAAGGGAATTAAGGACTGACCCAAAAAGTTAGTGAGGGAATGATGAGTCAGCTAGGGGGCTCTAATTGTAACTACCTGACCACATGACAAGGTTAGAAGGATAGAGGGGGAATTGCTGAGGGGGGAAGAGAGAATAAAAGTTGGAAGAAGGATAAAAAGGAGAGGCAAGATTGGGACTAGGCTCTTGCGAGAAACTGAGCTGCTACAGTGCTCAGACCCTTGCCTCTTCAATTTCTGTTCATATTACACCGTAACTTGGCTGATACCCCACTAGTTTCAGCTCCAACAGTGTCAATATACAAAACAAAAGTTTACTTCAGTTTTAAGAATGGCGCCTATCATAGAGAAGAGGGTACAATCTCACCTTAGGTGGTTTGGGCATGTTTGGAGAAAACCTGTAGAATCCCTGGTAAAGAGAGTGAACCAAATGGAGAATAGTACCATAAAAAGAGATAGAGAAAGACCGATGAAAACTATAAGGGAAATTTCAATGGTTTTAACATGAATATGATATATAATAGAACTTTGGAGCGTCACCTGATTGATAAAGCTGACCCCACTTAGTGGGACAAGACTTAGTTACTGTTGCTGCTGTTGTTGTTCTCTTGTATCTTTATATTGATACCTATTAATTGGTATTAGAGCTCCTGATCCAAGGAGCCTTGTGCCAATTGTATCAGATATGGAATATACAAGTAAGGGGCAAAGTGGGAATTCTCAAAAGAGCAAGATGATTGTTGTGTTTGACAGAAACAATCTTAGTTATGGTTGATCTATCAAAGTGGTTCAATACTATGATGTAGAAGACACTAGAAGCTGAGAAGCTACCAACAATGGCAGACCCTCTGAGAGGGTGTGTGCTTACATCAAGCATCAGTCCAAAGAGTGGTGCAACGCATATGATTCATGGTGGGAGGTTGTGAAAGATACGGTCATATGATTTCACCCCGAATATAATTTTGATCAACCAATACGGGTAGAGGACAAGAATTCAAAGGGGTAAAACAAAGAATGGATGGATATTGAAGCAAGAGCCAAGTGAGAGAAGCTTGATGTTGACAAGGTCGCAAAGAAGGAGAAGAAGAGGACGCAGAACAACCACCCTTTTCAAAAGCTAGATTCATCAAAGATAATGGTGATTGAAGAACAATGTCTCTTGTTAGAGTTCTGCATTAGTTAAAGATATGACATAGATAGCCTTTATAAGAACTTAGAAAACCCTCCTCCTATGAGCTACCTTTTAAGGTTGAGTTAGCCCCACTCAATTCTTAGATGGTATCAGAGTCTATCTTTTGATTGTTATTGGTCCACTTTCTACAAACTACACGCTCTAGATGTCCATTCCTGGGTGTTAGGCTCTAAGGGCTCCGAAAGATGGATGAAGAGGTGGGGATGGTGAATGGGCAGAAGGCAGTGAATCCCAAAGTGGCATTCATCTGGAAGGGGACAAGAACAATGGGAGAAACTGCAAAGGTGGCGCTGGTTACAAGAGGAAAAACTGAAAAGGAGCCACAAAAGAATCAAAAGAGGATAGTGTCTGGGAAGGTCACCATACACTGAGCTTAGCAATGGAGGAGCGACGGGAGCAACTGGCACTGGTTTGGGTGATGGATAAGAAGCCAAGAAAGAAGGCTGGATGCAATAGAATAGATACTCGAGGCCAGGGGCAGTCTGTCCGAGCAACATCCTCTACCTAGACCAACCAAGCAACCATTGCCACCAAAGCAGTTAGAGCCATCGAAGCCGGTGAAACCACCAGACCCACCTGCTCTAACTTCATCAATGGAGGAAGAGAGGTCACGGGGTTGTTACAACAACTGCTGCTGCCAGAGCCATTGGATTCGGAGGCTGCTATGATAGTCGCAATGAAGGCGCTGGAGATGGCAGCAAAACAAACTCCTCCATGCGGCAGTGTGAAGTAACAGAAGGAGTGTAGCGAAAAAGGGAATTCTGCAAAGTGAGCTCCTCCTCTGACCTAACGGGCTAGACCCAAATTAGAGTGGAGAAGAACTGGGGTTCAAAAAATGAAAATTATGTTTTGGGCCAGCTCTTGGAAGACGTGTGGCTTTGATAACACCAGAACATCATGCCTGTTTATAGATGTTGGATGGAAGGAAAGACATGATGCTATAGAGCAGTCCACAAGCAATCAAATTTACATCCAATTTAGGACATCTGAATAACAATGGGGAGAAAATATTCTATTTACAACTATTTTGCATAGATGGACTGTGGGGAGCACACAGAACTTGATTGCAGGATTTGATCCCAAAGATGGTTAGCACTGACAAACTTGTGTTCACCATTTGGAGATTTTCAAATATATGCTCAATCTTCTTTCGGTTGGTATCCCAGGTTGTCAATATTATCCTCATGCCTCATACACAACTTTTTCAGTTTGTTTAGATTTTAAAAAATAACCATAGTAGTCAATCCTAGATAGCGGCGCCGAGCGTGCAAGCCAAAAAATGCTATAGTGGAATAGATCATGGAAGGATTGCCACTATTTTGAGAAATATAGATAATTATTATGCAATTTATCAAAATACATATAGATATTCAAAGATAAGGAAAAACATAGGCAAGAAAGACAAGAGATTAGGGCAAATTACAGCAACCTGCCCTGAGATTAGTCAATATTACACTTACCCCCTTTTAGATTTTAAAATTACACTTACCACCCTTTAAACAAAAAAAATTAATATTTGTTAAAATAATTTTTGAAATCCCCAATTTACCCTACCAAATTAAATCCTCACAGGCTAACACCCTAACTCCACCCTCAATAGTACCGCCCTTTATTAAGCCTTGGTTCTGTAACTAACCTCCTACATAGATCTATGGCAATCGAAGGCAAAGGGTCTTGCAATTGCAGCAATGGCAATGCGTGGTGGCAACAAAGAGTAACGTGCAGTGCTAGCAGAGCGTCACGCGGTTGCAATAGTGGCAACTGTGGCATCTCATGGTGGCAGTAGTGGCGTTGCGTAGTTGTGAAAGACATCGTGGGTGCGGCTAAACTAAGCGTGGTGGTAGAGCAAGGGCCTCGGGATTTTTCTATCAAGGGTTTCTGTGAGGATGAAGATGGAGTTGAATGGTGCTATGAAGGAGAAAATGGCAAAAGGGTGGTTTCTGGTTTCAATTCAAGCAGTGTTGCTGCTGCTGGGTTCAATTTGTCCTTGAAAACAATGGAATTTTTCCCTTCTTTTTTCATTTTGGTTGGGTTTTGACTTTGGATTTGTGTTGAATGATATTGGTTGATGTTAGCTGGTCAAGGTTTAGATCTTGCTCCCAATTTTTTGTTGTTCTTGTTTTATTGTAGTTCAGATCTGGTTGTTTGTTTTTGATTGAATGTTTATGTAATTTTAGTTTAATTTATTATTATAGACTCTTAAATTTTTCCCCCCATTTTACAGGTTTTGAGTTCATTCAATCGATACTAGTTCTTGATCGGATGAAAGAAGAGAGGTAATACTTGAATCATCCAGAGTAGTTAGAGAGGCATTCTATTGAAATTGAAGAAATATCAAAGGGCAAAGGGCATAAAAGATATTTCATTTGATTTCTAATTTTTAAATTTGTTTTTTGTATTATTATTAATGGCCTATTATCTGAAAAGGATGCCATTGTAACAATCTATAAACAGTTAAGGGAGGTAGCTGTACTCTTCGAAATCTAAGAGGGGGTAAGTATAATATTGACTAACCTCAAGGGAGATTGCTGTAATTTACCTAAGAGATTAAAGTGAGAAACAGTAATTGACTTGGCTAGAAAAGCTTGGAACAACCTGAGATAGAATAAAAAGTGTGAAGTGTAGCATCCTTTGTGGGGACTGAACTCAGGAAAAAAAAAATTCCAAAAATAAAAAGCCACTGTGAGGAGAGAATCCTGAGATTTTTCATAGGTGAAACAGGTGAGATGAGTTCACCCTATAGGGATGTGTTGCTCTGATTTTTCCAAAGGGAACTGCTGAAAGATATCAGGGGTCAGGAGATTGAAGATGATGAGTTGAAGTGAGGTCAAAATAGAGATTTCCCTAGTTTAAGTAGGGGTAAAATGGGGATTTTGTTAGTTTAAGTGAGGGTAAGATAGAAACTTTGCTTGTTTTTATAAGGGCAAAACAGAAGCTGTATAAATTTAAGTGAGGGCAAAACAGAAATTTCTCTGGAAAAGAAAAGGATAAAATAAGGTTTCCATTTCAGGAGAGCTTGGTGGCTGTGATGGTGCGATTCTGGTCACGATTCGTGCCGCAACCACCACAACTGGAAAGTGCGACGCGAACGTAGTCTTGGAGTGGCCCACCATGCGAAGCAACGCTTTGCCGTTATAGCACATGATTGACTACTATGAAAATAACCCAGATGAGACTACAAACTTTAGAATGACACTGATCTCCAAAATGTTGCTAATTCTGCTATCATGGTTCAGTCATCACTGATGACTGATTCATTCTGTTCAGGTCCGGACCCAGCTATTGTGATAGACATTGTGGCTGATGGGATCTTGGTCATGGTATTGCTATGGAATCAAAAGTTTGATTTATCATATTATTTCTTAGTTGTGATCGTCGAAATTTGTTTGGAACTAGGAGACCAGAATAGAGATTACCGGGAGAGAAAAATCTGATGATGTTGTGGGTTCGAGCCCTATACTACTCGGCTCTATATCTTTCTTTCATAAATTATATTTTCTGTATTTCCCTTATAATGTAGATCAATCTTCACTGGGTTGACTCTACCTTATGCCAATTTAAAAGGATTTCTTTCTGTATCTATTAGCTCTTCTTTTGTTTCTGATCATAATCTTTGATCATTTATTAGCATAGCAATTTAAATAATGGACTAAGAGAAATAAGTACCGTGATCTTTTTTCCTACTTAACAAGGAACTCAGTGAGGGAAATAATGTGGATGCAACTCTCCTGCTATCATCCTGTATAATAAAATCCAACACATTATTAACGAAAGAATGTCAACCGTATTCAACAAATATCAATGGATAGCAGGCATGGCCAAATACACAGTGAATGTTGAAATGTCAACAACAGAAACTTTTGCTTTAATTTCCTTCAATGAAGCTGAGCCCTGGGATATTCAGCACAAACTGAGTTTGTTTCTTAAAAAATTGTATTGGATGTGCAAAATACTAGCTATTTACAGCGTTAAACCATGAAAATAGTTCTACATAAATATATTAATCTGTGCATTGCTAATATTAATTAAATTTTATAAATTTGTAGCTAAAGACATGTTTGGTTATGTTAGAGTCCCACATTGCTTAAGGATATAATCTAAATAGCTTGGGCAACCCTCCCGCCATCAACTAGCTTTTGGGGTTGAACTAGGCCTACCCAATTCTTAATATGGTATCTAGAGCCTAAGAGAGAAATGCAACTCTAATCCATGCCGTCAGAAGGACACCCTATCCTTTGAAGAATTTTTTTTTTTTCCAGAAATCGTGTTTTCCTTCGTGTTTCTGATCTCCTACCTACCGTGTCAACTCTCTCTCCAGTAGCATCTCACACCATCACCACCACCACCATTTGACACCGCCGTGCACCATTTTCCAACATCAAGACTGGCCAGTAACCTCACCATCGGGAACACTACCTCCTCTTGCGCAGCCCATCCCTGCAAGCGGTGCCCAAAAACAGCCCTCGATATGCCGTCACGCGCATCCTTTGCTATCTAACGCAAACCCACACTCTGCCATCTTTTGCCATGCGTACCAAGGTATTTAGCAAACTGCATCCTTTGCCCTTGGTTTTTTTGTTTGTGAACCACACCGATGTCAGTTTTTGCTAATTCCGATTTTACCCATGTTTTGTGTCTAGTAGTTGTTGGGGACTTCTCATGTGCTCACGATGTTGTCCCAATGCTTGCACCTCCTGTGTCTGCAAGTTACACCAGTGTCCCTCCTTCCACTTACCAACTTGATCAGTACAAACCATCTCCAGTTGATCATGCCAATTTTAAAAAATGGTATCAAAGCCTATTTTGTGGTTGTTATTAAACCACTAGATGTCCAGTCCTACAAACTTCACACTCAAGATGCACAATCCTAGACGTGAGGCAGTGTGGAGTCCCGTATTACTTAAGGATATGACCTAGACAGCCTATATAAAAGCTTCGGCAGCCCTCCCCCAATAAGTTAACTTTTGAGGGTAAGTGAGGTTAGGCCACTCAATAGTTTTGATTATTCTATAAATGGTTTTCTGACACCATGTACTTTTTCAAAGCAAAGCGATAAAACAAGTGAGATGTTACATAAAAGCAAGTATTTTGGCCACAACCAATGGTTAAACCAAAGTGCTTTTTGTGCTTTTCGGTTATGTTTGGATAATTTTTTAAATAAAAGCAGAATCACTAGAAAAAGCAAAAAAATATCTTTTTTGAGAAGTTAGAATATTGATCTTCTGAAAAAAATATTTTTTATAACATAAAAAAGATATTTGACAATCAATAAAAATCTTTTAATACTACATCCAAATATAAATTAACTATTATTTTTAAAAAATATCTTAATTAAAAAGATCAATTAAAAAAAGATCTTTTTTGAGAGGCACATCCAAACAAGCTCTTAATCACCAAAAGTCAAATAAGCCACCTGGAAACATCACGTGTGCACAATTGAGGTTCAAGATTGATGGATAGGGAAATATTAAGAGACTTTGGAAGTTCTAAGAACAACGAGATGCGAAATTTGTTTTCTTTCACAACTTTGAAACCACAGGTGGTAAAGAAAAGGCTACAATAATGAATAGCCACCGTCACAATTCTCAATAATTTGTTGTATGTTCACTATGTAGAAAGTAATAGGAAAAGTGCCTCCTGCAAACACATTTAAAAGGTTATTATGAGCATGATTTGGGCAGGGCTATCCATTGATTTGCCAAGATTAACTTTGAACTACACCAGATCAAACAACATCATAGCGCTCTATCATATATCATATTTATATTTAAGCCATTAACATTTAAATGTCGTTTAATTGTTTCTACTATAATTTCTTTAGGTTGTCCTCTATCTATAGTTGCAAGACTACCCTCCATCTGATTCACTTTCCTTACTAGGGCGTCTGCAAGTCTCCTCCATACATGTCTAAACCATCTAAGACAATAATGCACTCATTCATAATTCTGTCATGTCTAATGTGTCCACTCTCCTCATCTATTCAATATGTAGTTTATTCTCTTGTTGACCTTTTACTGCCCAACATTCAATCACATACAACCATGCCAGTCATATAGCTATGTGGTGAATTTCACCCTCAAGCTTTAGAGGTGCTTTTCTCTCACAAATAAAATACAAAGCATTCCTCCACCTTAACCACCCAGGTTGAATCTTATGGTTTATGTCTCCTGCTTATCCATCATCTAGGATAATAGAACCCAAATACTTTAATCATGTGACTTGCCGTATAATATCTTTCCCAAATTGCACTTCATATACTCCATCTTACTTCTACTTATACAAAAGCCACATATTTCCAAAGCTTCTCTCCACAACTCTTATTTATCTCATCTCTCGATTCTCCTACTTGGACTATATCATCCACAAAAAGCATGCACTATGGTATTGGGTCTTGAACATGTTCAGTATACACACCCAAGACCAATCTGAAAAGATACAGGCTCAAAGTTAACCCTTGGTGCAGTCCTATTTACAGGAAAATCTTGTTACCCCACCTTGTGTCCTCATGCTAGTTGTGACCCCCTTATAGATATCCTTGATTGCTCAAATGTAGGCTATCTAAACTCCCTTCTCCTAAATATTTCACCTTAGAATGAACTTTGGATTTCCAAATAAACAAATCAAGGCCAAACTTTTGGCTACTAGAAGAATAAGTTAAGAAGCCGAAGAGCAACTTAGAAGAATAAAAACAGCCTAACTACGTTGCACGCTGGAGTGGACTCAACAACAACACTAGCTGGAGTGAGTGCACAATGGACTCACGCGAAATAAATTTTCTTTTGTTTGGGAAACTGTGTAAATAAAAGCGTCTTTTTCAAGTCTAAGCTAATATGATGTTGGTTTCATGAAACATGGAATTTTACTTATCAGAACTCGGAAGAGAAACAATAACGTAAAGCTTGAATTTTGTGGAATGACTAAAACAGGGAAGAAAAGAAATGGACACTGGAAACCACCCTTTTTACACTTCTAGGGGTTAGACCATTAGCGAATAATAGTTTCGAGCTATGGAAGAAAACAAAAATAGTCATCTTTGCAAATTTCTTTTTTACAATTATTGGATTATTGGATTAGAAAGCGATATCTCAAATTATTGTTCTTCCTTATCATCAGCCACACCCAGTGCTTTTAGCTTGCTTTCCAGTTTCACACTTACCCTTTGATAACAACAGCTGAGCTAAATTTCCAAGTCATTTGTATCTAGTCTCAACAAAATCATTTCGTATTCAGATACTAAGTACTCAAACAAATATTATTAGTTTCAACAAACATAATCTTCTTTTTCTCAATCAAAATATAACAACATATTTACTCAATTTCCCTAATTGTTTTAGAAATAATAAAGAAACTCTTAAAGTGAAAGAAAAATTGCATGTTATAATCAGCAAATAATTATTCCAATCTGTACTTTTATGAGCAAACCAACCTTAGGAGTTCTGCTTCCAGAGAGTTCAAATTTCGCTTTCCAAGTAACCGATGGCACTGGAATAACAGAAAACCCTGAGGCAACTAAGATCCCGATCCACAGCCCATACCCAAATCCTCCACTCCACCAGCCCTTGATTAAAAAAGATGGGGAAAAAACTTGATCTGAGTTAAGCAAAATTAGAAAACACTTATGTAATTATGAATAGAAGTAAAGGAAAAAATATGATCTAAACATTGAAACTTAAGAGATCATAGAATAAAGAAAGCCCCATGCATTTCTGCAAAGATAAATCACATAATATAGAAGTTCAAACATTAGACATTCATCACCACCATTTCTGGGATCACAGTTTCAAACATAATTCAATTTGTATATAACACTTGGCTTAAGCTAGAGTTACACTTTGCACCAATCACTGGCAAACTTCAGGTAGCCTCAGCCATGCTAGCCAAATCTCACACCAACATTAGATATGCCCTCAATAAATTTGATTCAAGTGCAATACATTGCCTCTAACTAGCCAGCATCATTGAAGTCCTTTAAGTTTTTCACCTTGTTGCATTAATTGATTCTGAATATTGTTTGTAATATGAACATTCTCCTCTTCAAACATACAAAAATATCTCAGTAAATACTCAAATAACAAGTAGCATGTTGTAACAAACACTAGGAAAATGCCCTTTCCTAGCTAAAAACGGGTTTTTCAAGAAAATGGATAGAGTATTCAACTTAATCAATACTTGGCAACTGGCATAATGCCTGTACCATACAACACGATCATCACATTCTAATTGGATTGCAGTGAAGACATTTTATTGCTAGTCATGGAAAATGATTTAGTCAAACCTAAAGGAAAAGCAATTTATACTTGCAAACAGTGTTGTCAAATATCAATCATGGCGGCGCCATGGTGCCATGACGTGACAGAATTTGAGGCCGCCGCCATGGGAAAGTGACTGGCATGGCAGGTGTGGCAGCCGCAATATTGATGGCGCCTGGTGGAAAACACACCAAAAAACCCTTTTTTTTCCCCATAGGGTATTTTAGGATTTTCAGGTTTCAATAATGAAACCCTAATGAAAACTTAAACAGAATCTCTCTTCTCTTTCAGTCTCACATCCTTCTCTCTTTTGGTCTCTCAGTCTCTCTCAACCTCTCATCTTATCTCTGCTCTTCTCCAGCAATGCCATTGCCGGCAGCAGCTGCTCACACCAACAATGGCGGCCAACGCTCCATCAAGGTCCTTCTTCTTCTTGTTCTATTTGTGGTCTTCTTCTTCCTCCTTGTTCTTACTTTTAGTCCAGCCTCTTCTATTCTGTTTTAGGCTGAAATGGCAAGTGGACTTGCACAAAGCTCAATTCCAACCTCTTCCAACAGCCGCAAAATAGAGCTGACTCTGGGTGGAAGCATGTCCACCCTGTAGAAGAAAACAATACAAATGACATTGTTTGTAATTTCTGCTCTAAACTTAAGAAAGGTGGAATAACAAGAGTCAAAGAACACCTAATAGGGAAGAGTGGTAATGTTTCTAAGTGCATCAAGGTTCCAAAAGAAGCAACCAAAGTTGCAATCATGCCTTCTTTTTGGAACTATGTGAGATACACCCTCAAAGTTATGAGGCCTCTTGTTCGTGTGCTTAGACTTGTAGATGCTGAAAGAAAACAGGTCATGGGTTACATTTATGAGGCAATGGACAAGGCCAAAGAGTTCATTACAAAGTCCTTCAACAATGATGAAAGCAAATACAAAGATGTGTTTGCAACTATTGATAAGAGATGGAATTCACCCATTACATATAGTGGGTCACTTTCTAAATTCAGAGTTTTACTATGGCAACTCAAATTTGCAGTTTGATTTGGAAGTTACAAATGGATTGAATGAATGCATTAGGAGATTGGTGCCAAGTCAGGATGTGCAGCAAAAAATATTAGTTGAGCTGCCACTTTATAGCAATGGTGATGGTCTTTTGGATCAGATTTTGCCCAATCAAATCAAAAACTCCTTGCACCTAGTGAGAAAAATACTACTAGTTATCAAATTTCTTTAATTTTAAAGTTTAAACTTAAAGTGATTTTCTTTATTAGATCGCCTTCTTTGAATTTGTAACTCAATGGTAGCAAATGTATGGATATTCTACTCCAAATTTGCAAAGGTTGGCTATCAAGATTTTGAGCTTGACATGTAGTGCTTCCGGCTATGAACGCAATTGGAGTGTTTTTGAGCAAGTAAGAAGCAATTTTCTATCTTCATTAGTACTATGTTATACTTATAATAGTAACCATTAACAATTTGGTAATTATATTGGTGCTACAAATACATAGTAAGAAGAGAAATAGACTTGAGCATAAAAGGATGGAGGACTTGGTTTACGTGAAGTATAACCAAACACTCAAACAAAGATACAATATTAGATATGAAATTGATCCCATTTCACTCAATGATATTGATGAGTGTAATGAGTAGATGGTTGGAGAGTTGATTGACGAAGAGAATGCTAGAGATGATTTGGTTTTTGAAGGTGATGAAACTCTGAACTGGAAGTCTGCATTCAGGGCATCTAGGATTGGAGAGCCCACAACAAATACTAGTCATCAAAGCACAAAAAGAAAGGCAGCAAGTGGTGCTGGACAATCAAGTGGTGCTGGTACATCAACTACTAGAGTTTCCAAGAAAGAAAAACAAGTAGTAGTGGCTGACAAAGAGCCTGAAGAGCCTGAATTTGAGGACATTGTGGAAACTGAAGAAGAGAAAGAGGAAATAAAGTTTGATTATTCTGAATTAGAAGGAGAACAAGCAGAGGAATATGCCCCAATTGAGAACAAGGACAATGATGATGATGATTACATTGGGGAAGATGATGAGGACTAGTCACTAGATTAGCTGCTCTTAGTTTATGTTTGTTTGTCTTGAACTCTATGTTTGTCTTGAATTCTTAATTCGTGTTGACATTATGTCTTTGTGGCTTCAATCATGGATTGCTATGTTTTCTAGTCCTTGTTTGTGACTTTGATTGTGTATTTGAGTTTGATTATGTCTTTGAGGCTTTGATTATGCTTTATGTCTTTGTATTATATATATATAGTCCACCATAACTCGCAACCCCATCCGCCATATTTTTATGGCGGTTTTTTTGGCTAACTGCCATAAACTACCATCCGCCATGGACAATCTTGCTTGCAAACTCTAGGCAGAGTTTCTCCCTGAAAAGAGATAAGTTGATGCAGAATCATGTGAAATATGACATGGCCAGGTAACCCACTCAACAGAATGAATGGGTGATTTAAGAAAGCAGTGAGTTATTGCCACCAAACAGTAATATATTCAAGTCATTAGGAAACACCAAAAGATCTTCAAATTAGAGCGAGCATACCAACCTGCTTCCCATCTTGTGGATAAGGGCTAGACTGCTCTATATATGCAGTGGTTCCTATTGAAATCAAGATTCAATTTGCAAATAGCCAACCATAAACATTGTCAACCTTCAAAAGAAATATGACACCAAAAGAATGACTCAAAAATTACAGTAGCAAACTGAGGATTTATTACTAGGGGTATATAACTTACAATACAAAGAAAGAAAAGAAAATATGAAATAACAACAATCAACACTTCATCGATTAGTATTCCACAAATACAAATGAATAATATTATTCCTGTAATGCAAATAGCAATATAATTCAACTTTTCAAATACAATAACCACCAAGCCTTGACGAATCATTGAAATATAAATCTGTCTTAATATTTTTGCCTGTAGGAATTCCAACCTCCACTTTAACGATAATTTAACTTTTCTAATAGTAAAATTTTGACATCTTATATTAAATATCATCAAAATTTATGACTGTCAAGTGCAAAGTGGCAACATAATGGCAGCTTTAGCTATAGGGTTTTAAGATCCCACCACAGCAATTTCGATTCCAAACTTTATCTACTTCCATGATTGTGTTTATTCACTTAACTAACTGCTTGTCCATAAATAGTTTCCTATAACTCCACGTTTCACATTGCAAAAAATTTACAAATAAAATCCTCTCCCATTACAAAATATTTGTCAATCTTTCATGTTTCAAATTGTCTGCCCATTTTGAAAATCAAGAAGATATTAATTATAGATTTCCAGTTTTATCCTTACTTTAATAAAGCTTATTAATAGAGTGAATAAAAATTATAAATTTTTATGGTTTCAAGATAGTTTCGTAAAATTAGCCTATCTTAATTTATGTGTAAACCCTAAGTGGCAGATATTGTGGAACAGAGGCAATACTAAACAAACACAAACAAAAGTACACCAAAATTCTTATAATAAGTGTCAGGAAAATCTGCAAGATTAAAATTATTTCAATGATTGCTTATTTGTATAATCGCCTTTTATATAATTGATTATGTGAAAATTAACTTATTTTTCGATGTATTAACTTAAAACTAATTTTAAAGTTGTGTATTGTGTGTGTATGAAAAAAGTTGTTTTGTATAGTAAATTACTAAAATGGTTGTGAAATGATTTATTTAGATTATATACTTAGGGTTCATTTGGTTAAAAAATCATGATTCTAAAATAATCAAGTTCTACCTATAATCAAAATCTTTAAAAATTTCTCATGATTATGTCCCTAGGAAAGTTGAGATTAAAATTATTTCAATAATTGATTATAAGTATAATCACTTCTTTATACAATTGATTATGTGAAAAATAGTTTATGTTTGGATATATTAACTTGAAAATAACTTTAAAGCTGTGTTTTGTTTGGATTGTATGAAAAATAATTGTTTTTGTATGGTAAATTACTAAAAAAGGTATGAAATAATTTGTTTGTATAACATAAAATTTGATACTTAGGGTTAATTTGGTAAAAATATAATAACTCTAAAATAATAAACTTATAATCAAAAACTTAAGTTGTTTTTATCTTAAAATTATCAGCTCTAAGCTTTTGATTATGACCCATTTTCATCTTTTTCCCAAAACAAAGATAGATTTTGGGAAAACAACTTTTTTTCAAAAAAATGAAATAATAATAATAATAATAATAATAACAACAATAATAAGGATGTTGCCAAGCATGCACTAAGTTGTTTTTCAGCTTAAAATTATTAGCCTCTGATTATAACACCCATGACTGATTTTTATCCAAACATACTTGATTGTTAAGAAACAGGTTTTTCTGGTAAGAAAAAAAGGAAGCTATTCTCGTGTGTTCCCATACACACTCCTAGCCTTTGTTGTATTGTATTGCTGCAGATTTGCACTTGCAGCAGCTCTCTCTACTATATACATCTGTTGTATTGAACCAGGCTTGGTCAGACAAGCTCTTACAACAGCTGTTGCAAGAAGTTCTAGATTGTTGTGGGATGTCACATCAGTTAGTTAGTTTGTCACATTAGTTATTTAGGATGTCAAATCAGCTGTCAAGTAAGGTGATATGTAATATCCTAATTAGTTTCACTTTTCCATGGAGCTGAGGCTTTCAAAACCAGAAACACTCTGTTTCATTTTCTCTCCTCCCTTACTTTCTCAACTAAAAAACAAACATAATAAGTAACCTTGTCAGCATATCATGGTTACAACACACACCAGCTGATAGAAGAGAATAATCATCCTAAATAGCAAGAAAAATAGAAAAATAAAACAGACAAGAAGAAGTCAAGAACTATAACCAAAGGCTAACAACTCTGACATGACAAAATGGATAATTGGGCCAAAGCCTACAGTGACTAATTTTCACATTAATGTAAATAGAAATAAAAAGTCAGTTGAGGCTCAGAACCCCCAAAAAGCAGTATTGAAAAAGTCTGCATATTTATATAGAGACAGATAGAGACACCATAGTATACCAAGGGGAGCATCAAAACTACGAACCAACTGAACAATAGACTTGGCATCTAAGCGCTTCCGTGTTCTTTTGCCAACAAGTATCTGCACAACAGGGGAGTCAAATACCTGCATATAGTGGACTGAAATGATATAATAACATCCTTTGCAAGATATGGAGGAATAAAATCCTGAATATCATCTATGCAGACAATTAATTTTTAAAACATTGAAATCAAAGGAATTAGAGGATCTAATGCCAAATCACAAAAATAGAGAAAAATATTGTATTCTTTTGAAAACAACCCTCCTCCAGAATTCATAGTTCCATTGCTTCTTTCTTTTTAGAGGATATCTAAGAATAACACTGCACATAGCATCGGTCACTAGACAGCATTAATCAATTACTCTTGATAATTCAAAAGAAGCTTAATTAAGGAATGGATAGACTACTAGATTAGAATCTCCTGCCTGTTTCTGTTCATTATAATAATATAGCAAAAGATTACTCATCTTGGCTCCTTCCGTGGTTGTGAAAATATAGTGTACATTCACATAAGATAAAATAGACGCAAGTCATATGCCTTCTTGGATTTACCACCACACTGCCAAGAAACCTGTAATCATTTTAATAGCAAATAGCAACTCTTCTAACATCATTAATCTCACTTCTCCATAATCCTATCTGCATTGTGTACCACTTTCATCTCTGACTCTAACTTATATCCAGATAAGAAGGCATGCATATGTGCAAGAGGCAGAACTGTAAAGGCCAAACTTTTAACCCTGAAGTCCCTACTGAATCCCACCCATCCTCAATGCATCCTATACCCAAAATTTCTCTAGGTTTCCTAGTTCCTACACAAACATTATAAACATTTTAGTCAAAAACTAAAAATGCTCCAATATATCAAAGGTAAAGGCTGAGAACAAATCTAGCAGACTACCTACAATAGAACTCATTTGTTCCCTATTAGATGAATATCTCCTTCTTCAATGGGACTTACAGTTAAACAAATATATATAATAACAAGACAACAAGGCTCACATGCAGAATACAAGCACAAAATTAGGTACATAGCCTAGGATTCATCATGAACCATCTCTCTCAAAAGCTTAGACTGACGGATAAAGGAACATAAATGGTTTTTACATTATAGCATGCCCTCTCATGCAAATAATTTTCATCATAAGAAGGGATAACAAGGATCGAACCCTTCACCTCTTAGTCATGGTAGCTCTGTTACCACGTAATAAAACTCTCTCTCCCAAAAGCTTATCCTATTGGGTAGATGCACATTAATAATTTTCACACAAAATATATAAACCGCAGCTTTTACTTCATAATATCTCATGCAGTGCCAAAAGACAGTGCCCACAGTCAACCAAATTTGATCAAAACACAATCCTTCTGTGGGTCAAGTGGAATTCTACCTGAGGAATGCAAGCAGAATCGTGAGTTTTCAAGAGAGCCACAGCACCAGAGACATCTGGGTCGATTCCAAGGACCCATTTGGAGCCCTCATCTTTGCGGGTGGGGTGCGGCTCTTCACTCAAAAGAGGGTCCGTCTTTTCTGGAAGAGGGTAAGAGAGTGAAGTCAGCCAGTTCTCCTTGAGTTGAGCATCAGAAGCCTTGACCCTGCTGCGCCTTCTGTCAGGAACTATGATTTGAGGCTGATTCAGAGTTTGGGTTTGGGATAGGGTTAGGGTATGAGAGGAAGCACAGAAGGCCCTGATGTCGACGGAGGAGGCGAGGGGGATGGTGGATTTGAGTTTGGGAGAGAGTCTGTTCATGAACCAGAATTGGGTTTGGTGGAAGAACTCTTGCGTGAATTGCAGGGATTCCATGAATTGCAAGTCTAGAGAGAGAGAGAGAGAGAGAGGAGGGAAGAAAAAATCAAATTTCATTTATCGTCTTGTCCAGATATGTTTGGAATTTGGAATGATAGAGGTGGATAGAATGAACCCATTGAAATTTTAAGTTCCTTCATTTTTTAAATATAGTTAAATTGGATGAAGTGGAATAAAGATAAATAGAATTTTTTTTTCCCAACTCCATTATTTTCTATTATTTCTCTCCCCACAAGCTATGTGGAATTGGATGGAATTTTTTTTAATAAAATTCATAATTACCCATATTATTAATATTATATACATTGTAACTTAAGAATATTATAGGAATAAAAGGTTTATAATCTCAAATAAATTCTATTGACATATCCAAACAATACAATAGAGTAACTATTCTGCTCTACTTTACTCCACTCTGCTTCACTCCATCATGTACTAGCAATCCAAACATACCCTATAAGGTATCACAAGTTTGGACACCAAGCATCCATTTTTGTCTCAAGCATATATATAATGTGTTTGGTTCTACATTAAAAATGCAAAATTAGTTCTAGGTAGAATTAATTATATCAAAATTGATATGGTGTGCATTTGGCTTTTCATTTGTAGATTGATTATTGAAAAAATAAATTTTATAAGAATTGATTTTAAAATTAAGTAATTTATGTTTGGTAACTTGATTTTTGATTATTTAGTGTTATTTAGAAACTGGTATTCAAAATTACATTTTGAATGTATTACCCAAATAGATGTGAATTTCACAATATCATTTTTAGAGTTTTTTTCTCTTTGCTTTATAATGGGGATAATGTGGTAAATGTAAATTTTAAAATCTATATTTAATGATTCAACGTGAAAATTCCTAACATAGAAGCAACTTTTAGTTGCTTTCCTGTGAACAGGGATTTAGAGCTAAAATCAATTCTTGTAAACCCAGTAGAACATCGCCCAAAGCTACACTTGGGAATATCCAAATCCTATCTCTCATTCACATATAGCCCTTCCCCACTTGCCTATATAGCCCATTCTTTTTTTTTCCTCTTTTTTTTTGTTTTTTCTTTATTTTTCCCTTAAGTTAGCGGCCTAAATATCCGCCCAACATCCATGCTAAATTCATTTTTGTTTCTAAGATGTTTACAACCCATAGAGAGAGCCACGTGGATTATCTAATAGTATGCACGTTAGATGAAGCCCATCAAAAACCCTTGGACCCTAACTTCCTACAAGCCACAACTCCCACCCTAGCCCCCTTTCTTTCTTCTCTCATGATTGGTTGTCAGTGCTGCTACCACCATTAACCCTAGCCTCAGTTCTTTAGGTTTATTTCCAAAATAGAGAAACAAAACACTATGGTTACATTGTGCTTACTGAAATTGTTCTCTAATTTTACCTACTGTCCTCTTTGCACTCATCCACCTACTTACCATTTCCATGCTCTGATAAGGTTGTAAGGGATTTGTGTATAAAAATCACTTGTATCACCTTC
>CM062370.1:30800937-30835937 GCA_031216125.1 Dalbergia cochinchinensis
TGAACTGAACTACTGATACAAACACTATTATTTTTTTTTATGAAAGGATTTATAAAAAATTCAAACCGCGAATTATGGAATTTTTACCAAAACAAAATAAAAAAGTAATTATTTACAAATCTACGGCTCTTTTCACATTATTTATCAATATACTCTGATTTTCATATAACAGGAACACATTTAACTGTTAAAGGAAAAATTTGAGAAAAGATAATAAAGCAATATCTTTGAGTGTCAAACGAATTGTGCGTCCAAAGTGACATTGGCACTGACAGGTGCTAACCAAGGCGCGTTCCGAGGCCATAATTTGTCTGATTATTGTGCGTGTTTGCTATTCGTGTAATACATTTGATTGTTAAATGTATTGTATGAATAGAGCACACACACAATACGCACAATAGTCAAGCGAATTATGGCCCATAAACATATATACAAATGATACGGGAGTACTCTTGATATGTCATGTGAATTCTCCAATTACACCAATTCCCACAAAGTGCTTACATTTCTCTTGATATTTTATTTGATTTGACTCATGGACCTTGTGCTCAACACCCTTTCGGATTCTATAGTTTTTAACTGCAAGTAGCACAGATTTCTTATTCAAGAATTGCTGCCCTTCTTCCAAAGGATACTCTCCAGATAATTGCACAATGTCCCCACTACCTGCAATGTCTCTGAAGATGGCCTCCGTGCTCACTTATGTAGCCTCCATATTCAAACTTAAATAGTGACTAACCCTTTGATTTTCTGATTGCATGAGAGACTGTGCCAGAGGCTGGCTCTACATAGGAGGCACTATCTCATTGTTATCATCTTGTGGCACTGAAAATTTTCAAGTCAAATCAAAGAATCATAATATGCATTGTAGGTAATCAATACTACATAATTCATGGACAAGACTTTAATGAATATAAAAAAAAAAAAGTTAGCCACATTATTTGTAATAAAAAATTAATAAAATAAGAATTTAAACAATATTAAAGAATAAGTTAACTATAAACATCATGAAACAAGACACAAATTAACTAACAAATAACTTTAGAAAATAAATATTACCATTGTTCGGCTCCTTTTTAGAAACCACCTCATTATAAGGTTCATAACTTGCAATTGGACCTTCCAATGGAAGCTCTCTGCCAACCTCAACTGCAAGATGTCTCAAGTTAGGCCACTTATCATATCTTCCTAATTTAGTTCTCCAAAATTTTTGTTGTCTACTACACTCGATATTGAAATTATCCAAGAATGCTGAGCTAGTGACAACCCATTAAGAGCTCGAATGGGAATGGATCCACTATGAACACTTCCATAACACGCGAAGGTTCGAAAATTGGCTATGACAATTAAACATCATCCTCAAATTATTATCAATATCAATGCTGTAACTTCCATATCATACTGCACTTTGAGCAATCAACATAGGTAGCTGATATGCTATCTGGATTATTTGTTTATTTTTTTTATGTAACTTGTGAAGAATTTTCGCATGAAGCTCAAAAAGACTCACAGATGAACAAATATTAATAAGTATTGGATTTTGACAGTAAAATCAAACTCCATCTTGTGAATTTTGAATAATCTTACAATTATAGTGAATAAGTATATAATTTCTCTCGACCATTTTTTTTCACACACTCATGAAAAAAAAAAATCAACTCAGGTGTAAAATAAAAGTGTTTCATTTGCTTCCTTCGATTTTGGGTAGAGGGTTGTATATATAGACCGCATACATGTGCAATGCACTTAACGGTTTGTTAATGCATTTGACTATCAAACGTATTGTGTGATTTCCTTACCCTCACAATATGTTTGATTGTTGAGCGAATTATGGTCAGTGTCAACACTTTTTGTCAGTTTGGCTGTGTAATTCGTTTGACGCTCAAATGTATTGTTTGATTATATTTTCTCAAATTTTTCGTTTAACAGTTAAATGCATTCTTATTATATGAAAAATAGTGTATATAGGTAAATAACATGGAAAACAATGCAGATTTGTAAATAATTGTTTTTTTATTTTCTTTTGGTAAAAATGCCGCGAATTATTAACACTTCGTTAGTTTGTTTTACGGATATGGGTAACGTATTCTTTAGAAATAATAATGTATTTTGAATATGGTACACTAAGCTCACACAATTTTTTATATTAAATAGTGTTAATAATAAGCACACCCTCCTAAAATTTTTTTGATATAAGATAAATGTTAAGGAGTATTCTTATAAAAGCTGATGCTTATTTTTTTAAGGTCTATTCATAATTTTATATCGAATACCTTCATTAAAAAAGTAGCATAAAGTGTGAATATTATACTGGTACACTTTATCTTATAATGAAATAAATTCCATGTTAAAAGACACACGGTTAGGACTGAACTGGTCATTCATCGATTCTTCTAAAAGATTAAAATAAGAGCATTGCAATTTTAACATCTAAATTGGATATCCCAATTGAGGCAACATTAATTTATCTTTGGATATGATAGATGATTCAAAGAAGTTAGTATCAGTAATCGCGTCCGATGGTGATGGAGTAGAGTATTTCGATTGGTAATCAAATTTTGAGTGTTGGAATCTGAATTTTGTTAGAATAAAGACAAGATTCATCAATGACTAGGGAGAGAGAGAGAAATTTCTACAGGCTAAAATCAGCAGTTTTGGGGAGACTAAATGACTAATCAAGAAGTATTGCGGAAAACAGTACACAGAATTGTGCCGCAAACAGTAAAGAACACCAGCATTAACGACTGTTGAGCTAGATATTAGAGGGTTGTTGTTGTAACCAGCATTTTTTTTTTTTTTTTTGGGGGTAACCAATGCCTTGTACCCAATGAATTGAGAACTTTTTCTCTAGAATATAAACATGATTATTCTCTCAATCCACTATAGCACTAACAAACAAGGCAAAAATACATTAGTGGATGCAACAAATAAATAAATAAATAACTAAAGAAGCGATCAATGACTATTGAATTAACCTTAAATCTTAATCGGATCGATTACTTTAAATTATCATATACTTTAGCAGAATCTAGGGAAGCAGAATATAGAAGCTAAGTCACGGACTAAGCTCCTAGATAACATTAAAATACATGAAAAGGACACACTTAAATATTTGTCGTGTGTGAAACTACAAATTAATTTCCCAAGTCTTTAGTGCATCAAGTCATTTTAGCACATCCTTTATCCTTTATGTAATTAAAAATTAAAACTGAGAAAGGCTAGGCTGCCAAATTGCCATCCATGAACTGTCTGATCTAAATCCAATTAACATTTCAACGTTCTCACCAATTAATGTACCAGTTTATTCAAGCAGATGCATTCTTATTTTCTTTTTCGACAGCTTGATCTCTCACCAACTTTGAATCAAATATGTAAGCTAGTTTCCGCACATCACTTTGACATACCATCCAATGCCCTTGCTTTTTCCACATGCTTCCTTTCTTCCATTCCTTTCTAGACTACTCAATTAACCAGTAACAAGCAAAGGTTAATTGTGTTTGTATCATCCAAAGTAACATCCCTCTACAAGTAACTGAAAATACATCACCAAAAAAAATGAACCATGGGGAGTATATTGCTTATGATTTGATCATGATCACTCTATTCATATCTCTCATGGTTCTTGGTGTTGTCCTATTTCTTGTGTGCAAGAAGAAAGCTGTTGAGTCTGAAGAAACACTCCCTGTGAAGCTTCGTGCTCGTGCATACTCATTGATGGAAATTGATGATGCTACTGATGGCTTCAACCATGGTAGAATTGTTGGCAAGGGTCGCCTAGGAACTATGTATGCTGGGGTGCAAGACAAAGGAGAACTTGTTGCAGTCAAGGGGATTCATCCAGTGCTTGTTTTGAGCAATAATGCAGGTTTTGGGTTCTCATCTGTGTTGAAATGGCTCTCTTCAGCTCAACACCCCAACATAGTTCCCATAATGGGATTCTCAGAAGCACCTGGTGAGAGAATTATACTCATGGAGTTTATGCGCATGGTGAGCTTGGACTTCTATTTGCATCAAAACACAAATAGGGCTTCACTTTTGGATTGGAACAAGAGGTTCAGAATTGCAGCTGGAGCAGCTAGAGGACTTCACTATCTGCATGAAGTGGTGGCACCAAACATTGTACATGGGTGTGTCAAGTCCTCAAATATTCTAGTTGATGTCAACTACTGTGCTAGGATATCTGATTATGGACTCAACTTTTTGGCACCCTTGGAAAAGAGAGGTCTAGTAGGTTATGTGGATGATGAGTATTGGAGTGAATTAGGGGGTGGTGGTGCTAGCAAAGAAAGTGATGTTTATGGGTTAGGGGTGGTCCTTCTTGAGCTTTTAAGTGGAAGAGAGTGTGAGGAAGGAATGCTAACAAAGTGGGCATTGCCTTTGATCAAGGAAATGAATTTTGGTGAACTTTTGGATCCTAGGTTGGTGATTCCATCTGACATGAAGCTTTTGGTTAGACTAGCCAAAGTTGCTTTAGCTTGTGTTGGTAATTCAAGGAAGTGTAGGCCTTCCATGGTCCAAGTAAAGAACATTTTGAACAATTTAGAGATGGAAGTGTGCATCTGATCCATTTTTACTCATGTCAGTCTTGGTGTCACCCACATGGTGATTGATGAAGTCAAATACTCAAACTGATGGATGGTTGCCTTCAATTTTGGACAATGCAGACAAAGACCCATTATACCCCACAAATGGAAAAGGAAAAAAGTTGATATGCATTTCTGGGCCAGAAAAATTTTAAAAATTGTCATTCTTGGTTGAATTCTCGTCGGAATGGGGATGCTGGCATTGCTAAGATATATATATTCATTATTTTGTGCTGATTTTGAAACACAGGAACCTTACATCCAAGTTGTAATATATTGAAAAATTTCTGAATCACTTAATTTTATCGAGATGTTGAATAGAAAGGTGGGACGGTGCCTTTTTGTCATGAGGGCAATTTATCCTTATGTATGGTTCCATGTGGTGGGGGGATCCTTTTGTTGATGAGAGAAAGTGACCCTTGAATTCTTTTTTCCCTGTTTCAATCAGCTTTTCATTTTAATTTGTGTATAGGCCTTTTCTTTTTCAGCTGGTGATTGCTTTAAACATTGATCATAAGTACAAAGTTGTGGAATTTAAGAGAGAGATTTTGGATAGCAAAAGCTAACAAGGGACCCAGATTTGACATTCATATGATGGTAACTATTTGTATATACGCTGTTGTCACTGAATATGTTGAAAATCTTATCATACTTGGTTGTTTCAATTATTCGAATGTACCTCTTGTTTGAAATGACAAGTTTCTGGATCAACAAAAATAAAATTAAAGCTACGTTCTAATAAATTTATTTAACATTTTTTGCGGCAGTTTGGTTTTATTCTTAACATTATTCGATTAATCAGTGAATTATTCTTTTTTAATAAAAAGGACTTTGAATTTATTTTGAGCAACGTTTTTCTTTTTTTGGGTATTTTGTTTTGGTCGTTATTGTCATCAATGAGCAACGTTCAACGGAACAGCCCTGTTTCCGCGAGGGCCAACATCCACATAACCAATCTAGAAGGGGCCCAACATTTTGAGTGGATTTGGTTCATCGCCCTGGATGGACCTAAGTCAGACTGAAAGATACACTGTGTTAGAAAATATGACACATTTTATATGAAAATAATAATATACTCATAATTTATCATTTCTACTGTGTCATATTTACTAATGTACCAAGAAAAAAAAATAGAAAATATGATTGGTCGCAGATGAGCTATTGGCTTGGCTCAGTGGCAAACTGCATATAGTGGTTGCATGGAGAACTAGGAAAATAAAATTGTGTTATTTATATTCATAAGATATGTGATATTATATTATTCGCGTTACATTTAGTATTGGATAGGACGTGAGGCTCTATTAGTAGGATTAATTCGCCCGATAATTGATGAGGTAAGTTGGCACGATGTCTTATATCCTATGAGTATAATTAACATTTATGATTGGTCCATGAAAAACAATTGATTGGACCCACGATGATAAATGAAAAATCTATGTATAATATATTGAGTTACTAAAAAATTATTTACTATTACACAATTTTTATCTGTAAACGTGGCTTGTCTTAAGTTATCTAGATATGATATGTAACCATTGATCAATACAAAAAAATGAGATTGTTGATGTGGCTTCCTTCGCAAATTTAACATCCTCTAAAACTATTTTTTTTTATTAACATCATCCAAAACTAATTCGAGCCATGAGCCATCTAAATATCAAACCGGGGTTTGAAAACACAAATGGGCCTGGTTTGGAAAGTTTAATCACTTATTTAACTTATAGTTCGTTGCTTTTACCATTGACACTATGATTAATACATGAGTTTTAGTATTTAAACAGTATTCATTTTGTTAAAATTGTTTTTAGATGAAAATATCAAATAAAAATTGTCTTACTTTCTTTAGCTAGAAGTAGTTTTAACAAAATCAAATTAAGTCCGTAAATGCAAAACCAGACACGCACTGAAGTGAACATCGCCGGGCCAAAAGTGTAAATACAACTGACAAATTCCCCAATAATGAAGGTCTTTTAACAGCTGTTTTTGAAGCAAAAGTCTTTGAGTTCCCACTCAATAATTGATTTTTCATTGTCCTTTTCTGAATCTGGTCTCCCATGCCAATGACTACACGATCCAATTGATTTTCTACCTCAGACAATGACCCTCGGTAAAAGCAAATTTCCTGTGGCAACATATATGCAAAAGTTCTTAAAACTTTCACTTAATGATTAACGGTAAGAGATTCTTTTGAAAAAAGATAAAACACTCGTTCCAGTAACTCTAAAATTTTAAGTAAAATAAATTAGTTCTTATAAAAATAAATTTTTAAATTAGTAGGTGTAAAATTAAATTGTTAGATAAACTAGTCTATAAAAAATAAAATTCTTAAATTGGTCCTTAGAAAATCTAATAATTGATTAAATTAGCCCATCTAATAATAAGTTTACCTAGGAGATTGATTTGTCTGATAATTTACTTTTGTATAACTAATTTGGGAGATTTTTCTTACAATGATCAATTTATTTAACTATTCAATTTTACAAAAGCTAATCTATTCAATTTGAAATTTTAAAAAGACTAAATTGGAGATTTTGTCCCAAAAAAAAATGTGCATGCTCTTTCTGAAGCATGGGTTTGCTTATGAGTGATGATGTTGCTGGACTTAGACTATGATGACGTATAGGAGGAGCATTTGCTGTAATCTGACCCTTCACAGAAACCCTATACATATTGAAGCACATACAACCGTACATGTTGACATTATCTTTCCTTTTTATTTTAATTTTTTGGGTGCATTTTTTAATGTTTTATTAACTTTATTTAGGATATATTTATTTATTTTTGGTTATAATTAAAACTGCTTAAATATGAGATATTAAATTTATGATGAATTCTTCAATGCAACTTATAATCTAATGGTTTAGCACAAAATCTTTATCTCTCTCTTTACCCCAAACCACTCCTTATATCAATTTCTCTTGACTCGATTTCTCTCATCTCACAGAAGAGATATATCAAATGAAGAGAGAAATCGATAACAGGAAATATAAATCGATAATGTAAAAAGAAATTTAGATAATAAGCCTGGAATTATCGTTCAGAACACTATTTTCATCTGATCAATATTATGCAACTTAAAATGATGAGATCAATATTCCTTTGAAATTGATCAATTTCAACGTAACGATAAACAAATTGACTTGGATTAGAACACCTACCTAGCTAATAGATCGGAATTTATCGTTATGAAGCCTTACATATCCAAAAACATTAACTAAATATGTCAATTCTGCTTTATATGTGACATGTAAGTATCACCATAATCATAAATCCTTGACGGGCACATATCTGATGTTAAGATGGAATACTATAATTAACTTTATCAACCAAAAAAAATCCAAATAGCCAACTTTTTACAATAAATAATAACCGTCTTATAAAATTTGGTTAATAAAAAGCGAAGTAAGAGAGTAATTTACTTAAACCACTAGAATTGCTTCAGTGACAAGAAATTTGGATATAAAACATAAAGGTTATAGATTCAAACTTCATTATAAATAATATAATTTTTGAAGTACCAACAAAAGAAAAGAGTAAAAATACAAAACTAGAATATATGGAGAACTAAATACCAAACAACATTGCCTCGAATAACTTATAAATTTTCCCAAAAGGAGAAAAATTAAGAAATAATTAAGAGAATGTCCTTATGCATTATTCTTATACGGAGGTGTAAGTTTACGAAAGAGTTCCAGGTATATTTTGCATAAATGGAGCTCGTGTATAAAACTTTTCACCTGAATTACTCCCGTGTAGCAACCATAACGTACAATACTTGGGGTTTGTTTGATACAGCGTCGAATATATAAGAAAAAATTTTATGGATAGGTTTTCTTCATGAAACTCCTTCATAAAAATTTTTACCCTATCTTTATTCAATATCAAATATACCCTTACAATTAGAAGATTAATGAGAAATTCACTTGGTGATGATATATAGAACATTCCTGACCTCTGTGATTTAACATGTTGAACTATAAGAGCATTTGTAGGGATGCGTTTAGTACTTGTTGTGTCCTAGGACAGAAAGGACGAAGAAAATAAAATAGTAGAACAGAGTAAATATTGGTTACAGATAAAATTATATTTGATAGCAGTGAATAAGACATAATAATTGATAAAAAAATAAAAAAAATTATATTATAATTCAATAAAAAAATTAAAAAGTAGGAATGACAAAAATGAAATATGAAATACTTAAATAAATATTTTTATAGAAAAATATTTTAAATTTATATTCTAAAAACACGTTTTGGTATTTTGCTTTTTGAAGAAATAGAAATTGATTTAAAAATTATCTTGAGACACAGACAATTTTGAGGGTTTTATTTCTATTCCTTTCTTCAACCATATTTCTATTTTCAGTATCTCTTTGTTTTCTGTCTGGAAATAATTAGCAAATACTGCCTAGGGATCAACATCCACATCCCATTTTGCAAGTGGATACCACACGTAGGGATTTGTCCTCCAAATTTACCGTTGGAGCCAACAGAAGAAACGCTCTGCATCCCTCTTGTCTGGGGTCAATTTGTATTGCGGCAACTACATTGGCACGCATATGGAACAGGTAAAATGGAATGTTGCACAACTTATTTTAATTTTAACTAAGGCCACCAAATTTTCACTGCTATGTTACATTTCAATTTCTTACCATTTGTAAGATATGAAAATTAATGTACAACGGTAAATTTAACTTCACTATATTTCATTATTATTTTTACTTAATAAATATCAAAAACTCTCTCTCTTTTTTAAGAACTCTTTCTAAATCATTCTCAACACGTTCTAATTAAATCCTTCCAATATAGCCATTCTACTCCTCCTTTCTTCCAAAAAATATAAAAAAAAATCCAAATCAATTTAATTTAATTTACTTGCACGATGCAAAATTCTAACTTCCCTCAAAATCTAAATGTTCATCCTCAAAATCCAAATGCTGAACTTCTTTGTTAATCTGAACCTTTAAAATTCCAATGCTCAATAAGTTCTTTCTAATTTTTAAATTTCTTCAAAATTTTCACTTTCTTTATTTTCAAATAATCAAAATCCATTCGCATTTCAATTTCTATTTTCTATTGTCTTTAACCCAATGGTTGGAAATATGGATACACCATCTTTACTATTTCAAACCCAATTTGGGGGCTCGGGATCAGATCTGCTGGTGTTGGGAGATTGATCATTTGACGTCTCATCTCCACAAACACACATAGATTTGATTCTAAGTTCACAATATTCACAATTTTCCAATCAAATTAGGTTAGATGCTATTGGCCTCAACAATGAGCAAATTGAATATGACGGGCAAAATACTGGTCATTAGCAATGGGAAGATATAAGTTTCTAATAAATGCATGACTGACCAAAAGAGTGGAGCATTTTGGAGCCAAATTCTTGACTGTTGCTAGAAAAGTAACTGTGACTTAATCAAAAGAGGGATAATTGCAATGAACAAAGATCAAATAAGATAAAGGCTAGGACTTAAAGATTTGGATAGATAATAAAAAGGCAATACGAAATATGTGGTAAAAAGTAAGGTTCTGAAAATCAGACCGAATATTAAACTGGTCAAGGCAAGAGTTTAGAGGTTAGAGGATTAATGGGTTCAATTGAGGTCAATAAAATATACTTAGGTATATAATAAAACATGTATTTATATAAATATATAAAAATATAAAATAAAATATATGTCATAAAATAACTAAAAATTAGATTAGGCATCAACAAAACTCATAGAACATAACATAATTCATCTCTTAATCAAAATAAATATTATCCATGTGGATCAAATCTCTCAAGTTACTACTTCCCATATTAAAAAAGGAAAAATTTAGGAAATATGAGATTTTAGTCATTTTTTTGAAAAAAAAAATCAAAATGATGCACTTTTACATTTTTTTTACCAAAACAAATGGTTGGACTAGTTTTTTGGCCTGACCAGTTTGTCCTGTTTACCGGTTCTCAAACGGTTCTTTGCAAGGTGGTTTTTAGATCAAACTTAAGCCAGGACTGAGGCCCAGGTTCCTGGATTCAGCCAGTGCAGTCGTCCAATCCGATTTTCAGAACATTAGTAAAAAGAAAAGGCATGGACACTTGAAAAGAACAATTCACTATTTTAAAAAATAAATATTTACAACAATTAATGATATTCAAAGTGTTAATAAAAATAGTGGTAAGAAAAACAATTATATAAAATAACCATTGAAAATGCCTATAAACTTTTATTGACAATTAAATGTTAGAAATACTCTTTTGGTATTTTTGACATTAATAATTATCAATATAAAATTTATAAATATTATCAATAGCCACTTTATATCAAAATTACTTTTTTTTACAATACTTTCACATTTTCAATGTCATTAATTATTGAAAATATTCACTTTGCTTATAGTGATTACACCTGTCTTTTTGCGGGCGACTATACGTGTATTGTTATTTCCAATGTTCTGAAAATCGGATTGGGTAGGTGGTCGAACGAGTTGAGCGAGAACAGCCTTCTATCCCGTCCAGATTATATCTGAAAACCGCCCTAGAAAGAATCAGTCAAGAACCATTTTGAACTGCTCGGGAATCGGTAAACTGGGCAAACTAGCCTAGCTAAATCAATTTGATTTTTAAAAAAAAATAAAAAAGATGCCAAATGACATCATTTTGGGGGTTTTTTTTAAAAAAAAAAAGAGCCAAAAATCTCATATTTCCTAATTCTTTTCCTTTTCTAATATGGGAAGTAGTAACTTGAGAAATTTGATCCATATAGATAATATTTATTTTGATTAAGAGATTAATTATGTTATGTTCTATGGGTTTTATTGATACCTAATTTAATTTTTAATTATTTTATGACATATATTTTATTTTATATTTTTATATATTTATATAAATATTTATTTAATTATATACCGATTATATTTTGATTGGACCCCTGATTAAACCAGTTGAAACTTTGAACCCTTATCCTGACTGGTTTGATGTCTGGTCTGATTTTTAAAACCTTGGTTATTTCAACATCATTCTTGTGGATATTAAAGTTGTGTATCATCTACCCTGAATCGAATGGGATTGATTCACTATGTGGTTGCTATTTTTCTTTCCATGACATGAGGTTAAGACTTTCACTTAAAAGAATAATTCTCAAAACCCCTTACTATAAAGAATACTAATGGTTAAATCATAGAAAAATGATTGGTGTATAACAAAATGTTATAACAAGTATTACACCACCTTATATACATTCTTCTTTTTTTTATTTCTCTTTCTTGAACCCCCAATCTTTTTGTTTGTCATTTTGTACAATTTATACTATGGTGTAGTATTATTGCGATAATTTTGTTGTAGACCCAACAAATTCTAAATCATATATTAAAAACAACCTTTTTTCTTTACATATGAATTGTCTAACTCCAACACATTAGTCAAAATATGAATTAACATATTAACATATTTATTGCTCCTAATAATATTATTTTAATATTCAAAAGTGGATATAATTACACCATCATCTCCATTGGATGACATAGTAATCCACACTTTATTTTTCATTCAATAGTAATAAAATGACACTTCTAAGGATATGTTTGATTATGGGATAAAAATATGGAGTAAATTTTTATGGATAAGTTTTATGTGTAAAATACTAAAACTATACATGAACCTCATTAATGAAAAATTTATCCTCATATTTACTCTCAAACCAAATATACCCTAAATATTAAAATATCATTACTCTTGTGCTCTTCTTTCCTTTATTTGTGTTTCAGAAAAAGCAAATGTATATAATGTAGCTTTTGAGCAAACCCGCGCGTTCGTTTGGGCCAAAAGTAAAACAAACAGCTCCATAATTTGCGTAGTGCTACTACATCCGTGACCATATGCCATTGCCATATCTCGTGTTCGGGTCGAGGTTCATGCTTTTAAGAATGGCACATACCACGTTTTTTGTGTAACATTAAGTTTATTCTTCTCATTCTTTCATTCCCTCTTTCCGCAAACAAACCAGTCCCTATCGACGGACACGTGGACACTGAGAAAGCTCAAAGTTATGCATGCCCTTGTACGTGTGTATCTGTAAAAACAAGTGAACAACATTATTGTCAAAAAGAAAGCCTTAAAACCCTAGCTCAAAACGTTAAAGTTAATAATAAAAACATATGCGAACAAAACCCAGGAGCTTAATGCCCAAGTTTCTAGTTGCGTGGCTTCATTGAGAAGCTCACACAAACGTGTCGGTTGGTATATAGGAAATATAATTCTCAATTCTTAATGAAGGGTTATGCTAATCTGTATTCGCGTCTTTTGTTCGTACCTGTTACCCTCACAATCCAAACCATTAGCGTCATTCCCCATTATGTAAATTTCAAAGTGGACTGAGAAAAACGCCACACCAATGGACTGTCTCTTGTGATCCTAGCAGCGGTGAAACGGTTCAACAACTTCGGCAGCAAGTGTCATGCACCGGCTTAGAATTTCTTGTAATTTTTTGGCAAATAAGATGCTGAATGTGACAAATAGGATCAACGGAAACGCGTTGAAATTCTATGAAAACTGTATCTAAATTAGTTTAATTTAGGAGGGTGTAAAACTTTTTATAATAAAATTTTTCAATTTACATAATTTTTTCAAACAGTAACTGTAAGAATCAAACATATTAGCTGATGTAATAATGCACAATTACATGATAGTGAGATTCTTTTGTATTTTTAATTTCAATGCAACAAAATTAAATCCTAGCTATTTGAATAATACAGCTAGCACTGTACATGAAATTTGGATACATTTTCGTTGAACCTAGCGCAAAAAGACTTAGAAGTACCTGTATGAGCGTGCATGTACGCGAGTGTGAAAGCAAACGCAGATAGAAAGGGGGAGAGATCCGTTGCTTGAAGTAAGAAGTCTACGTGAAGAAAGGGGGATAAAGGGAATATACAGTGTATTTGTTGGTTGGTGAAAAGGTAAATACATTAAAATCATAAACGTATTCCTTATGTTACATTCTTTGTCGGTTCGTATGTACATGTCTGACTGTGAGTTTTTTCTTGGTCTTTTTTTTTTCGTACATATCTTTAAGGGCACTCTAATTTGACACTGCAGCCGAACTCCTAACACACATGCACGCACACTCTGAAGAGGTGAAACGTCTTGTGAAGAATCAGGTTGCCCCATTCCCACTCTTACCCACCACCCTTTTTTCACCTTTTTTTACTTTCTTATTAGCTAAGGGTTTTAATTGCGATAGTCATATTATCAAACCAAGTGAATTTTCTTTCCTAAGTCAACGTAATTAATCTTACATGTATAATAGTGTGACAGCATTAATTTTATTTTACCCCCTAAGCCTAGAGTGCAAGTTATTAGTGCAATCATTAACCTCATTTAGATACAAACCGTATATACGGGGGCAAACTTGGCTTGCAAGCCTCCTTTCCCCTATATGTAGAACCCACCTCTGTTCCCGGCCCACTTTTCTTTTTATCGGTTATACCCGTTGCCCCTTCCTCTCTCTCTCCCTCTCTCTCTCTCTCACACACACAGTCTCTCTCTATATGAGAAGTTGGCGCAGTTGCAAGCACTTTGCAAAACCAAACACAGTTCAATCAATCATACGCAGAGAATACATATATATATAGAAGATGGAAAATTAAGTGGGAGACTGGTAGGTAAGATTAGAACTCATCGCTCCCTGATTCGGGAAAAACGTGTTCCAAAAGAGACAAGCTAACTAGCTATAGCTTTACCCTTTTTTTTTCTTTTCTTTTTCTTTCTTTGTTGATATTCGTTTTCGTTTTTCTTTATTATTATTATTATTATTTTAATTATTAAGGAGCTGATGATTTTGTAAGAAGGTGTGGAAAGATCAAAGGCTCTGTTCTGGGGTATGTGGGCATAGATTAATTGGAGCAAAAACCAAAAAGAGATGACATGGTGCAATAACTCAGATGTGGAGAGGGGCATAGGACTAATCACCCCTAATATCATTCCTATTCCTAGAACTAATGACACTGTTGTTACTCACACAAAACCACCCGAAATTCGAACTGTTACTTGCCCCTCATGTGGCCATAACATCGAATTCCAAGATCAGGTACTGATCAGGAAAGGTTTTAGTTCCCTTACCCGGTGTTTTTGCCTGTCTTATAAAATCTTGCTTTTCTTTAAGGCTTAATTTAAACTTTTTTTTTGGTTTAATTTTTTTGGTTGATCGTTTGGTTGTGTGTGGAAAAACAGGCTGGAATTCATGATTTGCCGGGGTTGCCAGCTGGGGTGAAGTTTGACCCGAATGACCAAGAGATACTTGAGCATTTGGATGCAAAGGTGCAGTCTGATGTGCGCAAATTGCATCCCCTTATTGATGAGTTCATACCAACTCTTGAAGGCGAGAATGGGATCTGTTATACGCACCCCGAAAAACTACCAGGTGTTTGATGTTTTATTTTATTTTAATTTTTTAAGAACAGAAAAATTAGAAAAGAAAGAAATTGATCTTGTTTGATGTTTTGGAAATACCGTTTTGATGCACGGGTTACGTTATACTCATCATTGAAATTCTATGTTAATGGGAGACATCAGATTGATGTGCTCGGTAACGCTGCATGAAATGAAATTTTATAGTAGTGAAAGTGATCATTCTATAAGGAATTAAGGCAGTTGAGAATGACTTCCAAGACATTTAATTTATACTCTCTCAAGTCTCTCAATAAATGTGATGAATAATATTAACATAAACTTTTGTTCGTTACTAAATGCTCTTTAATTTTTTAGACATTGTTGTTGTAGTATAGAAATTCTAAAATATAAAAGGGGAGGGGATTTGGTTTTTGAAATTGGGGGTGTCAAGTTTGATATTTTACCGCTCTAGAAATAACGTCTCTTTTGTGTAGTCTTTCTTGCATTTAATTATAACGTATCAAAGAAAGTTTTCTGTCCACTAGAGGGGGTGTCTCATCTTGGATGTTATCTTCGGAGTAAGAAGTAAATAGGTAGAGGAATCACATCTTTCAACCTACTCGTTCATGTATGTTAGAAGGAAATGCTTTTATTAGTTTTATATTACTACCAAACTCAATAGTGGCATGCTTTTTACATTAAATTAGCCACGTAGCAAGTGAATTGTAAATGTGAGAATTCTTACATGGTTTCGCCTTTCAGACTAATAAGAAAATGGTGCTCTGAGGGACATAACAGCCAGATTATCTGATGAGTTTCACCTTGTAAACATAAGTCCGCTATTTAATATTGCCTTTTGATTGTTTGTTGTAACAGCATATGGCTAGATACAAGGCAACTGCTCATAAGGATTAGAAGAAAAGAAAAAAAAAAAAACCTAAGTCTTGGAGAATCAATTCCCTTTTTCGACAGCCTTTATATATCTATGTCTTCGAATCATACCTTCTTTCATGTTCCAATGGATGATTTATCATCGATAGAAGATAAAAAATATATATTTGATAACTATTTTAAATTTTTCTATTTTACAACTACTTATTTTTTATGCAACAAGAAATGAATGATGGAACAAATTATAGCATATAGACATGAATGATTTCAGGGCATTTACAATCTCCATTATACTATTTTTGGTCTCTTTTCCCTACGTGTTCAGCTGTGAATAATCATAAGAGTTGCTCGAGGCAATCAAAGATATATGAAACTATTATATATGTGGAATGATGCAGGAGTAAGCAAAGATGGACAGGTTCGCCACTTCTTTCACAGGCCTTCTAAAGCATACACAACTGGAACGAGGAAAAGAAGAAAGGTTCACACTGACGAAGAAGGAAGCGAGACAAGATGGCACAAAACAGGCAAAACTAGACCAATTTCTGCTGGTGGAGCAGTGAAGGGTTTCAAAGATACTGGTCCTCTACACCAACTATGGCAGGCAAAAAGAAGCCTGAGAAGACTAACTGGGTGATGCATCAATACCATCTTGGCAGCAACGAAGAAGAGAAAGATGGGGAATTAGTGGTCTCAAAGGTGTTCTACCAAACACAGCCTCGACAATGTGGGAATTCCATCATAAAGGATCCATATGAAGAAAGACTCATGACTCACCACCTGCGAAGTGTCAACAATGACATTGCATTACCAAAAAATGCAGCTCTTAATGTGGATTACTACAATCCTCCTTTCATAACTTATGATCATATGGTTCATAATAGGGAAAGCTCACCACAACTTATTCCAAACATGGTTGTGCAAGGTGATAGCTCTTCTTTTGTTCGATTAGCAATGGATGCAAGCAAAGCAAGGCTGGACAGAAAATAGCTAAAGATCTGAACGTACTTCTTGGCAGAACTATATATAGTGACAATGACTGCATAGATGTTGATGGTTTTTTAATACTATATATATGACAATATTTGTTCCATATATGTTAATTATATAGGATTAGAACGAACGAATGCAAGGTTAAAGAAATAAGGACTGGCTTCCATATTGGGATATATATGAAGGACTTAGCATCAAATGACCCAGGTTGAAGTTGAAGGGCGAGCAACAAGGACTTCCCTGTACTGTGGTTTTATCTTAATTTTATGTACAGGTAAATTCGTAAATTCCTTCATATGTGATTCACTATGTCAAGACTATACTGTTTTCAGATAAAAACTTCTATTTTTTATTTTCTGTTCTGAACAAATGACATATATGTTTATTAACAGATTGTTTATTTTGCACATATATCACAAAAATCTGACTCTCGCCATTTACATTTTGGCAAAAAAGACTTTGTTTATATATATATATATATGTTCAATTATCATTTTTAACATTTGAATTGCCCATTTCAAAAAAAATGTCCATGCACCATTATTTAATTTGATAGTTGGTTGAAATTGATATAGGACTGTAAGAGAGTAGCTGATACAAGTTTATTATATTTTGTTATACATTTGTCACAACTAACAAGGTTAAAGGTTTATTTGAACTTAACTTTTTTTAATGGACTACTATTTATAGATCAGTAAAAAGTGTCAACATAAGTTTGCGTTAAGACATACCCATCCTAACAAAAAAAATAGCATATTGGGAATTGTTTCCCTGAAGATATACAGCTATGAGATCCTGCATTCACATCCTCACAATATTAATTAGTTCGAGGATGATAATAGAGATTATATATGCCCCAACCCACGAATATTTCCACCCGAGGGCATTTCAATAATTTTGTGAATATATTGTTCTATGCTTAAAGTTTATATTGTAGACTTAATTTAAAACTTTAAGATTTGGTGTTGGGCATTATAATGATATAAAATCAATCATAGTAATATAAAATCTGAATCAAATTTGTTTTATTATTTTTAAGTTTTATTTTTATCATTTTTAAATTTTCAAGCAAATTAAACTATTTGTACGAGTTCTTTTATTTTTTAAATATTTTTTTGGGGCTTCTCCGCATATCCCAATAGGGGGATACGGATCTGCGGTTGGGGATCAGGGGGAATTTTCCCTGTCACAAGACTTAGGTGACTACTCTCAACCAATTACCATCTCTTTATTCAAACTGAAATTTTATATTTTAAGATAATAATAACAAATATTGAAGCATAAGCTCCCTAGTGGCATGTTTGATATCTATTTTCATTTCTTATTTTTATTTTTAGAATTTTATAGGAAAAATTATTGAAAATAATAAAATCTGATTTCCAATTTTTATTTTCTATTTTCACTATTTTTTCACAATCCTAAAAACAGAAAACACATAAAATGAAAATATAAAATAGATATAGAAACCAACCATACTCATTTTGAATGTTTAATCTTATTGCAAATTATAATGACCTCCTTGAGATTAGGCATGCAATATATATTACACACAAAACTCATTAATTTGTAAAAATATACATTAATCTCCTTTAAAATTTAGGTGATATTGCACACAGTACCCTTGTATTTTGTGAAATGTGACATTAAAAAATGCTAAATATGACACTAAGTACTCTTGCAAGGAGGTCAGAGTAAACATAACAACTAGAGAGATATCGTTGTAATACTACTTAACTATATAGGCAAGGTTAGTGTAGTTTATCCTTAATCTTATGACAATAATAATAATAATATTATTATTATTAGAAAAATGTAGAACTTAACTATACTTGGTTAAGGGTGAATTTTCAAGAATGAAATTTTAGGAACGATTACATGGTTAGCCCCACTCAAATTCAAAAGAGTTACATGTTTTGTTTGCAAATTAAAGAAATGAAAGATAAAGTTATAAGGGGAGTGAAAATTTTTCCAATTTTAAGGGAAAATTTAAGGGTATGTTTGGTTACAATTTTTAGTTTTCATTTTTTCAATTTTTAGGATTTTGTGAAAAAAATACTGAAAACTGAAAATTGAAATTTCTCTTTTCTTTTTCCCGACTAAGTAAGTGAAAAAAAAAATCTTATTTTTTATCTTCATCTTGTGTTCTTCCAAACAATAAGTGAGAAAAATAAACTTTTATCTTCTCTTCATATTTTTTTTCCCATTTTCTCCCTTCATCAAAACTAACTAAGAGGTATATTTACGGTGCTTATCCACATATAAATCATGACATTCACATCATTTCTTCATCCTTTATAAAGATAGGAAACAAGATTAAAAGAAATTTATTTCATTAAAGTTTATTCTGTAAAAAGTTTCTTTCTTAAAATTTTAATTTAAAATTCTAAGTGTATACCGAACACACAACGGCCTCAAGAAAGAAAAAAGAGAATTTAAACTAAAACATAGTGCAAATAATTTGAATGTGACTTTATGTTGTTGCAAATATTAAGGGGAGGAGTACTATGTTGGCTCTCAAAATATTACATCACTGACAAAATATGTTTTTTTTTTAAAATGATATTCACTTATGATTTTCTAAAAATTCATCCATTTAACAAAACATCAATTAGTCTCTATTTTCGTTAACAAAAATAATTCTTTTAGGTATATTTTTTTTAAAATTATAACATTTTAAGGGTCAAAGTGGTGTTCTACGATAACAATTTGGTAACATGACACTTAGTGGGTGTTTGGATTAGAGTTTGCAAACTCAGGTTTACAGCAACTTGATTTTACCAAAATTGATTTTGATCAAAAGTGAGTTGGTGTTAATGTGATTTGTGTGTGGAAATTTTTGTCCCAAAAGCAATTGTGATAGAATGAATACTATTTAGGTGATGTGAATTAAAATCACTTTTTAATATTTACTAAAAAGGACATGACTATTGTATTATGTTTTTGGTGTTTTATTTTATTTCTAAAATATTTGCATAAACTATATTAATATTGTTATAAAATTATGTAAATATTATTATGAATGTAGTAAATGAAATTATACAACTGTTTTAGAATGTTTTATAAATATAATTTTCAGGATGTTATTAAACTATTTTTTAAGTGCATAAATAAATTTTTTTACGTGACATAAATAACTCTTAATTTATACTAATATTAAATATTAAATTATAATAAATAAAAAAACTTATTACATAAAGCATAAAATAAATAAACACATAAAAAGTGTAACTATGAAAATTTCAAACCCACATTCTCTATGATTAATGGGAACGATTAGTGGAAAGTCCAAATGTGACCACTGGAAATTAAATTTGCCTTTAAATTCTTCAACACAACGGAAAAGCAAGATTTTTTTTTCCCGGCTTGGTGTAACTGGGGTTGAAATCCCAAAATCCCGTTAACACAGGTGGCATTTGCAGTGTGACATTAAAAATCGGAACATTGAATTTCTTACAAATTCTAACCATGGATTTAAAATAAAAATGGATCCAAGGGTTGGTATTGGTAAAAATTTATTATGGTAGTCTATATAATGTTCAGACTATGGACACTCTTTAGGTAACCAAAATAATATTGACTAACATTAAAAGATTTGTATAGAGGCAAAATTACCTAAATCCCCAAACCACTACCATCTTGATCGTCACTTTCAAACCACCAAACTTGACCCACCTCGCACCCTTAGGGGCCATGTGGCAGCAGGTTTAATTTTATATTCTTAGGAATAATATTTTAAAAGTATTTGGTAGAAGTATTAATTGTTATAAAATATACATGAGAATTGACATTTTTGTGTTTAGTTGTTAGTTATATTCCCAAAAATATTGTATGATATTCCCAAAATACCCCTTATAATTTTAATGCCAAAATTAATAATTTCAACTTAAAAATTAACTATTTTAACTACAAGTTAACAATTCTAACTCCAAAATTAACTATTCTCATTAATAATTAACAATTTCCACTTAAAAATTAATTATTTAAACTAAAAATTAACAATTTTAACTTAAAATTAACCATTTAAGCCAAACATTAACTATTTTTACTCAAAAATTAACTATTCTAACTAAAAATTAACAATTTTAACTATTAATTAACGTTTTAAAATAAAAATTAATAATTGGAACACAAAAATTAACATTAAACACATTAAACCCAAGACTTGACACAAAATTTACATGTAAATATAATCCATCATAACCAAAATTATATAAAATTTGCTCAAATTAAATTCAAACACATAATTTTATTTAACAACACTAGGTATATGAGTATCATCCAAATTACATAACAAAATAGGCACACCAATTCAAACACAGTGACCATAAGTATAGTATGCTTCCATCTGTTTATCCAAAATCAAAGAAGTCATTCCATCAATGATTGGCCAGCTTCAACAATTGAAGTGATGGATTTTCCACTTAATTAGCTTTCAGGAAGCATTCCACCAATAATTTCCAACTTGTCTTCAATTTGAGTAATCAGCTTAGCTTATAATAACAACATATCAAGTAATACCTTACATAAGCACACAGTGTGCCATGAGTTAAATATATATGGCTGATTTAACTTAGACATATTATTTTGAATTTGATTTTAATATGTTGTGTACACTACCTAGCTCCATCTATTTATGTATTCTTTTTGTAGCAACCACTAGTAACATGCCTATAACATACCTTCTTTTCAATAGCACTTCTTCACTGCTGCTCAGAAAATCTGGCTCTTATTCCCATTTCTTCAAATGGATCCATAAAAATCTAAAAGTGGTAGAATAATTTGCTTAAGAAATCAATCAGCACAAACTACATTAAAATAATTTATTGATAAATTAAGACAGCAATAAGACCAAGTTACGAAATATTGCCAAATAAACTAACTTCAAGTTAGATGATAATGCTATTAGCTTAGCTTTGACCATACACCAGAATCAAATAGCCAATAGAAAAATGTGAAACTCAAAAAGTAGAAGGTAACATTAGTTACCATCTCCATTGTACCAAACATCACTTCTGAAAGCATGTTAATAAAGTGATTAACTAACATGAATTAATATCAAATCAGATGCATTCCAAAGCCATAGATGGCATGCAACCTTTACAAATACAATTATGGACATATCTGAAGTTGACTGACTCATTCCAGAACACTACAACACAGGCTTGATAGAATTCCAGAAAAAATGAAATCATGGACAGTGGGATAAAGAGGAACAAAAGTAGTCTTTTGGTTCCCTCAATTGCATACTTCAATAATCCACCACCATGGAGTCTATCTTTGATGAAAAAAGTTACATCCCATGTCAAGTTCAACATGTATCAGCCCCATTATAACATGTATATACTTGAGCGCCAACAATGCCATTCCCACATTCACAGGGCTTTGCTTCAAGTTCAAAAGCCACACAAAATAAACCAGATCCATTCCCTAACTGGAAAAAAATATATAGAATGTCCGATTTGAGGCATACCCATCATATTCAATAAAAATCATTACTTGCAAACATATGAACAAACAAATAGCATACTTCAATTTTAAATGTTGTCATTGCAAGATGATAATAACAATACTAACAACACAGCTGAAACATAGGTACGACAAATGAAGCTCCTTGCAATTTTAAACAACCCAAAAGCTTTAACAGGAAAAATTAATCATAGCTCAAAATCTCTCTACAAAATTTGACCCCAAAATAAAAACAAAGCAAAATTGTAATTTTCACAGCAAATCAACAGTTTAAGGAGGGAATCCTACAAGATTTGCTTGAATAATATGGTACAAGATGAGATTGTGGTTTAATCAAATCAAATCTGTAGTTAGTCAACATTATTTAATCAAAATCAGATTGTGGTACAAGATTGTAGGACAAACAATTTTAGGCAAACTCACTATCAGCAAATCTAAGAACGGGAGCAACAATGACAAATAGACATCCGTGCTTGGAGTTAAGCAGAGGTATACTGAAGTTTACAGAAAGTAAGCGAGCAGAAGAATAAAAGGCAGATGGTGACATTCTAGAGAATATGTTTATGTCCTAAAGATGTTTAAAACTTGTGTATTTGCAGAAGATTAATATTGTGATTGTGGACTCTAAAAATAAGATTTGATTTGATTAATCAAATGAGATTGTGGTACAAGATTTTTCACAATAGTCAGTTAACTACAAAACTGGTTCTACATTCAAGAAATAACCAGAAGATCCCTCCAAACAAAGAGATAGCAACATCTTTCATATATATATATGATGAACTCAACAGCAACTAATAGACATAGGACCCAACAATGTCATTCTTAAATCAAACTTCATTTCCTAAAACTCATATTACATTAATTAAGGAGTGCCTTAAACTACAAATGCTACAAAAATCATCATAGAAATTAGCAAAACCAATCAAAATTCAGCACAACCCAATCACAATTCAACACTGTTTATGAAAAACCCTAAAACGATTCAGATTCAATCCCCAATCGCCATATGACTTTCCTCTACCTCCTGCTCCCCTCTCCAAACCCCATCCCCAAAATGAAGAAGCTAGGGTTCTTCGATTCCATCATCGGGCGATTCTTCCATCCATTCTTCGGTCGAATCTACTTCGACACGAAGCTCCAAACGACGTTGCACCTCTTCGAGTTCGTCTTCAAGTGCGTCGCCCTCAGTGACAATACTCTCCCAGCGAAAGGCATATCAGTGATCCCGAAACAGCAAGTGGCGAATCTATCGCCGGGATCGATCCTCCTCAATTCGAAGGTAGTTTCCGTCGAACTCGACAGCGTCGTTTGCAGAATGGTGAGGTTTTGAAGAGCGAGGTGGGAGCGTTTTAGAAAATAAACTTTTCTCTTTTCTTCTCGCTCACAACCGCAGAGTGAACCAAAAATAAAGAGAGTAGTAGAGAGAAGCATACCTTGGGTCCATCCTTGTGGTGGTGATCTCGCGGCAGCGTCGGCGATCTCGCGGCGGCGTCAAAGTGGAAGAGAAGTTGAAGTTGAAGATGGAGGATCTCTCTTCATGATGGATGAAGCGATTAGGGTAGGAATGAATGTTCTTATAGGGGCAAATTTGAAATTTTACTTGGTTAGAGTACATTCTCTTGCCTGGGAATAAAAGATTCCTACCAGAGAAGTGGGCTTGAATTTGGATGATTTTCTATTCCTGGGATAACAAGTTGCCCGGCAATTTTTTTTTTTATCAGTCTACCAAACATGGGAAAATTTCATTCCCCTATCCAGATTCCCCGGAATTTGAAAAGAAAGCGGCTGCCACACGCCCCCTTAGCCTCCGCTTCAATCCCTTAGCAGGCCTTTCATCCCATATCTCCCCTCCTGCATCAACCTCTGCAACCTCTACTTGTAGTGCACCCTCTTATCTGGTGAAATCCCTCAATTCTTGTTTTGCCTTCCCAACCTTGTTCGCCTTACAACCTCGTCCACCTATGCAAACATAATTACCCCTTTGTTTTGACTGCAAATAGTACCCAAAGGTCTTCATCGCGGATATGCGTATATTGAGCTTTGTTTGTGATACGAATCGGTGGAACGATCGTGGATGCGTCATAGGGGAGCACATATACTTCTTCTGAATCGAAATTGGACGGTTGTTCTTCATGTTGAACTGGTTTGATATTCACCAGTTTTTAGAGACTGACAAAGATTACTGTGGCGGTGGTGGTGGTGGAGGAGGAAGATGGTGGCCGTAATGGAGTTGCAGAGTTAATGTGATGGTGGAGGAGGAAGGTGGTGGCAGAGGTTATGGCTTGGAAAATTTGATTTATCAGTACATAGTAAACCTGACCGTTAACACAATATGGATGCAGAAACGTCAAAAAAACCACTTTCCATTGTGTTGAATGCACTTCAAACGGTGGTTTAAGCATGAAAACGCCAAACCAAACATGCTATTAGTCACTTTCGTTGAGGGTAGTTGATATTTGAGTAAATTTATTAAATGAAATATATTTTTATTGGGCCATGGCGAATTTACAATTTCATTCTTTCGAGAACTATTTTTTTTGTAATGGTATATATGATCTTGGCTAAAATGGTGTTTCCCCCAACATTAAGCATATAGATGCACAACGTGGAAGATTTTAATTTGATATGTTCAAGATTAAAAACTAGCTACATGTCTTCTGGAAGCGAACACGTTTAATTTAGTATGTAAAATAATTAAATGCAAGGGACAATGAGTCACAAATGCCCCCTATTGGCTTTGCCACTCGTCACTTTGTAGATGTATGGGCTTTGCTTATTGCATAGAAGACATTTTTGCACAAAATTTTCTACTCATATTTTCTGCATATATGCTTTTACACGTTAGTCCATAAAAATGTTTTATTTATCACGTTTACTTTTATAGATATGGATTTTCTTAACTTTGGATTCTAAAATTTAAAATCTCAATTTGTTTATCTTTTTATACATTTAAATTCAATAATGATAACTTCAATTATTGATCTATGATGTTAAAAATGTTATATGTCTTCTATAATTCAATAAATTAGGTTAATAGCATGCTTGGTTCTATTTTTATATAATTGATTTAGTTAGAATTTATTTTTAAAGTAAAGTTATTTATGTTTAACAAATTTTTCTAAAAGCAATTTTGACAACTTCACCGCTGACATAAATGCTAAATCAACCACAAAGTGATATTTTTTCACTACTCATAGAATTGATTTTAAAAGCTCTAATCGATTTTTGATTTTTTTTCAGATGAAAACCAAACACATTCAAAACCTAGTGGATTCAGTTCTAGCTCATAGAATTATATTGATTGTAGGGGCAAATCCAAATATTATAGACAAAATAATCAAATTAGTCTATAAAAATATGTTAGGGAAAAATTAGTCCTTTAGAATTTAAAAATTTCAAATTGATCTCTCAGACTTTTTAAAAGGGAACAAAATAGTCTCTCTATATAATTTCGTATATTGAAAAGGGGGATAAATTAGTTCTTACATCTATGAACTATATTAAGGAATCAATTTATAAAACTTTTTTAGAAATATAAGAGATCAATTTGTCCCTTAATATATTTCTGATGGACTAATTTGAGTATTTAGTTTATATTATGAAAATAGAATTTAATTTTGACGTAAAGAGTCATTCAATCATGTATTATTATATTAAAAGAAATATTAAACTTCTATTTTCACTATCTCAAAAGACATATATATATATATATATATATATATATATATATATATATAGATAAATTGGATGAAAATTTATTTTTTTTATATGATCAATACATTAAGATTGATTTAAAAAAATGTTATTTATATAACTAAATATAAAAAAAAGATATAAACAAAATCTAAGATGAGGTATCATGCAAACACACTAAAACTATCACTTCATCATCATAAGCAAATTTGACCGAAGGACATTACTTTGACGTAATTGATTGAAATTGAATTGTAAATGCTACGTGTTATATGACATTAAAGAAGAAGTTAAAATGGGAGAACCTCTCATATTACAGACAAAATATCTTGCTTTGGATAAAAAACTATATTCACCGGTAGTCTTTAAAAAATTTATTATATTTGATAAATTTACATAAATATCAATTAATCTCTATTTTTATTAAAAAAGTAATTTTTTTAAAGACTATTTTGTTCAAGATGTCATTTTTTAGAGACTAAAATAGTAGTTCTATACAATACCAACTTAATATAAAATGGACTATTTGATAAAAAAATATGATCTTGTGGGATTAGAGTGGTGGTTCTATCATGCTAACTTACATAAAACGTGACACCTAATAAATTTTATCAATGAAAATGGAGATAAATTATGTTTGAGTGAATTTGTTAAATATAATGAGTTTTTGGAAGATCACAAATAAATTTCTTTTTTATTTTTAAGCACGATACTATCATATATATGATCTTTCAAAAATTAAAATGATTTCTTTTAAAATTCACAATGTCAAACTTAAATTGAAAACATTTACTCTGAAAAATATGATATGTTGAGTCCCCCCCTACATTATTCTTTCTAAGTGAATATCTTATTTGGTTCCTTAAAATTTTTACATCGGACTATCTTATCCTCCAAGAAAAAAGATTGCTCTCATGGTTTCTCAAAATAAAAAATAATGAACACATTAGTTCCTTAGTTCTTTGTTAATGGATTTACACACACGACATAGTACAAGAATGGCATGCCATTAGAATGTTTGATATAAGCAAAATAACAATATTTTGAAATATTTATTTTGGTGTCTAAAATAACACAAAATAAATTATAGATAGAGATTTAAATGATTTATTTTATAAATTTTAATCACTAAAATGAGTGATTTTAAAGTCTATTTTACTTGACATGATATACACATCACTTAATATGCTGTTAATAGGTTAATATGCAATTACGTTAGTATTTAAAAAATTAAATACACATAGCGATACTACTATATCATCTTATTAACATCTTAACATACCACATATTTAGTTTTAATTTTTAAGGAATTAAATAATATTACAAAATTTTCTTAAAAAACTATTACTCTTTTTTTTTTTTAACAAGAGGCTACTACTTCAAGTAATCCAAAACAAAACATCATCTCCTGATGTGATTGATTCGATTTTGAGGTTTTCACCTTCACAAGTAAATTTCAAAAACTATTGATTAAACTAATTAAGTACTATAAATAATCATCCTCTCCAATCATTCAATTTTGTTCTTTTTGTCAAATTTCAATAAAAGATTATTAACATCCCCAGGTGATATATTTGTTTTTTGCATAGTTAAGCAAACCGGATTGGACTGGCCAGTCCGACCCGGTTAACCAGGAACCGATTTGGTGACCGATCCGGTTAACATAAAAAAATGAGAGAAGTCAAAAACCGGTCAAGAACAGGTCGAAACTGAGAAAACCGGGGAAAATAAGACCGGTCGGATTGGTTTTTTTTTTGTAAAATTTTTTTTTTCTAAAACTTAAATATTGATATCTTATGGTAATCATGGAGCAAAAATAAAAAAATGGAGCAAAGAAGGGCGTTAATAAAAATTATTTAGTTGTTATTCTCCTCTCTCCACTATTGTATGGCCCCATTTACCATAAAAACTTCACTTTAGTTCTTAACAAATATTATTTTCAAATACTTTGTGATCGTATTGTGAGGTTGAGACTAGAGAAATTTTATATGGATTATATTTATTTTTATATATCTATGAATATTTTTTTATTGATTATGTTAATATTAATGATTTAATATATTTATATATATTTTTATTACATTCCGGTTGAACCCCGATTAAACCGATTGGAGCTCTAGCAGCTGGCAGTCGCTAGCAGGTTCGATCGGTCGATTTTATCATCCTTGGTTTTTTGTGGTGGGGCGTAAAGAGCGGGAAAAAGTGGCAATTCAAAAGCCAAAACCCGAAACCCCTCTTTCTCTCTCTTCCTCTGCTGCAACACTATCTAGATTGAAACTGAAACTGAAAATGGAGCCTCCTCCACCACCTCCTCCTCATCTGAAGCTGGTAATGCTGCAAGGCCCTCGGGAGGGCGAATCCTTCGAGTTCCCACCCGGAACCGCCGTCCGGATCGGGCGTGTCGCCCGTGGCAACAACCTCCCCATCAAGGACCCCGGCATCTCCTCCAAGCACCTCTCCATCCTCACCCATTCCAACCAATGGGTCCTCCGAGACCTCAACTCCTCAAACGGCACCGTTTTCGACGGCTCCAAGATCCCTCCTAACACCCCCTTCTTCCTCCACGACGCCGCCTCCATCAAGATCGGCGAGCTCACTTCCATCCACGTCACCCTCATCAACCACCACCATAACGCCGCCACCGCTGCCGCAGACCCCAGGGGCAACCCAACCCGCCGCCGGCGAACCGAGCCCGCCGAACCGGATCCGGATTATTCTGTGCCGGTTCTGCCCCCAGCGAAAGAGGGAAGAGGCAGAAGGAAGGGTTTGAAGGAGAAAGTTCAGGTTCAGAGCGTTGAGGAAGATGCGGTTGAGGTATCTGGATTTGTGGATCGACCCGAGAGTAAACGGGTTACCCGGAATTCGAAGAATAAGCGCGTCGCGGTTGTGGTTTCTGAAACGAATTTTGTGGATTTGGAGGCTCCGATTGAGGAGGAACCGAAGAAGACTCGGGCAACACGGAATTCGAAGAAAAAGGAGAGTGTGATTGAGGTTTCTGATTCCGGTGCTCTGGAAGAGAAGAAGGTGGTGGTGGAAGAACTGAAGAACACACGGGTAACCCGGAATTTGAAGAAAAAAGAGAGTGCGATTGAGGTTTCTGATTCGGGTGTTCGGGAGGAGGAGAAGGTGTTGGAGGAACCGAAGAACACGCGGGTGACTCGGAATTTGAAGAAGAAAGAGAGTGTGATTGAGGTTTCTGATTCGAGTGCTCTGGAGGAGAAGGTGTTGGGTGAACCGAAGAATACCCGGGTGACCCGGCATTCGAAGAAGGGGCAACGCGTGGTTGGGAATCGTCCTCATGAAGATTCGAGGTTGGATGTTAGAGTGGAGGATGCGGAGGGAAAGAGAACGAGGGGTGGTGATAGGAGGAGGAAACTGAAGGGAGAGTGTTCTCAAGCTGCTGAATTGGAAGAAGATGATATGGTTGATGAGGTGGAGCCCAATCGTGATGATAATGAAGATGGCGGTGTTAGAGATGGTGATGGTGATTTGTGTGGTGTGAAGGTGGGTGGTGATGATGGGAGAGAGGGCCAAGATTGTAGTGTGCAGAAGGAGGATTTGAATGGAGATGGGGATTGGCCTGATTTAGAGAAGTTGAGCCTTGGCCAGTGGTTTGATTTCTTGGAAGTTCACTTGCCCAAACAGATTGTTGATGCCACCGAAGAGATGATTGAATCTATGAGGCAGAAAGCTGAGAGGCTCCGCGACTATATCATACAGCAGAAGATGGATGATACGGGTAAATTGCCCCTCTTGTAAGACGGCATTGTTGTTATTATGTTTTTGCTTTTTTCTTGTTTTCCCCTTTTATCGAATGTCCCTTCTCCTTTGATTTTCCTTTTTTTTTTTTTTCCAAACTTGTTTGTCTGTTTGTAAGTATGCTTGACACAACCAGTGGCCTTGATAGACTTAACTCCTGTTTTAGTCACACTGTATTATATGCAATTGGTGGCAGCGAATCATCTATTACTTAAGCTGATAAATGTCTCAATTATTTTTGCTATTCTTAGATGAGGTTTCAGGAAACTACTACGGCAGTGGGCTAGGGGCCTTATTAAGTACATTCTGTTCAGAGGATGGATTAAGTTGAAATGAAATGTTAGTTCTTTGCTGGACTGAGATTCCAGTACTCTTTATTCATTTCACATTTTCACTATTCAACAGCGATGTATACAACTATACTACGACTATGAGTAGTATGCAAACTGCATTTATACCTCAGAATTAGAACTAGAAGAGACATGCTTGAATAGACTTTTACTTGCCATTGTCTGACAATTGTTTAAAAAAAAAAGGGATTTTCATCTCTCATTTAAGAATGTATCATAACCTATTTCTCAAGTCTAAATAGCTTGAAATTCCACGAGTTGCGTGGAAGCTTGTTTGCCATTTAAGTATGTAACTGTGCTGGAAGGGGCCAGGGGAAGGTGAATCTGTAGAAATTTTAAGATAGGAAAAGCATTCCCCATCCATATCTGTATTCTACGCTTCCGCTTGAACCTGATTTATTGGAAGTTTGATTTGCTGGAGACACTTAATGTCAATTACAAAGTTCTGGCTACAAAATTTGTAGTATACTTTCTTAAGCTCAGAAGCATTTGCTATATGATTTGAGCAGCTGTGGCAGTTAAGATTATAAGTGAAATTTCAGATAGTTTGTTACCTTCTATTTTATTGCTATATTAGGCTAGATTGTTGTTTGATTCGGTTTAGACGAATAGACGCCATATATTTTTCTGCATGTGTCATTATTTCTTCCTCTTAATGCATTATTCTTTCGCTATAAAAAGGGGTTAAGCGTACATGTGTTTATCCTAGATTTGTTACATAGCTATCCGCTCCAGCCTCACCCTCTCCCTTGCCCAAATATATACGAATTCAGAAATGTATATTACTCAGGTAATACTTACACTGTATAGACTTGTTGATGCTTATTGAATATGTTCAATGAATTTTGAAAATCTTGATTTTTGGACAAGGGGAATGCTATCTATATTACTTATTGATACAATTATTTGAGATTAATCAATGTGAGAGACACATCAAGATAATACTTTAAATGTATCTTAAAAAATAGTATAAATAACATTATATGGTGGACAAATTTATACTTAGGCTTTTTTATCCAAAAAAAAATAATATTATTTACAAATATACACAATTGTTTACTTTATTGATGAATATACATTCATTTTGTATAAAAGCAATACGTGATATAGTGTCATGTATTTAATGATGGCCTTGTACACAGAATACATGACACTAGATCACGAAAAAATAAAACGGGATACTGTTTTATGTATTATGATCTGCATAATATGTGAGTGTGTCACGTATTTTGTATAATACGAGTGTGTCTGAATTCTTTTCTCAATTTGGTTTTACTTTAGTGGCTATTAAGTGTATTTGTTGGGTTGGCCTGTGGCTCTTGTTAGGAAAAAAAAAATGAACAGTGTTGAAGAATGAAGACTAGCTTATTTGAACGTTTCTCTGTTTGGTGTTCAAGAATTTGAAGAGTTTGGGCTTTGCAAGGTTTAGGATTTTGATAAGAAAGTTTTATTTGGGCACTATCATTTGGGTTTTGTTTAGTTGTGCTTAGCGACCTTTTTTTTTTCAAAATCAAAGATGTGACCAGTTTCCTGGCTTTTGGTGCATTTTTAAAAAAAAATTATTAAACGCTAAAGTAAGCAAGGTAAATATCTGAGAACGCTTACAAAATCTTCTTGGATACTTTAAAATGAGAATTGTAATTTTTTAATCTATCAGTCAAGCAAGAAGAAATCAAGAAGGCATTTATTTAATACTTGAGTATAATAACAACAACAATCTCCGTCATCTTACACCAATAATTGGGATATGGTGTCAGCAAACTTCAACGTATACATCAAACATCCTAATACTTAATGTTCCATATTTAACACAATAATAAATAAGACTACAAGCATAAACCACCGAACAGGCTATTTTAGCAATTTCAGCATGTTAAATATAAGCATCCACGATATGTTAAATATAAAATTGCAAGTAGTAAATTAAAATTGAGCTTGCTATAAAAGAAAACAGAAGAAGAAATAGAAAAGTTGTGTAGCAGTAGGCACTTGGCTGGCAAAGATGATGGGGATAACCAGTCTCAAGGTAAGGTTCAAAGAAATATGCGTTGCGGCACATATGGCATATAATGGAGATTGCTTTGTGAGAATAAGTTTATCACCTCATTCTTACACACTTATAATAAAAATAGATTCTATTAATTTTGTTTAAGATATATTCACTTATTTATGTAATTTATCAAAATTTTATTGTGAATGTGTGTAAACATAAGGTGATAAATTTGTCTTTTTACTTGTATTTTTCATCATATTATATGGAAAAAATAAAGCTATAGTAAAATAATTGATTATTTATCATTTTATTTTATTAAATTAATATTATTATATACTTTTTAAAAAGTATTTATATATTATGAAATAATTTTATTAAGAATAATTATTCTTATTCGCATTTTATTTATCACGTTTATTTAATAATTATTTTCATTTTAAAATGAAATATAAAGAAAATGAAGAAGACCTCGTTTGTAAGTTAATAAGGCCTAATTTGATCTCCTTACGATCAAAAAAGTTAAAAAAAATTTTTAACTTAAGTATCCGGGTTAAATAACTCTCACGTCATCTTATATATTCACCATATATATGCCATTAAAATCTAACTATCTTGTCTACATTTTCAAATAAGTTTAAATGGATCACCTTTTTACTTTTACTTCAACATGATTATCATTCTTGGCTAAGGATTAGTACTCTACCTTCAATGAGCACCGGATTTAAAATTAAAATATATTAATGGTGTAGATTTAATATAATAAATAAATAAATTTAATTAAAAAAATCTAAATAAATTTTTAGATTCCAACTTTATCCCTCTTCTTCTTTCTCCCTCCACTTCACCACCTCTGCCACCGTGTGCTCCAGTGCTCTAAGTCTGGCATTGGTGTAGAACAGAAGTGGTACACCAAATTTAAAAGGTTAATCCATTAACATTCATTACATTAATAATTGTCAATCCATTTAGAATTGCTTTTTGCTTGTCTAGCTACAATTCAATGTTACACGGGTGGGGAAAACAGCTGCCCCAAACGATAATGTCAAACCACTCTCTGCCACTGTCCTCCTATCATCCCTAAAATATTTGTCTAACTCATTTAGCTTGGATAGATATCATCCTGTTCATAGCAAGTAAGTAGCACTATCACAATCACAAGTCCCCTAATTTTTGACTTCCAAAATTCAAGCCCCAACCCCCAATTCAACCCTTGTGTTCTTTTATTGGTCTTGGGTCTATATTTTCTCACCACTCAACTTTTTTTTCCTTAATTTTGAGGTTGGTTTGTTCATTTAGCTCAACTTCAACATAGTCAATGGAAACCGGAGGAATAGTGTTGGCTTTGGTTCCTAAATCATTATATACTCTATTAACATTCTTATCACTACTTGGTATATATTAGCTTTGTTAATGAAATTATTGGGGAAAAAAAAAGCACAGATCTTCAAACTGGTAGGCTTTTGTGGTGGGGTTGTTTCTTGTAACATGGAGATAAAATAAGAGAAGAAGTAAAAGGAAGAAAATGAACAGAATCTGCATTGCTGAAATAGTGGTGGGACAGAAGTTGTTGAAGAAACAAAGATGGGTGAAAGGGAACATGGTGGTGGTGGGGGTTGGGTTTACTGGAAAAATAAAAAGAAATCAAGGACATTTTGATAAAGTTGAGGATGGACTAACATTGGTTCCCAACGTGGAGTGGACCAAGTAATCCAAGAGCCATCATTCTTTTCATGTTTCTCATACACACATGGATGTTGATGAGTTGATGGGAATATATGTGGAACCCGTTGATAGACCAGCAATATTATAACAGGGAAAGAGAATTTGTCTTGAAATAGGAACGAACAATTTCTGGGATTCCTTTCACAAACGCCAGAAGGATGAAAAACAAAGTGAAACGATGTGGAAAGAATGAGAGATATTGGCATTAAAAAAAAAGCAGTCACGTGCACCAAACGCAGAGACATGGGCATTTGGACTAACAATAGTAACACAATCTCACTTATTATGAACATAATATTACTATTATACTTTTATTTTTATATGATTATATGTCACATATCCTGTGTATTAAGTCATGCATTAAATATGTGATCTTTGTATTACGTATTACTTTTATTATAAAATGAACGTATATTTGTTAATAATGCGAACAGTTACGTGTACATGTAAATAATAAATTCTTTTTTTTTTTGGGTAAAAAAGCCTTTATACTTACGCGCTTTTCGAATACTCTAATGCAATTCATTGAATAACATCTTAATCCTACGATATTTCATTTTTGAATAGTTAGTTTGTATATGTACAGTACTTACAAGTTTAAGTTTAGGTTCAGACCTAAAAAGAAGGGTGCGTTTAACCTGGTCCGTCCATCATAATTACCAAACTAGTCTTAAATAAATTTTAATTTAACTCTCTACCCGTTCTATCTTGATTTCCAGCAAAATTAAACTTGGGTTCCTGACTTCATCACAACGCGTGGAACTGTAATTGTTTGCAAACATTACTCCACTAATCTTTGAGTAAATTTTGATAAATATTGTTGTGAATATTAGTAAAGTGTGCAGATGAGTATTGTGGAATCTTTTTTTTCTAATTTTAATAATGGCACAAGTTGATGATGTGTTGGGAAAAAAAAATGAGCAAAAGTGCAAGTGTTTTGAGACGAACTGAAAGATAATGTAGCAGCGTGGTGGTGGATGACACTAAACTAGACACAGCTGAGAGCTACCTTAATCACTCCCAACTGAACCAATTCAGTTCCAGTTTTGAGTTGCAATGGTTTTGTACAATTTCCTCGATGGGAATTTACATTTGGTGCTAATGCATTTAACATAACTATAAAAGATTTACAATTCCATTTGCTGCCTTGAATTTTTTCTGGATTGT
>CM062370.1:30836437-30854437 GCA_031216125.1 Dalbergia cochinchinensis
AAGGTTGAAGCTCGTTAAAACAAAAAACAAAAATGGTGACTTTCGGAGGTTTTAGTCACCGAGGAAGCATAGATACTTCCATGTTCAAAGTCTACGGGGGTGCTGAACTCATTGAAACCAATGAGCAGCACAACACAGCACGACACGACAACGAGAATGAGAACAAACGAGGCCTTCTTGTTAATTCTATATTTGGAAAAAAAGTTCAAAATGTGATGTCCATTTAATATTGGGCTTCTTCCCCAATCAGGTCCATAAATACACCTAATTAATTTTCTTAATTATTAAATAAAAATATTTAAAAGCATTTTGTATTCTCAAGCCACTCAATACATTAGATCTTATATGCATTTTTTTTTTTTTTTATCAAGAAGATATAACAAATTCTGTCCTCTTAAAATTGACTATCAGTAATCTTCTGAGTACTTAATATAAAGATTAATTAAATAAAAAATGCGGTTAATGCTTGAATATATATATATATATATATATATATATAATAGAATAGAATAGAATACTTTTTGTAAATAATAATTTAGGAAAATGTAAAATTACTTTTATTTATTACGCAACTACTTTTTCTTTTCTCTTCTTTTCTTTTTTTTTTTGACGGGTATTGGGCAACTCTTTCATTGGCTGTCTATTTGTCTTTGCTTAGGTTTAAAGTAAGGTGTAATACCACTACCGCACAGATAATAATAACAAATAATTAATTTAATTGTTAATTGTTTTCGTGGCATCGATAATTCCTTCTGTAATTATTTGTTCTCATTCCTAATTGCTAATGGGAATTGAAATGTTACCTTGTGGATGGATTATTTCAGGGCGAATCCGTGGCGCGAGGGGTTATTTCTCCACAACTTTTTCTGAACAATATATCTATTACTAGTGTGATGAGAATGAGATAACACCCACGAATGTTCAAGAAAGTTAGAAAAAATAAAAGCGCTGCAATCGTGATAGCAAAACTACTATAGTAGGTGGTGAAGCAGTTTAGTGTATCCATGGAGTAGTTAGTATTTCACATAAGAAATTGTTTGGCCACCTTCAAAGATATGGAACAACTAATTTTGCTGAGATTTGCTGTCGAAAACGTGGGAGTATATGCACCTTATTGACAGATAGAGGGAACTCCGATCCCAGTACTTGAATAAATAAATAGATAAAAACCAGTAGAAGCCACCTGGATTTATCCAAGGCAAGTGGAAATGATTCATTCCTAGTTTCACAGATAAAAATGATTTCTCTGCTGTCCGATATGCTTGTGATTCAAGTGTTATTACTTGACGAATTGGCGTTCAGAAGCAGGTGGATATGTATCTTTGAATGAGTGCCACTTCTGTCATGCAGGCCCAGTTTATCAGACGGCTCGTAGTATAAATTTACTATACAAGTACATAAAAGGTGTATACGAATTGAAAAACTTGGATGAAAATGGTTCAATACATCCATTGGTAGCTAATTTTTTCTCTGTGAAATCTTATGACTCAAAGTGGGAAAATAAAAGGATATTTATCTTACAAAGATCACTGTGATTCACTTGAATGCTTCTGTCAGTTCTGTGTTCAAACAATGGCATCCATATATCTATTTATTTATTTTTTAATCGATTTTAATATTTTTTTTATGATAAAATATAACATTTATTGGTTTAAATCTCAAGTATGTGAAAACCCCAAGCATTGTGTAATACATTCTTTTTTCTTTATATCACTGTAGTACATCATAATTGCAACTCATCAAATGATCCAAAAGTTACCTTTTCACTTCTAATAAAAGTTTAGGGCATGTTTGGTTTTAATTTTAAAATTTTATGAAGTAAATATTAAAAATTAAAAATAAAAATTAAAAATTAAATTCTATAGTTTTTAGAATTTTTTTCACAAGATCTGAAAAGTTAAAAATAAAAAATAAAAACTAAAAAACTCAAATCAAACGAATCCTAAATTTTATAATTTTTAAAATTTTCAATAAATTCTTCACAAAATCTGAAAATAAAAACTAAACTGGCCTAACTTTTAGAAGACCATTTTTCTACTATTTACTTGCATCATATCACCAAAAACAATGAGACACAGATAAAGGACAAAAAGTCAGTGAAGCAGTGAACCATAGTCCAACAAAATACAAAAATGCAAGAATCTACATATTAGAATTTCATGGATAAGAAAAAAGAAATCATTTTAATCTTTAACTTTATACTTATAAATCATTTTAATTATTAATTTTTAAAATGAATTAAATTAGTTATTAATATTGTAACACGTAAGTTAAATTAGTCTTTTATCCTACTTTTATATAATATTTTATCAGTTAAATAATGATATGTAATATTAAATAATATCTTGCTATACAGTATATCATCTGAAGTATAATAAAATTTAAAATAACTTATTTTTATATTTAAAATTACATAAAATGAGTTATTTTATTTGAAAAAATATTAAAGTAACTCTATGTAATTTTAAACACTAAAATAAATTATTTTAAACTTAATTATACTTAAGATGATATATAATATGTTAAAATATCACTTCACATTTCGTATTATCATTTAATTGATGAAATATTAAATAAAAGTAAACTAAAGAATTAATATAATTCACATTTTACAATATTAAGGACTACCTTGACTTATTTTAAAAATTTGGGACTAAAATAAATCATTAATAAAAAATTAGAAATTAAAATAAGCATTGACTACAAAGGAAAAAAAAGTTCATAATTACTGAACTAAAAGAATTACTAGGAAGAATATACGATCAAAGATATTATAGTCTCCACTCGAACTGATGAATATAACTTACTGTAATGACGCGCATATTGGATTTCTCTATCTCCTCAACTATTAGAAGTGCAATCAGTATAAGAAAAGTCGAGTAAGGCAAGCAAAAGAAATTAACAATTGTCATGGACACCTAAACAGCTGGTTAATCATCCAATAACATTTCTAACCAAATAAAAAAAAAATACAAAATCATTATTTTGACTATGTCTACGCATATTGCTATCAAAGGTTTCTTCCTTACTCTATGCTACATGGAATACCTTTGGATAACCTAACCAGCATTTAATTCCACAAGAATAGAGTTGTCACGTCTAATCTCCCTCTACACGAGTCTAAACAAATTTCTTGAATGAACTGTCTATTCTCTCAAGTTGTATCAGGATCCACCACAAAATATGAGACTTAAATTCTAAGTCGCATATACTTAGCTTCCCCTTAGAAAGTAATGCAGGTCAGACTTTGGGAAATGGAATCTCTCTGGGAGTTCTGATAGCAATTCTTGTCCTTTATTTTCTGAGGTTGAATCAGGACAACTTGAAGCACCTGTCGTTTGAAATTTTCCAAAGGCACAACCTGCACATGAAAGGAATTTGAGAAACTAAGCAAGCTATTCAAGGTTATTTGAGATTGTTATCTGACAAAGATTAATAACTCTACACTACTTGATCATTGCTTGAAGCCTCAGCTTCAGCTGTCTTCAATCTTTTTGCCAGAGGCATGCAGCTTGATCCGTCTACTTCATTCTTGAAGTTTTGATCTGTGACCTCTACAAAAACATCAGAAAAGAAAAATAATTGAAATAATGCCAAAAAAAAGATATTAAAGAAGTATATAAATATTACACCCTTATTCCCGTCCAGAAGTATTTCTCAATCATTTCATATTTCTGTTAAGTCCCAGCATTTTGTCAGTGTGGTGAGGAAAAGCATCCCAAAAATGGTATTAAAAGCACAAAGCAGAAGAAGCAATTATTTGCCTTGAAAACTAGTAACTTTAAGGACAAAAGAAGCTCATATTTGATGCACATTTCAAATCTTGATGAGCATTATGTTACAATATACTATCTACAGGACAACTGCAAACATTGCATTACTAAACACTGTTCATTCTGTCCAAAGGATAATCTAATAGCTCCCGGCTTCAGTTGAGGCATTGATTCACTTTTACAGAAAGACATCAAAAAAGTTAAATGTAATGTAACAATAAATGTCCGTGACTGTCAGTGCATTATGTTCAAGTTATACTTAACCACAATGCAAGCAATGTAGGATATTGTTGGCAAGGACTTAATTACTAAAGGAGAAAAAAGGGCTCTGGTATCATAGTATTTCTGTTTAAACATTGCATGAATAAGGATCAAAAGCTTTGCAAAAGAGGTAACCAAACATCCACATCATATTCCCAACTGTCTAAGCAAAAAAGAAACAAACTCAAAAGAATATATATGAAGATAAAGCATCAGAGTCTACTCGCATAAATGAAATCACTCGACTCCCATTAATTTGATATCTCAAATAGTATATTTTATAGGGACGACAGATGTCAATCACCACCCTTAAAATGTTATTTTTCCAAAAATGTATATCGTGTTTAAATCTAACTCAGACAATCAGTTTTAGCACATGTTAAAAAAGAAATTCAACCACAATCTAAAAATCAAGGTTACCAAAGCAATGTAATTATAAAAATAAAAAAAACTAAATGCTGCATGGTTATCCAATCACAATTCAAAAACCAAGAGCTGCAGAAGTGATTGATTGACAAGAAACAACTGAGATCCACAAATACATCAAAAGCTACATGTACAAAGACAAGAAACATGAGAGAGTTTAGTTTACTTTTAATTCTTATCTATTTTGATATGGAAAAGATATTTCTTTAGTTAACCATACAAGGATATCTAATGTGAAAAAATAGTTCCTTCAGCAATCACTGTTGCCAGAGTTGTGAATAATTAAAAAGATCTGTGAAGTGCAACAGCAACTAAATGGAAAAAATAATTTGAAGAATAAAAACTTCATAACATTATAGTCAGTCATTAATCACAGGTCCACAACTAGCAGTGCATATATGAGACCAGCATCAATGAGTTTTTTACAGCGGGCAATTCTGAATTTAATATGCAGCCCTCATCTATGCGATGGTCCAAACCAAATATCATCTAGACCTACTAAAAACTGGGCAAACAAATATTCTGAGAACTTAAATCACTGAACACACAGAATTCGATAATCAGTGCTTGAGACTATATGCATCATGCATGTGTTTATAGAGAGAGCACAGAAAAAAAATATATATCCATGTATATGATAACCACGTATGCAACAAAGTGCAAGAAAAGATGGGCGATAGAAACTATCATAATCGAGCTAAGAGAATAACCAACATGCATAGTGGAAGTGTAGTCAAGCTACCTGTTGTACTGGCAACGGATTCTGGTGATGAACAGCAAATACATTGCTTCTCCAAACTTCTTTTTGTCCTGTCGGAGAATGTTGAACTCCTTCCTGCATGAAACCCCAACTCATGGTCAGAGGTATTAGGTTCTCTCAAACTGCCACTTCTCTCTACTGATGTAAGGCCAAATTGACTTCCCACAAGAACACGAGAATCAGCTGTGCTCTCTAACATGGGTGAAATTCTTTCAAGGCTGATCTTCTTCCAGCAGCCATCATGTAGAGCCAGAGACTGAAAGCAACAAAAGATAATAAGGCCTGATAGTGAAAGGAAAAGTACACAAGTTAATGCATATACACACAATGGAGATTCTATTTGGAATTTATCTCTCACCTGCCTAGTCATATTATGGGGATTTTGTAGGGTTCTAGATTTATATGCTTCATCTGCATTATTTTGTAAGCCCAAACCGCGTAATCGCATAGAACGATGCAATTCCTTCACAAATGAAGCTTCTAAAGAATTCAGATATAGACTGTGCTGCTGATCTGTCCACCTTGTCAACTGGTCCTGGTACAAAATTTGGAGCTTAGTATATCCTTGCCAACAAAATGAAGAGGTTAGAGAAAGGATCCTATACTCATAAAAAATCACAGACAAGGTCATAACACTGAATACACTTAATATTGTCAATCTCAAATTGTATTATTATATTTATTAGCAAGCAACTGTGCGTATATTAATAGCCTTTTGAAAATAAGTGATGTCAAGGAATATGGGACTGTAAGTTATTACATGAACTAAACTAGTCAATCTATAAAACTTAAGTATAACACCATAAACCTAAATTAGATCAATTCAGAACTATGAGCCAATCAAAAAAATCTCGCCTTAGGTGGTCTAGGTGGGTTGAGTATGTTTCGAGGAGACCTATAAAGGCCCCAGTAAGGAGAGTGGACCAAATAGAAAATAGCATCATCAAAAGAGTTAGAGAAAGACTAGGGAAAACTATAGGGAAAATAATTAAAAGAGATTTAAGTGTCAATAGTTTTAACATAAATATGATATATAATAGAGGTTTGTGACGTCGCTTAATCCATGTAGCGATCCCATCTAGTGAGACAAGGCTTAGTTGTTGTTATTGTTATATCCAGCTCACCTCTGATCAGTTCAACTGCAAAGAGAGGAGCACGAAAACAACATACAACATTTCCGACTGTTAACAGGATCCAGAATCATATCAACTTCCACCATTACAAAACAGACTTAACAACAACCAGCTGAGTTTAAGTTCCAAGGAGAAAAGCATACCAGAGAAAGCATTTTCATTTAAGCAGTATGTACAACAAACCTAAAGCACGCCTGTTGGCATAACAGAAATAATATACCAAAATGAAAATTTCAAACAACTTCTCACTGAACGTCCTATCATACAGAATTTACACAAAACTGATAGGTTGCTAAAACTGAAGGCAAATTCAGGAGGTCAAACATAAGAGATCAACCAACAAAGTTGATTACAGTTACAGGGAGCCTCAGCACCATGGTCAAACCTTAACCAACCATATCTGTACCAAATTTATAGAGAATTACTATTTCAGTTACTTCACGATCCCAACCACATTAACTTACAATCTCAATTTTCTTAATGGTTTAAGGTTTCAGGTATTGCTTGACTCATTTATTGCTGCCGAACTCATCAAACACACTTCAGGAAACTACCTTGCTACATGATTTGCAATAAATAAACCCACGCCATGCAATGCAAAGTCACAATTGCGCAATCAAATAACATGGAAACAAAAACCCGAAAGAGCACACCAATGACCTAGAAATCCAAACGCCCATTTAAAGGCACAGTCACAGCTATCTACATCCGCAAGCACCCACTCGGAGATCAAACCTTCCGAGCTCACAATTTTTCCACCACGAAATTCGAAAAGCCAAACAAAGAAGCAAATAAGGAAATATAAAAAGCGAATTCGGAAAATCGATCATCATCAGGATCTTAATAAGGAAATTCGGTCAAAAAAAAGGAGGAGGCAGAAAGACGAGCTAAGTTACCGGAAACGGAGCGGCACCGGCGGCGGCGGAGAAATGATGAGAGGAATCTTTGGAGGCGGTGTTGTCGACGGTGATAGCGGAGGAGGAATCGGATGTGAAGCGAGTCAACTCGGTTCCGCAGGCGCGGGGAAGCAATGGCTCCGGATCGGAGAAGGAGGACGGTGGGACGAGTTGTCGCCGGAGACTGTGGTCCATGCGGCGAGAGTGATCGGAAAACCCTCTGCTGGTTCGGTTTGAGGAGGGGAGAGGGAACGAATGAATGAATGAGGGTAAAGAGGGAGAGAGACGGTGGTGTGTGCTTTTTGTTTGGTTTGGGGAAAAAGGGTTCCACATGGCATCGCTTTTACAGGTGTCAGTGGCATCGTAGGGGTGCCACATCATCAGGTAGATAATATCTCGGGGTAATGTGAGCCAGATATTTTTGTGAGGGTTGGGGTGGTGGGGAAGAGAGAGAGAGAGTATCGATGCGCAGTTATTGGCGCGTGCGACTCGTGCGTGTGTTCTTCTCGTACGTGACCACGCAAGTTCACATGGCCGCGCGTCTCCTGGATCCGTATGGCTCTGTCTTATGTCTGCCTGCTACGCCATCGCTACCTCGTCTTCCGCTTCTGATTCATGAATCCACGGTGAAAGTCTATTTACGCCTTTTCCTTTTGGGTTTCTGGGCTTGTAATATATTAACTGTAATTAACTAATTATAACTATTAACTGTTCCCTCCAATATAAATCATTATTAAATTTTTTTACCTGATTTAAAATATGATTTATTTTTACATAAAAAAGAAAATATTAATTATTTTTTACTTATTTTACTCTAATATTTATGATGAATAAGAATAAATGAGTATGAATATAATTATTTAATAGATAGATAAATAAGTGATAAAAATTATTTTTGTCTTTTACTTTTATTTTTTAAAAAAGATGAATAAGATTCAATCATCACTTTAATTCTCATACATACTCTTAAAAGACTTATATTGTAGATTGAAAGGAGTACTTTGAAAGAGTTTAGTCTACAAGTAAAGAATGATGTAAACATTTTTATGGGTAAATGACTTAGGTTTTCTCTTTGGTATCTATGGATACCAATATCCATGTGTAACTAACGGTTGTGATTAGATCTTTGATTTGATAAACTTTAAAATCTTAGACCGGCGAGACATGTGGTTTAATCTTAGTCACAATTAATTAAAAGATAATAGCACCCTTAAATTTTATATGAGTACAACGAAATCCCATTAAATCTATTCATAAAAATTTTACCTTGTTTTTATCCTCTAATTAAACATAGAGTTTAATTTTGATATACTAATAATGTAAAAGATTTTTATACTTATTGCAATACGAATCGAGTATACCTAGTAGGGAAAGCATGAATGCGCTACTGATCTTCCTCCATGCCCAATCTCCATGACCCGGTGTACGCATGATGGTTCTCTCAGTGTTCCTCCTCCTTTTCACGATGGTTGGGGCACTAGAGATAGGTGTCAGGGAGGATTTCTCGTATGTTATTTATACCTTTTGAATGCGTCCAAAGTAGGAGATCCTCGGGCTAAGCTAAAATGAACGATGCATATGAAATACCATTAGAGGTTGTTCTTCTAGAACCTATACCAAGACCTGCGCTGATGATGCACTCGTCAAGCGGTCATCCTAACCCTGCCTAGGGTCTTTTTATATCACCCCGGGGGGATTTCTTCATTGGGTTCGAGCTTGACGCTACTCATCTTCATTGGACCTTGGGTGGTCCTTGTCCTCAGTGGTTCCCAACTCTGGGGATAGGGTTCCCTAGACTTTCTAAGAACTCAGGAGGGAGGTGATCTTGTCCTCCATTCGAGATCAAAGATCTTGGGTCCTGGATTGTAACAAGACTATCATTCAATCAAATTTCTCCTTTTGTATGATTTTTAAGTAGTGGGGGTGGAAAGTAATCATATTTAATTACTTATGTCATTACATAATTGGAAGAATATGTAAAACTTTTTTGTATTGTTGATACATTCCAATTAAATCCTTAAACACAACCTTTGTCTAAGTTGGTGTAAATTCTTGTATGAAAAAAAATGTTAGTCTAATTGTGTATCTAGGTTCTTTTGTTTTAAGGGCTAACAATATAGGATCTTGCTCAATTTTATTACTTAGATCCCCTTTCCAAAAATTATTAAGTCAAAATGTATTCCTTTCATTCCTTATTGATAGTCGCTCTCAGGAAACCATGCCATTTTGATGTATTAAAAACATAATATATCTGGCTACAAAAGCAACTATTAATAAGAAATAAAGAGAATAATTTATAACATAGTGGGATTTCTTGGATACCTCTATAAGATTCAAATGTATCTGTACTCTTTAGTTATTTGTGATTAAAATTAGCCACATAACTCACTAACTCAAATTATTAAAATTTATAAAACCAATTATTAAATCACAACTATTAATTATGAAAGGGTACCGATACCAAAAGAAATCTCATAAGAAAGTTTAATTGTGATCTACTAATAGTAAACAAAATTTATATTATTCTTCCATTAAATCTTCTCATCTGCATAATCTTTTAAATAATGAAAGTAAAAATTAATAATATTTACTAATATATCAATATATAATTGGATGACATTATCACTACATTTAAATTAAATATTTTATAATAAAGCTTTGTTATATCTTATCAATCTTTTCAACTAAGTATTGAAATCGGTTCTCAATCCAAACAAGCAATTAAAAAATAAGAGTTTAATTATGATGCAAGCATAAAACTTGCTATGTTGAGTATTTGGGAGATTGTATTGGGCATTCTAGTACCCAAATTGTTCAAGTGTAATCTCATTTTGGGTTTTAAGCTCCAATGTATATATATATATATAAAAAAAAGGCATAAAACTTTATTCGCTTAAAACATTTCACTTGTATTATGTGTCAAGTAGTGAGTGAGTGAATGAATCAATTATTATGGCTTGTTGGTCATTCCTAATATGGCTTATATGATAATACATGATTAAACTACTATATAAAAGAATTTTACACTATTACTATACAAAAATTAAATCCAATAAATAATTGGTTTTATTGGAGGTTACATAGTTATTGGCACATACCGTCACCATGTAAAGCAATTATTTTTCTGTTATTCTGTTATTCTGTTATATTCTGTTAAATCAATAAATGATAGTAGTCAATCCTCCTTGTATATAAATAGGCTCATACACTCCTTGAAGGGCAATTTTTATGTATTCTCATTTTGTTCATTCTAATGCAAGTTCACACAATTCAAGAATTCTCTCTCTTGTTCTAAAGTTTGTCCTTCCTGATCGTGAATTTATCAAGATGGTATCAAAGCTCTCTTAGAAAGCTCTACTGTGCATCAACCTTGCATCCTTCACCAAGTTCTATTTTTATAGCTCGTGTTCTTCCTTCCAAATGGCAGATCCCAATGATCCTTCTAGTGCATATATACACCCAAGTGAAAATACTAGTCTGTCTTTGGTTTCAGCACCTTTGACAAAGACAAATTACCATTCATGGAGTAAGGCCATGAAGGTTGCTTTCTTGTCCAAGAATAAGTTGCAGTTCTTTGATGGTTCACTGCCAATTTCGCTTGAGAATGATGCGAACTACACTACTTGGAGAAGATGCAATTCCATTTTGATTTCTTGGATTTCTTTGATACATTTTCTCTGGTGGCCAAAATGACCATTATGAGAATTCTCATTGCCATTGCAGCTTCTTCCAACTGGCATTTACATCAACTAGATGTAAATAATGCTTTTCTTCATGGGGATTTACATGAAGAAGTGTACATGACATTACCCCCAAGACTCACTACTTCTCATCCAAACCAAGTTTGCAAATTAGAGAAATCCCTATATGGCTTAAAATAAGCCAGCAGACAATGGAATGCAAAATTAACATAATCTCTTCTATCTTATGGAGACAAACAATCTCAATCCAATCACTTACTATTCATAAAGAAAACTGGAACTTTTTTCATAGCACTGCTAGTATATGCTGATGATGTAATTCTAGCAGAAAATGACATTTCAGAAATCAATAGAATCAAAAGTTTTTTAGATGACAGCTTTAAAATTAAAGATCTTGGACCTCTAAAACTTTTTCTTGGTCTAGAAGTTGCCAGGTCCTCTAAAGGAATACATCTATGCCAAAGAAAATATGCATTAGAAATTCTCTCTGATGCTGGCATGCTTGCTTGTAAACCTCATTCCACACTTATGGATAACAATTGCAAATTACAACAAGACTAAGGAACTCCTTATCATGATGATGTTGCGTATCAAAGATTAGTAGGAAGACTTCTTTATCTCACTACCTCTGGACTCGACATTGCTTACTCTGTACAATAACTAAGTCAATTTGTGGCAAAACCTATGGATGCTCATTACCAAGCTGCCATGAGAATACTGAGATACCTCAAAGCTGCTCCAGCAAAAGGGTTATTTTTTCCAGCTCAAAATTCCACTGTTCTGTTAGGCTTTTCTAACTCAAATTGGGCTGGTTGCAAGGACTCTCGAAAATCTATCATAGGTTACTGTACATTCTTTGGATCAGCACTAGTATCTTGGAAATGCAAGAAAGAAAATACTGTAGCAAGATCATCCTCTGAAGTTGAATACAAGGCATTGGCATCTCTCACCTGTGAAATACAATGGCTAATCTAGCTACTCAAAGGCCTACAAGTTGACTTCCCTACTCTTGTTTCCCTATACTGTGATAACCTCTCAGCCATACACATTGCTAACAACCTAGTATTCCATGAAAGAACCAAACATATCGAGATTGATTGCCATATTATTAGAGAAAAAGCTTATTCTGGTGTTATCCACCTCCTTCCAATCACTAGTTCAAACCAAGCCATAGATATTTTCACCAAACCCTTTCCATCCAACCTCTTCCAATAGAATCATTCCAAGCTCAGAATGCTTGACATACATTCCTTAGCTTGTGCGGGGTATTGGAGGTTATCTAGTTAGTTATTGGCACATGCTATCACCATGTGAAGCAATTATTTTTCTATTATTATGTTATATTTTGTTAAAACAATAAATGCTAGTAGTCAATCCTCCTTGTATATAAATAGGCTCATACGCTCCTTGAAGAGCAAGTTTTCTATATTCTCATTTTGTTAATTCTAATGCAAGTTTACACCATTCAAGAATTCTCTCTCTTGTTCTAAAATTTGTCCTTCCCCGATCGTGAGTTTATCAAGAGGTTTAGCAAATGATATGACTTAACATGAATATATAAATATATTGAATAAATTTTCAACAAGGTCCCTTATTAAAATTTAATTGGACAAATTTAAAATAATTTCTCAATAATTAAAAGCACATTTAAGGTTACCATTCAAAATATGGAACACTTAAGTCCTTAAACATAGAAACAAAAAACTATGATCTCCCAATTGTCCATCTTTAAGAATAAGAACATCTCATATTTGAATAGTAAGGATCTTCTGCAGACTTTTTAAGGTCTAAAGACTACTTTGTCCCTCGACATTTTGATTAAGGACTAAATTGAAAATTTTATCCATTAACATTTAATAAAAAATAATATAAAATGTAATACAAGATACAATACTTGGATGCTTAAGAATCAACAAAAAGGAATTGCATAAATTAACATTTTGATGGGAACTCCGTAATCATTCTGTAATCTTTTTCGTTTTAGATAAGGTTAAAATATATAGCAAATAATAAAGGACATATAAGTAGGAATTCTATAGATTGGATATCTTGAATGAGTAGATAAAGAAAAAAAAACTCATTATTGTAAAAAAAATTTCACTTTAACTCATTGATAAAATGTTTTTTTGATACTTCTTTGCAGACGTTTATTGCTACTATAACTATGTAATATCTCAGGTATACATGTTACTAAACAAGTCTAGTATGGTCTTAGGATCACAGGAGACTCACCCGTATTATCGGGAAGACCCCAGGTGCATGAAAGATCCTTGAGATGTAGAACCAGTGTTGCTGACATCGCTATAGCTATCAGGGGTGGGGTTGGTAGTTTTGAGAGCTCTACCAATTGCTATAGTAGTCCAGAACCTCTATAACAGTCGGTGTTTCTAGCAAAGGACGCTGAGGCCTCTTGATTGCTAGAGCAATGCCCCTTTATGTCAGAATAGTACAAAACGATGTATTTTCAATTAGTGATCCTTTACCTTATATAAACCCTTCCTCCACTCGTGAAACACCCCAAAACTTAAAACCCTTGCTTGCAATCTCTCGTTCTATCTCTCCACTCAAATCCACTTCCTCCAAGTTTCAAGGTGAGAAGTTGCTTAAGATCATATCAGAGCAGAAAAACAAACTGTTAAGCTTAATTTAAGACTCGCACAACTTGGTTATTAATCAGTAAGGAAGGAATTGTTTGCATTTGTGGTAAAAAATAACTTTAGTCGAGAATCAATCTAGAATTGCTTGTTTTGTGATTTTTGATTCGATTCAGTTTAAAACTAAAAAAACTAAAATCTTATTTCAGTTTTTCCTTCACAAAACAGTAAAACCTGAATCAAAACTGACAAAGTTAAATACTTCTAGATTTTTACAGGTTATTAGGAAGTAGCTTTTATATTTGAAGATAAAAAAATTTTGGCCCATGACCGAATCATCTGATGAAATTTATAATTTATATTACAAAACATTTTTGAAATAAAATAAGGAAAGTTCACCAATTATTCAATTAGGAAAAAAAAATCAAATTAACAGCATGTTGCTATTAATTTTAACGGGATTTTTTTAAAAAATAAAATAAAAAAATAACATATTACATAGATCCCCTAATCTAGATTTGTTTACATATATATCCTTTTTTAATATAATAAAAGTCAATTTAAATCAAATTTCATACAAAGTGCAAATTTTTTAATCAAATTGCTCAAAAGTCGATTAAAATCGGCTTCAATAAATCAAATCAGTTTACTCTCAATAGCCTCTATCATGTGTCAAGTTCTTTAAAAAGTCGCTCTCATAGTGGTGAAGCCGATTTTAATCGACTTTTTGTCAATCTTGAAATCAATTAAAAATGACTTTGGCATTTAGTGCAGCTAATACAAGTCGGCCATAATCGACTTTCCCACATGCACGCACGTAGGGGCTCAATCTCATTGTTTGGTTAAGTACTTCATTGGGGTTATCTCAGAAAAACCTTACGAAAAAAACCTTATGTCTAGAAAATCACATAAGTACCTCGATACTCACAAACATGCCGTGATATGCATATCTTTCATTTGAAATTAATGCCACACAACTCTTGATGGCTAATGGATCAGCTAATAGCCAGTAATTCCTCCATTTCATTTCGGAGGTTAATTTTTGAGATTTTTTATTTTAAAATATTTATTCATCTATAATATTAAAAATAGTAATTATTTTTATAAATATTATTCTTAATATAGTTAATTATATTCAATTATTTTAATTAATTATATTTATTTATATTAATAGGGACAATTTTATCTATTTATATAAATTTGTATTATTATCAAGATTTATTGATTATTTTTTTAATATATGGTTATGGATCTCATTTTAGAGAGTAAAGTGAACAATTTCACCTTCAGATTAATAAAGTGAAAAGAGTTTCACTTCTAATTTTGTTTATCCAAATATAAAATATTCTCACTTTACTATCTAAAATAAGATCACCACTTTAAAAGATCTTTACCTATTTTTTAGTGTATAATGAAATGGAAAATAATACTATATTTGATTGAGTTAGTGTTAAAAGAAATTTGCTAATCAATGCGATTCAAGATAATGCAAATAATTCCCACAAAAAAAGAGTTTTTGCCCAAAAAATGGCTAGCGTTAACATACTTGGTATCACTGCATTTCCAAATCGTGAAGAGAACAAGAATAAAATTTCGAATAAGGATTATTGGATTAGAGAAAATAAACTAGTATATAAAAATAACTACAGACTTTAAAGATAAATTACAAATAATTTATTTGTTAACAAATTATACAGAAAAGGTAACTTTTTTAGGAACAATAAAACGTAAAATCCATTAGATATCTAAAAATTTCCCCTTATATACACCATCACCCATAAATTTTTTCTAACACAGCCCCACTGAAGCGCTTAAGCTTTTGAGATTATGCCCCTACCTACATGTATATGCTAAAATTAATTATAATCGACTTGTATTAGTTGCAGACATAGCACCAAAGTCGTTTTTAATCGGCTTCAACCCTGACAAACAGTCAATTAAAATCGACTTAACCATTACGAGAAGTTGCTTATAATCGACTTTTTAAAGAACCTAACACATGACAGACGCTACAGAGAGTAAACTAATTTGATCTATTGAAGTCGATTTTAATTGACTTTTGAGCAATTTGATTGAAAAATTTACACTTTATACAAAAGTCAATTTAAATCTACTTCTATTATATTAAAAACATAACGTATATGTAAACGGATGCAGGTTAGGGAATCTATATAATATGTTATTTCTTTTATTTTATTTCTATAAAAAATTCAATTTTAACGCATGAACTCAATATGCAGTACATGTTAGCTATGAAATGAAACTTCTATCCCTGATGTATTTATAATGCAGGTGCTTTATTGTAAGAAGAATAATATTATTTGTACTCACATTTTATCGGATATTGTACTGATACATTTTTATATATCATTGGATAAAATGTAGTTCCAAACTAAGTGAAATTTACATCCCATTTAATAATAAATAGAAATGTATTGATATAATATCCCATAAATTACAAAAACAAATAATATTTCTCTGGTAAGAATGACAAGCCTAAACCTACTCTCTCCACAGGAACGTTATTAATATACATTTGGGAAGTGGAAAGCTTCTTATGGCGTTAGAAAATCAACATCAATGAAAACTCGGAATGGCCAGGATTGGCCGCCTTTGTTTGGATTTCTGACTGTGATGTATTGCTCATCTTATCACGTTGGTTCAGCTATTAATATGGTGGCAGAGGTTGCATCTATCCGTTTTGTTCTTACTTCTTACATTCACACATGAGGCCAGTGAATTCGATATACAAAGGGTTCATAACCCCACCCGTCCAACCTGAAGTCTAAAAAAATTCGGGTCATATATCGGTTACACTGATCCAACCCAAAATTTAATAATTTTTTATGAGATAAATTTTTTTTATAATAATTTATAAAAAATTTAAGATTTGAAAATTTAATTAATATATTTTACATAATTTGATATTATTTTTATATTAATATAGATTATTTTAAAATTTATATTGTAAAATATTTTTAAAATTTTATTTCTTACTTGTAAAATTTTATAACTTTATTATGTATAACATTTAAATTCTAATATATTATTTGAATGTTTGTCAATTCATAGTATAACCCGATACATAGTCCAGTCATTATCAATTTAGATTCAGGTTCCAAAAATTAACTCAATCTAAAAATTGGATCTGATTTTGATTTTGTCCAATCTTTCCTAACACATCCTTTGTACCATTGGCTCTATATAATCTAGTTCTGGTTAGATCAAAAGTGTACAACTGTAAATGTTTGGAACATACATAGTGAATGGTGAAGGTTGTTAAGTTATTATGCCTGACAAGGGGCGAGACTATATATCCTGCTCATAAACTGGCCAAGAAACAGTTGTGCAACAAGGAGATTAACGTGAGACGTGGATTGGACTTTGGTGGATTGGTCTCTTGTCGGTAGCAAGAATATGCTTCTGTTTTTTTCCTTTTCCTCTTAGTTTGCTTTATCAAATGGGAGAAAAAGATAGGATGAGATAGTGTATGTTTCCTATCCTATCTGTGTGGGGGAATATACCTGCCATATATGGCCAAGAGAAAAAGAATATGCCTGCCATATGTGAGGCCATATAATGGAGTTAGTTATAGTGCGTCCGAAAAAAATCTTGTATTCGGATGATCTTATGTTTGACTATTTCAAGCCACATAAGAAGATAAACGAACACAATAATATTTTAGCTAAATGATTAATTAAATTGAAAACATAATCATTATATTATCTTTCACCCATAGGTCAGTTTTAATTTTTCTGAATGTATCAAAATTTCAAAGACAATATGCTTTAAAGTTATGATTTCATAATATACTACCCAAATCTTTAACTATTAACTCAATCTTGATGGTTTAATTATTAAATTTATTTATCAAATTACAAAAATTATATAAGTTACTTTATTTTAAAAAAATAAAATGAAATATGAAAAAATCAACATTACGAGAGAACAATAAATTTACTGACTAGTTTATATATTAATAAATTTAAGAAATAATGTGATTAAGAATAATTTAAAAATTTGAGCTGCCTATTCATTTTTATACAAATATTTAAGTATACGAAAGTTAGAAAATAACTCTCAATTTATTAAATGCGTAAAAAATTATAAATGACTTATCAATGACATTTCAAAATTAATTTTAAAAAATTAAAATAAAACATGAATGAAGAGTCAAACCAAATAAATCAATCCTCATTAACATATATTTACTAACATTTTATTTTGTAAAATTGTGTAACCAACAAATATGCAGTAAGTAACCAAAAAAAAGTGTAACCAAGTGCCTGTACTAAGTCCCGGAAAAAAAAACTTACTAACGGCAATCCTACATATCATCCAAACGATAGAATAACAAGCTTGAGCTTGGCCTGATAGTCTCATACACAATAAGATAAATAACACAACCATACTAAGCTATATCTTCCTGATTGGATAAAGAGAGATGTTGGACGTC